>WAAE01014360.1:0-13771 GCA_013400495.1 Nicator chloris | reverse complement strand
TTACCTGGATGAGGAGACTCCCTTGCTAGCTGGGCAATGGTCAGTGCCCAAAACAGACAGTATTCAATAAATCCTAGTTCCTGGACATCCTCTCCTTTTACTTCCATAGAAGGCAACAACTCTTTCCTTCAGGCTCCGTACAGACAAACACAAATAAGAAGGTAAACCTGAAATGTTTAAGTTTTTAACTGGAGTTCCTGAAAGACAACTGGAGGAATTTGTTTTACCTCAGAAGTAAAACCTGTTTATAGTGTTGGCCTCAGCACTTTGCCAAGGACCCAGAGAGCCATTCTCTGCTGGCAGCAGGACGGGGAGAACAAGAGTGAGAACACTGTTAGTCAAAATATAGACAAGGAAATAATTTACAAATTAATCCGAGTATTTGGATACAGATTTCCGTATGGAGAAACACAGATAAAAAGACAGATATTTAAAAAACCCTTTTTCAACACCCTGGCCAACAGACTCATGGAAGGTCACAGCATTCATTTCATGTCATCATACCTGTTTGGGTTGTTCTGAAAAACTCTGCATGGAGTTTTTGGGAGACCAAACACTTCTGTTTCTTCTCAGTTCTGAAGTGTTGTGATTGTCATCTGTTCAGAGGTGACAGTTGTGACTGTACTGGTCAAAATTGGGAGAAGTAACTCAATACCCAAAAAGTGATGATTGCTGTATTCAAGGAGAAAAAGGGTGAGAGGGGAGACTTATGTGGCCTGTAAAGACAACAGACTGTTAAATATTAAAAAGGGGAAAGACTGTGTAAGATGAGTACTAAAATCTGTGGAGAAGCACAGATAGACTCATCCAGGAATGGAGAATGCAATCTCCAACTGTCAGACTCTATATGCTCTGGAAAAACCTGCTAGGACAAGTAACACAGACCAAAACCCAAACTGCTTCAGATCGAATTTCTGAAAGGAATGACATGGCAGGGTGTAATAGCAGATGTTTGGTTCCCAGGCTTCTTTTCCCAGCTTTGTCTTTTGATTGGCTTGAAAAAATGAGGAATTAAACAAACATCCCTTGGCTTTTTCTTTTTTTTTCCCCTCCCCCACAAAATGGGGTTTTCATATTAATGGAATATAAGTGACTCTCTAGATAGCTCCTTTCCAATGCAAGTTTCTTTTCTGGATTTTCAGTCCTGTCATCACAATCTTTCAGATTTTCATAATGAGCAGCTGTTGAGTTTTTGTTTAGAACTTGGTTTTGTGCAGAAAGTTTCTTCAACCTTAATGACTCTATGATGATTTTATGATCATGCAAGCTGCTGACCTCTGCTTGGCATCAGCAGTGAATCCCTGAATGGCATTTCATGTAGGAAAGATTTATTAGAAAAAGCTTTTTTTTACGTGGTAAACTGGCCATCACACTTCAAAAGTGATTGATGTATCTATAGTCAATCCTTTAAGGTAGACTGGACTAAACCTGGACATTGTAAATAATAAGGATTGCTTTTCTGCTGATGTTGAGAGGGCATTTCTAGTGGAGACCAAAAGCAAGAAAAAAATTAACACAGAAGTCTTTGAATAGCTATAGGTCCTGCATGAATAGATTGTATTTTGGCTGCTGTTGTCAGAGCTGAAAAAGGGGAAAACCCTAAAGTTCCTGCAGATTCCACCATTAATTTCTCAGCCCCATGAAAGGTAAATTATACTATCCATTATGAGACACTGGGTATAGCTACACTGAGGAAATGGACAGCATGCTGATAAATTAATTATACTAATTTCTTGCACTACAGGTAGCTCAAATTGGAGAATTGCATTTGAATTTATCCCATGTTCAACTTACATATGGTTAGGGCAAGAGCAATGAGAACTTAAAGGCTGATAAATTAGGTTTCATATATCCCAGAGCCATATTGACCAACAGCATCTAGTTTCCTAAGTGAATTCTATTATAAAGTTTAGTTTCAGTGTAGACCTCAAAAACAGAAGCATTGTATTGATATTAAATTCATTCTGGTCACACTTTTATGGTGCATAGTTTTGCTTTAAAGCACTGGCCATAATTTAGTTCATTTTACAGTTATATGGCCTTTCCATATCCCTTTTGTTTAGTTGCCTGTCTTCTTCCAGGCCAAAGGGACTGCATTTCGGTGGTGATTTTTTTCTCATTTGAAAAAGCAAATAAACCAAAAGAAACCAAAAGAAACGAAACCCAAAACATTTTGGGATCAGTCATGCTGAGAAACATTGTAAATATGAAAGCGCTTTCATGACAGCTAGTTGGCTATGACAAGAAGCTAAACAAAAACATTCGAATACAAAATATTCTGAGTGACATAATTTCCTCTCAGTATTTTTTGGAAAGATTTTATGAGGACAAAACTAATTTTTGTGGTCAATTATATGCCTTTATTTTAAGTCTGACTGGATTCAGAATTACGCAACAGAAGTCTTACTGTCTGATTCTTCCCAGACCTTGGCAGCCGTAACCTTTCTGCTTCCCAGTTTTCAGTGGGACAAAAACCCCAGTGGATCGAAAACTAAATAATGCACCTATCTACTACATACAATGGATTATCAATAAATCAAATAAAGTAAAAATCCTTGGGAAAATTATGGAAAACATACTTAGAGTGTGATTAGTCTTTCTTCACTCCTGTCTACTCATTGATTTCAATGAAGATGAGCAGAGCAGAATGTGCAGTAGCTTGTGACTTATGATGTGTGATTCTTTCATCCATGACAATGTAATATATGGACTTTCTCCAATGGTGCCTACTATTACTTCTTGCTTCTTTTCCTGACTGCTCTAGTTATCCAGTATGTAATGATTTTCATCCTTCCCATGGTAGCAGTAACCCATAATAAATTACATCCCTCAGAATAATGTGGATTCACAATGTTTTTCCTGTTGTCCTGGACCTTCCTCAGAGCTGTGTTGTAAACCTTTCTCCCAGAGTAACCTCCAAGCAGCATTCAATTTATAATCAAGAAAAACCAGCACAGCTTCTTCTCCCTCTGATCTGGATGTTTTGGTCTTTCAAGCATCCTCTTGTAGGATTTCTCGTCCTCTTTCCAAGGTGTTCCAGCCATTTAGTTCTGGTCTCTGCATTCCTCCACGGGACTATCACTCTTATCCTGGCTTATGGTTACCACTGTAGACAAAGACAACCTCCACCCCCTACGTGTTACTACTCAGAGCAAAGAGATTGCTCTGCATTTTATATTCCTTGGCTGTGGGCGGCTGGGTTCGATGGGGCAAACAGAGCTCTGGGGATAGTGCTTGGTTTACTTTTGTCCTATCTCATACAGGGATAAAAGCTGAAGGGAAGAAGCAGAGTGGACAGTCAACCTGTTCCTATCCTTCCCACACCAAGTTAGAAACTGCCCAGACAAATCTATCCCTTGGCTGATAGATACAGCTTTGAATAAAGCAGACACACCTTGACTTTGGATCTTTTCCTGAGTCCTCTTTAGATCACTGCCTTTTTAAATGTCATATGGAACAAAAGTCATATTTGGGACCATGGTGTGAAGTCTTTTTTTCAACATGACTGATTTTTGGGAGAAAGGTGTTAAGGATAATGATGATAATGCTAATCTTTATGAATTAGTAGTTTCATTTTCAGAGAAACAAAATTGATATCCCAAACAGGCGCAGCACATTGCTGGATCTTGATTGCAAGCCCACCACCCAACTCAAGCACCACACCCAGTAAATCTGCTTGCTGGAAAGAAGAGTTTCACTGGGAAAGGGACAGTATCTTCTTGCCTTTAGCTTCCTCCACTGAGCTTCTGGGATGGCTTTCACTGTTTTTGAAGGGCCAGGTTTAGGACACTGGCCATAAGTAGCCACAGAAAGAAAATATTTATGCTTGATCAAATTTCTTTTTTTTTTTTACATGTATTTTGTTTTTTCTTCTAAAACTAAAAGTAACAGCCCAGACTCTCAGGGCAGTGAGCTGCTATGCAGCAGCAGCAGCAGCAGGAGCAGCCATATTTTAAAGAACATTAGGGAAAAGCAGTAAGGCAGAGATTTCTTCCTATAGGCACTCTTGTTCCCTGTCACCTTCTGTTTCTTCTTATATAAGGATTGTCTGATCTTCATCCTGAAGTGTTCGTGCTTTTATTAAGGTTTTATGCTGACAGATCTCAAGAGTTATTGGATAACTCAGCAAGACATATGTACAGTTAATTAGAAATGAATGTGATATTACATCAAAAGGCTTCAACTGTTAAGTTTTAAATGGTTATAATTAACTTGCTCTTTGATTCTGAGCTGGAATGACTAAAGAGACAATGAAGGTCAATTTCCGTTCACTTGAAAAAATAAAAAAATAGAATAGCCACTAATTTAAAAAAACCCAAGCCCTTCAATTGTGAAGCTGTTCATTTGTGCTGTACTGCCTTGATGTGAAGGCAAGGCAATGAAAATCCTTTTAATAGGCACTCCTGTTATCCTTTATTATAAAAATACAGAGTCCAGTTCATTTGATATGGGAAAGAAAGATGAGAGTCTGGTCAATGTTGCTTAGTCAGCTTTGTGCATATTTAGATTTGAATTTAGGTTTCCCAAGCTAAGGAAGACTGTTGCTCTTTAAGAAGTGCTTCTTCAAATAAAGATCCATAATAAACTTTCAGAATTTGACAATATATCTAGAGATAATGGATTCATTTTATTAAAATTACGAATGTTCACTACATCAAAACATGACTATTTTATTATCTAAATAAATATGTAAGGTAGTTTTTAAGTATTTACGTAGCATTGGAACCCCTCCACCCTCAAAACCCTCTTCACCAGACCCTACATGCGTAACATTCAATTATTTCCACTAGGTAAAGCAGGGTGCCAGGCCTTTCGAGTTTTGCTCCCCATCCCTTTTGGATATATTTATTCCCAGAGAAGCAGCTACCTTGGTTTGAGATTTGCTTACTGCTTTGTTTAATCCTGAGGGGATGCCATTAGTTCCTTTGACATCACATGGAAAGGGCAAACACAATGCATAATCACATCATTAGAACAAATACAAACACAATTATCCTTCAACAGTGCAGCAGAAGGAAAATACAATGCAAACACTGAAGTCCTGACTGAATGCTTATCAAAGTGAGTGGCTGGCTTTGGTTCTGGCAGAAGCAGCTTGGCTGTGCAACTTTCTTTTTTATTCTTCCTCTCCCAGTGGTGCAACAGCAGAGCATCTCTGTGGGTGGCAGTCACACTGAAACCAGCAGCGCGGGCTGATTGACTGCCTGTGCCACAAAATACTTTTAAGACTGTGTCCTTTAAAACAGCACTGATAAAATTTGTTTACTCTGCAACAGAAAATGTCTGCAGTTGTGCCATTACTGTCAAAAGTGAAAATGAAGAACGTGAAGCCTGTAACATCTAGCCTATCCCAAACCCTATATCCCATATATAGTGCTTATTGTCAATTAGGGTCATGAGGTACTTGGAGAATTCTAGTTCCGACCTTGTATTGGATTTTGATGAGCAGATTTCCCAGGGCTTGAGTGAGGGACTTTTGGGAGAAGAACAACTGCAGCCCCAAACCCTTCCCAAGAGGGGAAACATCCAAGTCTGTATTTCTTTTGTCATAGGTTTTGGTATTGTGGAAAGATGACTCTGGATACAAGAGTTAATAAAAAGCTATGTTGGTATAACATTAAGATCTCTAAATATCTTTGGAAGTAATCTGTACATTATTAAAGTGAAGGTACGGCTAAAAAATGTTAAAGGGTATGGAGTGACACCATACAGCAATCATAGGATAATAAATAAACGGTACTACTGTGGAGGAAACAAAGTTTTAGGAAAACAGAACACTGCAATTTTCCAAATTTGAGTCTTACCAGGGCAGTAGACTTGACATCTGTGCAGGGGGACGTTTTTATGACCACTAAGAAAAATTGTTTCAGTGCAATACGTGTCCACTAGGCAACACCAGGCCCTAGCTTGTACAGCACATGTTTAGTTTATCTCAAATGTGAGGAAAGAATGTTGCTGGTGATTTCAGTTATGCTTCCTTTGATGATCCCATTCCAGTTCTGAGATCTGACAAGAAAGAAATCTGAACTAATTCATACAACCACAGGGTTTTTTAAACTTCTTTAGATATACTTCTCTCAAGTTTTAAAACTGAGATCATTGCACCTGCATTGCAATTAAGATGCCTTTATTTGGTTGTTTTGTAGATACAACCTGAGATTTATAGCTAGATCCTTATTTAGATATCCACTTTGTATCTCAGAAATCAGCAGTGGGAAACTTGAATATTCAATGCTATTAATGCTGAACCTTTTCTGCATTCAGATCCGAGTGAGAACTCACCAACCTCAGCCAAGTCTGACACCACAGAGCTGAAGCTGGAAAGACGCGTTAAATATCTGAGCATTCCCTTGATTCTCACAGGAGTGAGCCTTTTGAGAGCAGGTGAGACCAAGGGCTCCCCAGCAGTGGATCTGGTGTAAAGCTTTGATTTTCGGCTATGTGGTATCAGATTCACTTTGTTTCTTACTGAGTCAGGTGCCATAAACCCAGAACTGCAAAGCTCTCTGACTGGATTGGCAGCAAGCCTGGAATAACTCCTGGGAGAATATCTTGAGGAATAGGGAGCATTAATAGGCAAATAGATTTACTCTGGGAATAAATGTTTGGGGTTTTTTTTCCTCTTTACTTGCTCCATAGAAGTTTCTCTCTAAGAAAATTCTTCACAGTGCTTGGCAGGTGAGAATGGCCCTTAGGAAATCTATCATCTGATTGTGCTAGCCGCATACTTGAGTTTACATATTTTCCTAGGAGAATCAGGGCTGGAAGCGGGAGGCTTTAAGCAACAGATTTGCATGCCTAACAGAGGCATAAGTCAGAATATTTGCAAGAGTTTCTATATCAGCCTCATCATATTATACTTTTTCTACTTCGCTGAGGAAGACTTTTCTCACAAAGAAGCTGGGGTTTTCAAAAAGTTAACAAATAAATTGAGGCCTGTGTTTAGTTTATCAAGCAAAACAAATTAAGAAGCTGAGAATTAACCAAGTTAGCATCTTAAATAAAAAAATTAACTAGTTGAAGATTTTAACTTTGCACAGAATTTCTTCCCCTTTCTGTATGTAGAGAGAAGTTCATAGGGTATCCTTATGAATTTTTCTGTCATCCTTTATATGTATATGGTGTTTGTGTCTGTTTATTAATTTTAAAATGCAAGTAGCTGTGAATATTGAAAATGGTAAAGAACTGTTCATAATTTATATTTATTTAAACTCACTTATTTTCTTGTTAGTTGTGTACAATGTAAAAGATTTTATTTCAAAATTTGTTGTTTCAATACAGTTAAATCTGAGGTAGCTGAAAATGATAGAATGGATTATATAGTGCATAGTATATAACCATCTGGTGCTCTTTAGACAACACATATTTCAGAAGAAAAAATGAAAGAAACTGCTTGAACTTGTACCCCTGTTACAAAAATAGTAAACTGTGCTGTAATTTAAAAAATTAATTAATTTTTAATTACATTAAATTAATTAATCAAATTAATTCCTGAATAGATCTGCTTCTTGTGCACCTTTTTGCATTCCTCACTGCATTTACTGGATAGTAATTGTAAAATGCATGGGGTTTTCCTGACTTTGTTCATGAATGCATAGCACACTATATAGGAAATACTTTTTACAGTTATTTTGTATAGTGAAAGCTGTGGCTATAAAGTTCATAATCAGAACTCACTGTCTAAAATAAAGTAGAGAACAAGGTAAGAGCTAAAATCTCTTTACCTTAGGATCAGATTCTCTTTAGGTTTATTTCTAAGTTAAATAAAACAAAGAGATAAGCCTTGTGTAAACTGAAATGCGCTTTTGAATAACTTTTTTTTTTGTATCAGTTTAAATTAAATGCAAACCTTAAATAAAAGCATATAACTTTCCATCTAGACAACTCTTGGCTGACTATTTGGTTGGCCTAGTATGCTAGTAGATATTTACTACTTTTGTCGTTGTCCTTAATTTGTAGCATATTGTGTAAATGCAATTTATATTTACATATCATATAAATAACTTTTGTGGTCTAGCGTGGCATATACAAAGCAATATGCATGTTAAAATAGATTGCCCATGTGCAGCTAATTGCAAGAGGGTGCAACAGATACATCATTGTGTGTCATTGTAATTAAAGGTAGGAATGCAATGCAAAAGTAAAAAAGAGTAAAGACATATATTCAACCTTGACTTTGTATTATGTATTCTCCGTTATGTCCTCTTAATATTCTCTAGTAACTGGAATTTGTTAAAGATAATTCATTTATAAAATGCTGTGGGTACAATTTTTAAAGGTCTTCTTTGCAAGCAAAGGCTTGAGCACAATGATGTGGGACTGAGGCTGACAGCATTCTTAAACTGCTGCAATTATATATCTCCACACCATACCAGAGCTCCATAGCTTCAGGTTGGAAATGATAATTCAGTGTTTCTGTGATTATATTAATAAAAAAATTGTACTTGTTCAGGGTTTTTTTATGTAGAATTTATTTTCTCTAAGTAGGACTTTACTTTTTCTCGATGTTTTTAACTTGCTTCCCAAGCCAAGGATAGAAATCTTAAAAAAACGCCGATGATAAAATGGCTCTTTACCTTAGAGATTATCAAAGCACTATTACAGCATTACCACAGCACTATTTTTTCCTATGGACTAGATTAATCTGCTTAATACATACAGAATTGCTGACAAAATTATGAAATTAATTGGTATCAATTATCTCACTAGCATTACAGCAGAAATATTAAAGGGCAAGTGAACAGAATGTCCTGGCTGTCCTTTTTATGTTTCTCTTAACAGTTTCATATTTTCTAGTAACCTGGAGTAAGAGGAAAAAAAAGGCAGAAGAAAATCCTCCATCTTATTGTGAAATATCTATGATGATAATTTCACTTGCTGCAAAGCTTTTTAGCTGTGCATAGTTCATGACCTGTAGCAAATCTGAACTGTAAGATAGTGCAAAGATTAAAAGTTGATTTAATTTTCATTAGATTAAAAACATGGTGAGACAGATACTAGTTCTGTAATGTTGGTCACTTTCATTAAACATCCCACTCCCCCCTAAAAAAAATAAAAGGAGAAAAATGGCAAACCTTTTTTCCCTCAGCTGGAAATTGTTTGGACAGCAAACTGTCTCTACAGTGGAGAGAGAGTTTTCTGTGGGAGTTTTGGCAGGCTGTGATATGTGTCACTCCTCTCAGCAGAGCCAAGTTTAGATGCTGTCTTAGCTGAAATGTCCATTCTGGAGTTACAGAGCATCTTTCTGTTCTGCAAAGCTCCCCAGAACAGGAAGAAGGATGACATTCATTCATCCAGACCCCGTTGCAGTCCTACACCTCCTTGCATATCATTTCTTCCTTCCCATGGCTTCACTCATCCCTTTGCATGCATGGGGAAGACCTAAAGAGAAAACAGGGGAGCCTGGTCTCTTCTAGGGGTGCAGCTGGTGAAGGAAATATGAATATTTATAACACTGAACCTAAATAACTCATGATGAAGAAGGCCTGATGCATGTATAGCCTGCAGAACAATGCAGAAAATGTTCCTCTTTGTTATCATCATTTTGCCTTTGACTAATCAGATGATTTTTTAATATTTAATTGGGTGTGCAGAGCTGTTATTTATTTATGTTCTTTCCATTGTAATTTTGTGCTGTGTAGTTAAGCAAAGGAAAAATTGGCAGTTAATTTTACTATTGATGCAACCACTGGTGTCATCAGTTGCCCATCAGATAAAACTTTGTTGCTAGAAAAATTTTTCTAGACTAGATGTCAGTGACAGGCAGGTGCTGTGTGTGCGTGTGTAGAACATACCATAGAAATATTTCAGCTATTCTTGAGGATATGGTCCCATAAAACACATTTAATTAAGTCAAAAGTCTTTTCTCACCTTCTCTTCACATTACACAGCGCTCTAAAATGCCCACGTTTATGTGGCCACTGTCTCTTCCTGTGTTGGGGCAGTGAGCAGGTCTCACAGGGTAACAGCCTGGGCTCGAGAGGGTCAACCCAGATCTGCAGAGGGTGTTCTTGCTTGGTGTCAGCCTCTGGTGCTCAGAGCATTGCTGCTGCCAGCCTCATGGCAAAGATTGAGAGGCCTGACTTCTTCAAGGGAAGGATGAAGAGGAGCTGCTGGTGCAGTTGGATGGCCAGAAGCTAGAACGTGAGCCAGTGGCTCATGGTGGGATTCCTGGGGGTAAATGATTTCAAACTTGGCAAAGAGACATGTGATCTCAAAATACCTTGACAGAGGTATTATGATAACTGACTGTTATCAGTCAGTACCAGAAGGATAACTCAGGAAATTTTACAAAGACAAGAAGCACAAGCCTTATGAGCAGTGGGCCAAGATGACAGCCTTTTGGTGACCCAAGCAAAACAAGAACAAAGTTGCAGACCAAAACCCATCAACAAAGGAAAGAAAAAGCTATACCCTACCCAGATATTCATTGTTAGGCCATAAAACTTCTGTGTAATAATGTTCTTATTTATTTTGAGCAAGTATTTCCTCTTTAGCAGAAATTTGTTTTGCTAGACTGGGAAAATGTTGAAATTTTGAAATTTTCACTGTTGGTTCATTCAGCAAGAGGAGGGAAGTTATGGGTAAGTAGGCCCACTGACTAAATCTACAGAAGGAAATTACCTGATTTAAATGCAAAATGTGGAAAAAAATCTTGTATAGAGAAGACACAAGAAAAAAATAAAACTGATGGGATTAGGCAGAAGCCTGATTAAAAAGAAGTGGAGCACAAAACTGACTGAGACAAGCTAGGAATTGAGGAGAAAGGGCAAGTAACATCACAGCTGAAGCATATTTTGGAAAAAGATGCTGGGTTTGGGAGTTTGAGGAAAGATATCTCTACATGGAAGTCTTAAGTCTGTCAGATGACGTTCAGACTAGGAAATATTTTGAAAAGGAGAGGTACTGGGAAAAGGCACACTTCTTGGAACAAAGTGACTGAAAAAGGCTTAGAGCCAGGGAGGATGAGGCTCCCTGGTTGAAGAGATGGGTAAGGAGACCTGAGAAAACTGGAGCAGTAATGACAAGGATGCTCCAGATTATGCCTTGAGGAGCTGGTTAGTGGCAGATGTCTGTGTGGAAGAGTAAGAAGTTCCAACCCTGAAAAAGGCACATGTGGGTCTGATTATGGAGCTGCACACTGGAATTTGAGCTGGTTTCTTTTTGTTTTTTGTTTCTGGTGTGTTGTTTTCTTTTTCTTTTAATCTGGTGCGTTGCATAAAAATAAACTGTCAAAAAGCATTATGGAGGTTGCTGTTTCCGCTAGCTCAGGGGTCTCTGGAGCGTGAGTCTCTGTAATGTGAGTCTCAGTGGCACAGTCCCCGTACCAAGGGACTGCTAAGGCTCTCTCAAGACAGCAGTTTGTGTCGTTACTTGCTGCTGAATGGGTACCTGGAACCAAAGAAAACCATGGCTATCACTTTTGCAGGAATGTGTACATGTATATGCAGACATAGGTGCACGTGCATATGGATATGTGTGTGTGTATATGTATTTATGCAGAAAGGGGAAATGTGTGATGATTAAGCTAACACAGTTTTTCAATTTGCCTCATATATAATGGCATAAAGATGTTTTCATTTGTTCAGATTAAGGACCTGTCTTTTGTATCAAGGAGCATCTGCTCTTTGACAGTGGCTGTAGCAGATGGCTATGGAAGAATAATCAGCTATACAGTCATTTTATTTTGTTATGTCTCCCTCCTTCACAGTTTTCAGGTTCTAGTGATCTATGGCTCAGAGATTTCCTGTGTCAGAGGTGATATCTTAGTGTTTAATAGCCCTTGATAGATTTTTTTCCCACCCACAATATCCCCTGGCAGTGAATTTGAGTTCTATATTGTGTGTGAGAAAAGATCTGCCTTTACTTGTTTGTACCAGCTGCTCAATGTTTATTAGTTCCTGTCATATGAGACACACTGAAAAATTGTTCCCTGTTCACTGCCTTGGTGCCATGCTTCAGGATTATTTAGATGCTTCTCATTTTTCTATCTCCATCACCTCATTCACAGGATGAAAAGACCAAGTCAGTGAGATATTATCATCTTACTCAAAAAGAAAAAAATAATTACATTTGAATAAGATTAGGTAGCCTAAAACTACCAATAAAGACTTTAAGTTCTGCCCCAAAATCCTTTTTTGAGTATATACCATGAAGATAGGAAAACATAATTGCAGAAACAATTCATTCAAAACAATTTGCAAACTTTTTGTAAAACTGATTCATCTATGTCTTTGCTAGAGTGATTCAATATATAAAAATTTGAAGGTGATCATATGTCCTCCCCCTTATTCCCTTCATATAACTCAGAATAATTCAGTAATACTTGAAAATGTGACAGCTTACAGGTTAGATATAAGAAACTTTGTTGGTCCAATGCAAAAAAACTCCTGAATGTTTCTTTACAAGTGGGATAAGCTCTTCTTACAAAGCAAAAAGCTAACATTTTAAGTTATGGCCATTTTGAGTACAGAAAAAAAAATCTGTCATTGTTATAGGAAAAATCTAGTATTTTTAAACTTCACTTACATGAATTTGGAGGCACAGATTTCATAGAAAAGAAAGAAAGAAAGGTGGAAGTATTCCTACTATCAGTTTGATTATATTCATTTATTCATTGATGTATTCATTCTGATGTTCACAGTCTTCTTTAAACTGTGTATTTGATTTTTCCAGCCATGATTTTACTTAATTTGGCAGGTAGTAGTCTCATAAACACTTGGAAAACTGGAAGATTTTATAGGTATGGAGAATTTTTGAAATGAAGCCATCAATAAAGAGGAGGGAAAACTACTATGATTGTTTCCAAGGAAAATAGTACCATATAGTTTCTGTAAATACTATGTATCTGTGGCTTTCCCATAAGATTTAGCACAGGTAATGCTGCCAGGATTAAAAAAAAAAAAAAAAAAAAAGTGTTTTCACTAACTTAGAATCACAGCACCTTCCTTTAGCATTCTGGTCAAATGCTTTCCTCCCTTTGCTTTGAGGCAATCCACTGTTCTCTAGAGAATGGCAAACCAGAGCCATTACATGTAATTCGAGTCTTGCCCCTAGGATCTTGCTTTTATTGAAATATCATTGCAGTAATTCTAAAAAGTAACAGTAATGGTAAAAGGTCAGTGCATTAACTCTTGTAAAAAGTTGTCATTTGTCCTGTGTGTGTCAATTATAGTCTGCGGTGATTTTATTTTCAAATAGAAAGAAGGCAAGGTGTCCTATGAAGGTGCTAGGTCACTGGTCCCTCTCTTCATTTTCCTGTCAATAAACAAGGAGGAAAAGAAAAACAACTTCATTGGTGCAGTTCATCACCAGCAAAGTGTCTTCCACAGCTTGGCTCAGAGGACATGCTAGGAAGGGCCCAGCAGGCAGCAATCTGAGACATGCTGGGGTTAGAAAGAAGGCACTTAACACACTGAGAGCTAAGCCTGGAAACAATATGTGAAGGTTCTTGCATTGTTCCTTGAGAAGGTGTGTTGATAAGCCTTACCTATGCTTCTAAACTGCCTGCAATCCAGTCCACTTTTAAAAGTATTAACAGTTAACATTGCTGGAAATACTTAAACTTTAGACCAATCACAGCAGAAACCCTAAAAATGATTGAGAATTAACTCTGATAGGGAAAAAATCAAATTATGTTTTCCTTTATGTGGTCTGCCTACTGAACTGGTATTGTGAGCAGTTGTGCAGCATTGAAAGAATCTCTATAAATGTTTCTAAATTACTTGAAAATTAAATTTATCTTTTCCTGGGTTTGTTTTGTGGTTTTTTT
>WAAE01014359.1:0-10963 GCA_013400495.1 Nicator chloris | reverse complement strand
TTTAGTCATAGTAATTTTCCATCTAGGTTGCAATTTGGGTCCATAACTTTCTTTGCAAGTTCAGTAACAAAAATGTTCCACTTGGGTTGTTATTCAGGCAAGAAAAATAAGATATCAAAGCTGTTTTTAACAAACAGGAGCTTGTTAGACAGCACCCTGGGAACAGACCGTGTTTCTGAGAGGCTCAAGAGGAGCTTAGCCCAAGTGCGATTCATCAAGGCTGAGGTCTAATAAGCATTTCTCAGATCATAGAGCAGCCTGGAGGGTGAGGGAAAAGAATTAGGGAAGATGTTCCACCACAGAGCAGCACAGTCAGAAAACTGAAGGAATGGTTTATTCCCTCTTTACTGAGCTCTTCTCAGTCCACGTCTACACCATTAATATTCAGTTTGGGGCCATTTAGCACAAGCAAAGCACAAAGTGGAGTAAGCTTAACAGAGGATCATGAAATAGTCAGGAGTCTGGAGGATATGCTCTTGAGGAAAGGCTCAGTGAACTGGGGAGTTTAGCCTTAAGAAGAGGGCTTTGGAGAAATCTAATGGTAGCCTTCCTCAATACCTTTGAGGAGATCACTGAGAAGATGGATCCTGTCTCTTCATAGCTGTGCATGATCAGAAGTTGATAGGTGAGAGAGATAAATTGAAATGTGAGAGAGTACAACTGGACAGAAGCAACTGTTCTTTTATTGTGATGATGATTGACAGTGGACCAGAATACCCAGTGAGCTTGTGTAGTCTCTACCCTGTGCATTTGTCAAGTGCTGAGCAGAGGGAGCTCTAAGCAGCCTTGCCTGATCTCATAGCTGGCCCTGCTTTGAGCAACAGGTTGAACTGAATGACCTCCATAGCTCTCTTCCAACCTACATTATTTGGTGATTTCATTATATATTTCAACGTTGACCTTATTGGAAAAAACTTTCCATGTACTTGAAACAACCTCAACAGGAAATGGAGTCAGGGTTTCTAGCACTGATGAATGGGATATTACTTGGAAAAAAGGGAGTTTACAGTAACTTCTGTGGTTGGTTTTCTGAATGTGAATCAGCTTGGTGTAGCTTTTCACCCTAACCTGATCCAACAGGGTGAAATATCGCTTGGTATTTTTCCTTTCTAGGCCTGCCAGGTTTTGAAAACCTAGCTGAGAAAAAACAAACCCAATACTAAATTATCCGATCACCATCTCCAAATTTAAGAAATGAAAAGCTTTTGAGAGAGTGAATAAAAGATCTTCAGAAATGATTGCTAAAATAATTTCCATTTGTCATAAAATGAGGTGGGTAATGATAGCTGAACTTCATCAAGTCTGAGAGATAATAGAGTTTAACAGAGAAGTTCTAAGCTGATTATGTTATATGATGAGGTTTGATCTGGAACTGTGTGCTGTCACCAGCAGACATGACTAGAGCCCATGACAAACTCATATGCCAGCTGGAAAGGGAAAAAATAAAAGCAACCCATAAATTAAATGTTGCTCCTACCAAATGGACCTTAAATTTCACTTATGCAAACGTTTCTTCCATTATGGAAATCCTTTCCTAAGATTTACATTGCACAGATGATTTTGAGGAAAGACATCTGTACTGAGAGAAACACAATTTGCATCTTTTCATTTTGAGTCTACATCTGGTCATAAGAAGAACTGTGAGGATTTCATAGGTGGGTCGGGAAGCACGTTGAGTGAACAGAGGCATGTACAACCTTGTTAAAGATGTAACGCCTTATATAGTTACCTCAATGCAATATTTGTGAATTTTGCGTCTTCAAGAAATACTATCTTAATTTAAGCAGATATAAAGCAATGGCCTCCTTCCAGGATAAATGAGAATATTTTGAAAAATGTTAGCATGGATTACATTTCTGTGCAGCCTTAGAATTTTCTTATCAGTGGGTTCTCACTCTTATCTGTGAGAAAAATAGGAAGATATGCCACAGCTTTTATATGGAAAATTTGAAGTTTTCCTCTAAAGCCTGTTGAAGGCAATGATTGACTTCGTGGTAATGTAAATGTCTATATATCAGAGCAATATTTGTGCTTCTCAGAAGGAGGTGTTATAATCTAAGATAGTTGCATGAAATTGAGATGTTTATTGTGTTAAGGACTTTAATCAATATTTTACTCTCTCAGCTAAGAACAGAGCTAATTGTGAAGGCAGAAGTTTTCCCTGCACGAAAATTTCAATGAAAAGGCTGATTTTTAGGTTTCCCAAGGAAATCATTGAAATGATTCTGGATAGAAACAGTTAATGTCACTAAAACTGTGAATTCAAAATCAAGGAGAAAAATTACAAGGAAAAAAGAAAAAGAGAAACATGGAAGTGAATAAATGTGTTACTGTAACAGGATTTGTGTTTTCAGATGGGAAAAACTATTTTTGCAGAAGCACACGGACAGATCTTAACTGGCTGGCAAATATACGCAATTCTGACTTGCCATCTTTTGTTACTTGAGAACTAATTTACTAATAAAAGAAAATATTGATGGTTTAAAATATTTTGTGGCCTATTATGGAGCTAACTGTTTGCCTGTGTGTCTGAAGTATGGTGCTGCTGTTCCAAATAGAGCAGTCCTTGACAGACTGAGCTCTAGCAGAGGTGTGCAGTGGGCTGAGACTTGGAGCAGAGAAAGAAACTGAAAGATTGCCCTGTCTCTGACAGGCTGTGAACAGAGCATTTTGTCTGTGGTCCCATTCTGTCATTCCAATGTGACTGCTGATTGAGCTGAATGCAGAGGACAAGTATTCTGTCGTTTTCAACTGCTATTCATCTGGTTTTAATTAGGATAACTCCAGGATTTATTATTTTATGGCAGCAGTAACTTGCAGGGAAAATTTGTTGTTTTGTGTTACTGTTGTGACGATGGCATTCAAGCAGTGTTGACTTTTATTCAATTCCACTTCCTTTTCTCTCTCTAACAGTAATGAATTTAAGGGTGGCAGAGATCCCTCTAGTAGCTTCATTAACATTTATAACTTACAGAGGAAAATTAGGAAGGAACAGAATTAGTCTTCCGTGACTGATTATATTCCTGTGGCTTCCCTGTTTATTCCTTTTGTTATATTGTGGCCTTTCTTTAAGGTTTTTGTTTGCGTTTCTTTTTTTTTTTTTTTTTTAACAGTGAGTTGCTTAATCTGATCAAGTTAAATTCTCTTCTTATTTAATTTGGAGTAATTTAAAATTATTACCACATTTTTTCCTAAAACCTATAAGTAAATTATCAGTCTTCTTCTGTGGTCACTCATAGAGTTTTTGAACTGCCAAGTGATTTTTTCAATGCAAGGAACTTTTCTGACCTGCTTCTGCAAGTGAGAAATCACCTTGAAAATACAAGTAGCATAAAAAACTAAGATATGTGGTTGGAAAAAATGTTGAAAGCCTGTTATAAATATTTATGGGTACTAAAAATTTAACCACAAATCTAACTTCTGAGGAAAACAGCATGGGTGGATTTTGTACAGGGTCACCATAATGAATTCCTGTTTGTTTACTTGTCCAGTGTTAGAGTATATCAGAATAAATAACTAGTAACTCCAAATGAACTGAGCTGAGAGAATCCTAGCTACACCAATGTAGTTTAGAATAGAATAAAAGGGTTCAGGGTATCATTCGAAGTGGTACATAGCTGGCTGTATTGAGAATTTGGTGGCAAAAGTCTAGACTGCCTGAAGGCCCTGTGTGACCATTTGAAGCTGTGGAGAAGAAAATTCCTGCTATATTTCTTCCTTCTAAATAATCAGCTTTGTCTTCACATTGCCTGCATTCTGGGCTTCAAGGTTCTTTGAAGTGCAAAGTGGCATGCTCCTGAGGATATGCTTATGGAAATTTGATTTACACCCAGAAAGTGTACATAGCAGAAAGAGGCTGAGAATTTTGCTATTTGGTTACTCTGCTTCCCTGTCTGATGGTGGGTAGCTCACTTGCAGCAGTAAGTACAAATTAAATCTTGGATTTTTTGGAATTTTTGCCTTAGATAGGAGAGGTGATGTTGGTTATTTCTTCAGCTAGAGTTTTAGGAAGAGCCAGATCTTTACCTGGCTAAATGCAAAGGGAGTCACAGCCTGAACATCAAACCACAGACGAAAATTTCTGAAAACTGTCTTAAATTCCCTTTTACTTCCCAGTTCTCAATGTGACCTCAGAAATATAAGTTAATTGTCTGATGGAGAGAGCAGTCAGTAGGCTGTGCTGTTAGATGATTTTAGCATATAAACATTCCAGACACAGTACAAAAAGGAAAGATGAGCACTGCACAGGACTATAGTGCTTTATATGTGATTCCTTCTCCAGGGAAATCTTTTTTCTGTGGCTATTTTCCTCCATAAACCTGGATTAGATGAATGTAGAACAGTGCAGCTACAACTACATCATCTACAACTGTATGAATTCTGGGTTGGAAAAAGGGACCACAATTCTTAATCACGCTGAATATTGCTTGGCCCATTTGTTTTTGTCTCCGGTGGGAGTGAAGTCCTCTCACTTTCCACTGGAGATGAATAAATAACAGCAGTAAGTGGAGGTGGAATCCTCTGTGGAATGAAGTGGGAGACCACCCGAGGGTGAGCAGAGCAGGGGTGGATGTGCCATCTCCCATAGAAATTGCAAAGGCTTTTACAGAATTAATTCTGAAGAGTGTGGGATGGAGAACATTTCATGTAATATTTGTCAGCTACCCAGTGTTGTGACCTAAACTCAAAAGCAGCAAACATAGCCTAACAACTCAGGAATTGCTTGATGCCTGTTTCAGAGAGGACACTGATCACACTTGGTATGTTTAAACCAGGATCACTTCCCAAGTGCAGCTGCCAGCCCTGAACATTCATGACTGCTGAGACAAGTGCTGTACACACAACAATTTCTGAAGTGCCTCATATTTTTTTTTTTTTTTAGGGCTTTTGATATGGGCATCAAGAGGATCAAAACTGTGGCACACTTTGCAAGACCCCAGCCATTTATGTATGGCTGCAGAAGCTGTCTGTGCCTCTGCAAGAAGGGGTAGTGTCTCCCCATTTCAGAGCAGCAACAAGAAAATAAACACATCATAAATTTCTAAGATTCAGTACTCCTTGACCATAGGAACAGTGAATTCTCTGTCGAGTTATACACAATTGCTTGGTCTCGTGTAATGTGGATAAAGAATCATATCACTAGAGTCACAGCATGGTCCTTCACAAAAGCAGTTTCCATAAAAGAATGAGACAGGAAAAGAGAAAAGTTCTGTCTTTCAGTGAAAGAGTATAGGTACAGGGAGGGACAGAGATTGTTTCTAGAGGATGAGAATAGAATCTGAGGTTCTTGTCACAGAAAGGCTGGGAATGTGTCAATCACCATGTGAGATGTAGAGAATCTCCAGCTGTGTTGTGTGCTTCAGTGGGATGCTCTCCAAGAGATATTTTCTCAAGTTATTTCATCAAATTTGAGAAACATTAATAAATTAGATGAGATGAGACAGCCTGCTCTGAAAGGGAGATATGCTGGCAGGTCTTAGCAGCACTTTCTAAACGGAGTCATTCTGCTTAGATGCCTGAAGTAGGAGTTTTGGCCATCCCACAAGTGAAACTGGAGAGGCCTGTGTAGTTCAGTGAAGCCCCTTTTGCTGACAACCCATTTCCTGTAAGTGGATCGTGATTGACAGCACTGCCTCTGCTACAAGGTCCATTCTCCACCTTCTGGAAGTTCCTCTTTATTCTTCACAAAGATCCTTTTAGGTCCTAGAAGTCACTGGAGCACCCAGCAAGTTAAGCCCAGAATGCATGGGGAGCTGAAGAACTGAAAATGGACCAGCTGACTGGGGTGGTAAAAGCAGAGGCAGAAGAAACAGTGCCTCTGAAGGAAGGTGGTGTAACTGGGACAGGAAGTCAGAGGTGTAACGTGGAATAAAGTAGGTGTTGGAATGTTATTTCTCTGAGGATTTAAAGCTTTGCACTGCTGAAAAATTGTTCACCCAGTTTCTTTTCTTATTGGTTTGTCAGTTGTGATTACATGCCAAAACAACCAGGGCTATTCTGAAACTGATTTCCTTGGCCAGGAGGTCTAGATTTATGACTGAACCACCTAAGTTAGATGTGTGAACATAAACAGCATGATTTTCCCCTGTGGACAGCGGTAAGTGTATAAAGGTGTAAACAGCAACACTTGTAAGAAGTTATATTAGTTGTCTTGTCACCCCAACCCCTCCACTTTCCCCACCTGGAGAGCTTTGGTTGAGCACCTCCACACGGGAGGTGAGTATCACACAAATCCAACAAAGCTGTTTCCTGTGACCTCATTAATGCAAATTGTTATCTTCAGGACATGTCCTAGCCCTGAAATCCAGCGTTCCCCAGCTAGCTTTGGGAATGTCAGTGTCTCTGGCAGGCAGCCACAGAAAGCTAACAGTGGGCCTCATCACAGCCCTTGTGGCCTGTATTTCTCCTAATGAAAATCGGGAATGACCTATGCCAGGGTGTGCGTGCGAGGGGAAGACAAGAAAACTGCCAAATCTGCCATGCATCTCTGCTCTTTCACAGCCTTACACGCACGTCATTTGTTGCCTGCAAAGGGTAGATATAGAAGTGAAACCACAAGCCTGCAACATCTGTTCTGTCATACTAACGATTACTATTCATCACCACCCTATCACCACCACTGATTTCTGCAAGGCCACTGGTATCTCTTCCCTTTCTCTTGCTCTCAGATATGTGGCATGGTACTGACAACCAACAGCAACACATTCATTTTGGGCTGCTTACAGTTTCTGGCAGTTAGGTCAGTTTACTTCTGCAGTAGTACTTACCTTGTTGTGTCATCAGGAGATAAACTTCCAAGTTTTGTGAGGGGTTGGGTTTGTTTTTTTTTTACTACAGAGCAATTTCAGCATGATCTTGGCAGTAAATTTAGATTAAATAGCCTAAAATTTGTACTAAAATTTCTATTACCTTTCACATGTGTAGGACTTAACCATTTATTTGAAAAACAGGTTTGTTTCCATCAAATGGCCTTACAAAAAATATTTAGCATATGGAAATATATGGCATTTTACCAGGTTGAAACTGTGCAGGAAAGTTAAATCTACTCTTGAAAAATGTCTCTTACTAGTATTTAAAAGATAAAATCTACAGAACTGTGTCTAGGAGAAACTCTTGATGTTTAGGTGTTCTTAGTCACAAGACTAATTTAAATGTGCAGGATGTTTGCAAAGCAAGCAAGGCATCTTTTTCATAGATGAGTATGTTGAGTTTTGCCAAGGTGGAAAATTGCATGTTTAGAGCTATTGTGCAGCAACTGAATTGCTGATTACATCAGTATTCAGCAGTTTCTGATCTGAGTTCCTGGCTCTGATCACTAAATGACTTAATTAACTGATTTGTTAGCGTGACAGATTTGTAGTTGCAGAGTAATTTATAAATGCCATGTGCTGAACAAGTTTTTGTTTGCTGCACATAATATTAATTAGCTAATAATATTGCCAGAAAGTACATTCAAAATAGCATTTATTCGTCCTGAAATTCACATCTTCTGACAAACAGAAATGCCAGATGCACTCATCAATGGACTGAGAACGGTAAATATTCCCCAGGATAGCTTGGCTATCCTATCTGTAACTGAGGGAAGCTAAGATGTCTTGGAACGTTTCAAAGACCTAGCAGTCTTCAGAAAATGTTACATAGAGGGGCAGACCCTCTGAGAGAGGTGTTTCCAGTGGCTCCAGAGAATGGGAAAGAGCATGAGGAAGGCTGAGCCTCTAGGTAATATAGATAAAAGCAGGTCTTCTGTGGATTCTAAACTTCTCATGCTCTGTTGTTCTTATTCTTATGAGAATGCATTGTATTTTATGCAGAACAATTCACCTCAAGACATAGGATACCATGCTAAGAGGGGCTAGGCTGGCCTACTAGCACTTAGTCACTAAAAGAGATAGACCTGCTCTTCCCAACTCTTGGCTGCATGCCTCCCTGCCAGTTGGCACAAAGACCTTGTCCCATGCAGGACAATGCTAGGGGGGAGGGAGAGATGACTGGGAATGGGACTGCTCCTTTTCATACTAGCAAGCCATTGGCTCCTGTCAATCATCCCATGAAACCAACTCTGATTCCAAGGGCCTATTCTCCGGATTAAACTGTTCAAGGCTGAGGTCAGGCATTCATTCACAGGCTGGGCACACAGGGTTTTCTGTCCATGTGAGCTTGGCCTGTTGTTGGGTAACTCGGACCATTCTGGCTGAACTTGGTTCTGCAAGACTCTGCCTGCCTGCTTGAGAAGGTTATAAAGTTAACCAGGCAGGAAGAGAAAGCAGGCTGGGCTGGGTGGTGAGCAGCATCTGGATACCATCTGGGTTTGCTGATGTTATAATTTGAGCTGCAAGTGGAGGCTCACGCTTGAGCACAGTCAACATCAAGCTGGCCGGTTTTACTTATAGATGAGGACAAATCATTCTCATGAGACCTTCCCTTGGCTAAGCAGCCATGGTAGGAATCTGTTGTAGTAAACAATGGGCAGCTGAAAAAGGTGGATAGAATATGTTTTCAGTCATCAGAGGTCAGTTGAATTTCACTAGTGGTGCAGGCTTTTAACTTAAGGATGAGTTTTACAGTTTAATGGTGAAAGCATAAAAATCACAGAACGAATCAAGTTGGAAGGGACCACAGTGGATCATCTGCTCCAACCTTCCTGCTCAAGCAGGGCCATCTTACAACACATTGCACAGAATTGCATCCAGACAATTCTTGAGTATTTCCAGAGAGAGAGACTACACAACCTCTCGTGGCAACCTGTTCCAGTGCATAGTCACTCACACAGTAAAAAAAAATCCATTTTTAGTATTGCATAGCTTTTCTATGGAAGAGCAACAAAAATGTAATATTGCAATATTAAGCACTAAATGGGTGCCTATTCATGGAGCCATTTATTTGTGTTGTTATAATAATTATATTGGTGTTCATCAATTTTTCAGCCAAACCTTTTACACCTGTAGCATTGATGGAGTACCATTTGCTTTGTGGAGCTTGTAGTTGGCACAGTTTTTCATCTTATGCTGGAAATAGATGAATGAATGACTACTTCCCATTCAGTTGGTATTTTTTATTATGTTGGCTACTATCTGCTGGCTCCATGCTCACTTTTACTCTAGCATTTATATTTCTTGCACTTTCTAGTAAAAGATGTGAAAACAAATTCAGATGGTCTTCTCATGACAAGGAAATAGGAAAGAACCTCAGCCCATGTCTGTTGCTGAACATCCCACCTAAGTTCCTGAGTAGATGTTCATGTCGTGGCAGCCCCTGGAACTGGAGGGGCCAGGAAAGGTGAAATGCAGAGATAAGAATTCCACGGTCCTGCTAATGTCCCTAGTACCTATCTCTTCTATTGGCTTGAGAAGAAGTCACTTCAGTTTTCTTTCTTCCAGTTTAATTTCTGCTACGGAGAGAATACCCTTATGGAGGCAAGGCTTAATTTCTGTGTGCATCATCAAGACTGATCAACAGTGTTTCCACACAGCATTGAAGAGTACAACTGAATTTCTTTGTAACTGAGAGAGTCTTGTCTTTACCAAGAGTTGGCAAGCAGATCTGCTCTAAGGCTTCTCAGAAGCTTAGGCAAAACTGTAGGAAAGGGTCTGGATTTTCAGTGGATACACGGCTTAGACAGACAGCTTGACTGCGCCCCACGCCACTGCTGACCCTTTGATTGTGAATCTAGAATGGTGCTAGTCAATAATAATTCCATATAATTTGTTTCATGTTGTCACCTACAATATTTGTGAAAAAGAAATATTTGTGTAGTTTTGGTATATAATCAAGAAATATCAAAGAGTTTGGAATTCCCCTCCTCTTCTACTAGATATGGCCAAACTCTCCACAAAATTATGGTATAAAAAAACCATTGCTTTATTTCTGAATGAAAGGCACCCTTCCCACTTGATTCTGCTCTCTAGAAGATGGGATTTAAAACAAACTTCTCAAGATCTGAGACAAATGACATTAGATAAATAATGTGGTGTTGCAGAGTCTGCAGGTGTTTTGCTGAGTGAAGAAGACAGGAGGCATTTTCCTGACCTGCAACAAACACTTTTACTCTGTTAATATACAGGTGAATCTGATTTTTGGTGCTTTTACACTGGCGTATGCTAGAGAAAGTTTAAAATAGAAAATTCTACTGTATCTATGGAGAAAATGGAATATGAGAGCAAACTTAAAGGAGTTTAAAAAAAGGAAATTATAAAACTTTATGTGGGCCTTCTAAAAATCAGTGAAGACTTTCCAAATGCTTGATTAATACAGACACTGTTCAGAGAAGGCAAGAGATACTTGGACACAGGCTTACTACGTGACTCAGTTTAGTTCAGCCATGACCTTTGTTTAAGGATGAGACTAAAGTTTTAATAATGGGATTTATTTGTTCCTTTTTCTGTTTTCCCCTTCAGAATGAACTAAATGTTTTGTGTGAAGTTTTTGAAAGTCTCTTTATTCTGTTTTGGTACAGAAATCTAAATGCCTTTCTGGGAGGAAAGAATTGGTACTTGGTTCTTTAAAGCTTGTTCTTGGATAAATGCCTATCCAAAAAGGGGACATAATTTTATCTTCTTACATTGGGCAGCTATTGCAGTTGTTTTGTAGTGCAGGGTTGCCCGGGTATTTAGGGAAGTTGAGTTCATCCCCTTTGTTATCCCTTCTCCCTCTGCTCTTCAACTGCCTCTTCTGCTGGTGCTGCTCTAGTGATCTTTCCAAACAGAGAAAAAGGAGTCTGCTAGCATTGTTGAGAGAAAGAAAGAGGCAAAGAATCATTTAGGTAGGAAAAGACCCCTTTGTTCATCAGGTTCAACCATGAGCTCAATGCTAGAAGTCCAGCACTAAACCATGTCCCTCAGTGCTGAACCTACACACCTTTTTAATACTTTCAGGGATGATTACTCAACACTATCCTGGGCATTCTATTCCAGGGCTTGACAACCCTATCAATGAGGAAATTGATAATATCCAACCTAAACCTTCC
>WAAE01014358.1:0-103695 GCA_013400495.1 Nicator chloris | reverse complement strand
TTTTTAGGGTGTTTGAGTTAACACTGATATTGAAAATTGGCAATGAACATTTTTAAAAACCAACAACATTTGATTTCCCAGTGTTATCACGTTAAGTGAAGAGCTAAAATGGGCATCCCATACAAAAAAAAAAGCTGTTTTGACAATCCTATCAAAGTTTTTCTAGTCCTACACAAGTTGGACAGAGATCCAAATATAACATTGGACTAGTTTTGCATAACCCAGTAGGGTTTATGGATTGAATAACTCTGTTAACACACTAGTTCTTTTTCATTTTTCTTGATGATTTTCATGCCAGCTTTCCTCTCTATAAATCAAGAGGGAATATGTATGCTTTTTTAAAAGCTACTCACATTGCAGACAGCAGATCCATGACTGTTTTCAAGCTTTTCACATCTTTCAAGAGCATCTGAAACTCAGATGAAGTTATTGTCGTTTCGTGTCATCACAATCCACAATTTATAATTATCTGTGTGAAACAAAAATCTTCACCATCTTCAGCAAAGGAGTTCAAATTAGTTTTTCTTTTCAGTAGGTAGCTGAATACACCCAGGAAGACTGTAAAATTATTACAGCAAAGCACTTCATCTTTCCTTTAATTGCAATATAGAACAGATTTAATAAAAAATTTTATATCAACATTTACAGGATCATCCTGAATACCAGGTTTATCACTGTAAAATCACATAGCACTTGTTCAACTTGCCTCACACAGAAAATTAATTAAGCATTTTTAGGTATATATTTTCTCAACTTTTAAGAAACAACTGCGTGCATGGTTGTCAATGTATTGTTCACCAGTGATTCAGATGAATACAGTGCAGAAAGGTAGCTGGGAGTTGATAATCACATCTTCACCCATGAGATCTCACTATTGTTCAGTAACAATCTATTCTGATACCATTACATTTAAAGCAAATCCCCCATCATTCAGGAACCAGAAGGAATTTCCCAATGCTCTTTACTGTCCTCACTGTGCAGCAATGATCAGATCACAGCTTGTCCAATACTGTTCTCAAATTCATGGAGGAGTCAGCTGGTTTTATAGCCTAGCAAAGTGAATTGGTGTGAGTTTTTTTATTCGAGGCCGAATGAACTGTTAAGAAAGTTTTCCTTCCCACAAAAAGAAGAAACAAAGTAGTTTAACAAAAATAAAAGAGAATGAAGTTACTAGCGGGCAAAGTTAAAGTTCTTTTTCTAATATAAATGTGTAGAGAGGCAAGGGAGCATTGTCATTCTGGCAGAGCATGTAATACCCATATTACATGAGCAAAAATATTGACTCTAAGGTGAAACTCTTTTTTCAGTAAAACTGGTAGGAGACAGGTCATTCAGGTACATTAAGCTGACTGGAAGGATAAGCAAACTGGAAAAGACAGTGTTAATTCAGTATTGGCTTGTCTGCAAGCCTATTCATTACTTCTTACTTGGCATGAACCACAAGATGCTAATCTAGGTTAGCAAGAGAAAACAAAAAGACACATTTTCCATAACGAAGTTATATTAACCAACAGTTTGTAGTATATTGCAAGGCACAGGAGTGTCATTTTCTGTAAGTACAGGTAATTTTCTCTGTATGATCAACTGAAAATCTGCTCCAGCAAGAAAACACAAAATTTAGTCTATCTAACAATCCTTTATGAGGAACAAAATAGTACCAGAATCATGGAGAAGCAAGCACTAGAGGAATATCAGATGAAATATAATCATTTACATGGGTAAGAACACCAAATCAATGTATATTCAGGAATATTGAAACTGCTGCCACATAATCATAGGGGCTTTTAGTATATCTACCAAACATGAGCTCCTGTGGAAAAGCACAAAGTAGTGAACAACTTATCTGTCTTTCAGAAACAAGAAAAAAGGATCTCAGCAGCAGTAAGGCTTTAGAATATGTTTTTGTTCAAAGACTAACTCCCGATATGGAGATTAACTGAGAACTATGCAAAGGGAGTTTAGCAAAAGTTGGTTGGTTGGACTAAATGGTAACTGATTTTTTTACACCAAACAAATGATATGTGCTTAATGAATCTATACATTTTACAAAATGCTAGTTAAAACTGTAACACTTCCATGTTAGTCTGGAAAAGACTGCTTAGCATGAAATGTAAAGACAAATGGCTAGAAAGCAGCTAAGCAATTCTAGTAGAAGAATCTGGAATGAAAGATTAATATTATTGGAGAGCCTTGCAATAAGTCTTCTGTCATATTTCGTTAATCACTTAAGCACAAAAACCAAGGGTAGAAGTCAGGTCTGCTTTCAGAGATGTAAATTTGGAAATCCATGGTGCATCTGTCTCCAGGGCAATGGAAGGGTGATCAGTGCAGCCAGTGGAGTCATATCATATCCAACATGAAAGCTGACAGAGCACACAGGTTTGTGTACCAGTCAGGCATTGGAGATACTGTGATATTTTGATACTACTGCGAGGCAGGTGACCTAGTGACAAAGGCCACAAACAAGCTCAGGTGCCAGTGTCTCCTTTGCCTGTGTCTTTACTGGTAAGGTCTGTGTGCCGCTTGCTTGAAGAGGTTTGCAATAACAGGAAGCTAGACTTGATGACCCAGTGATCCTCTCCAGTGTTTTACTTCCTTAGTGGGACAGAAAAGAACATTATTTTTTTTTTAATCAGTTTTCAGTGACCTGTTGGCAGACAATGGGCTCCACAGAATTTCAACTCTTTGGGAAGGAAGGCTCTTCTGAATGAGCATTGTAGCCCAGTCAATTAATTCAAAGGCTTCCAAACTGTGTTAGGGCTCATAGAAAAGTATGCCCCTATACAGTATTTTTTAGCCTAAACTTTTTCATGGTCAGCCTGGCTTAGCTATTCCATTCTAAATGGAGTAGAAAAACAGCATCTTTTAAAAAATAAATAATACCCCTTATTTTAGAATCTGTTGCCACCAATGGTTTGGCTCAGCTTTGTCAATGTTATCTGAAGGACATTTTCATCTCAGTTTGCCAGAGCAAGTATTCTTCACGACCTGACATTCTTATATTTTCTTATTGTATTCCCAACTGTGCATATTTATTCACTTGTGTGCAATAAAGACAGTGCTCGGTTTGACTGACTGCTGGAGACAGTGCCTTTGAGTGTTAAACCTGGGTTACAAATGGTGATCACACTGTGTCTATCTACAAAACCCTCTCCCTAATGCTAAGCCCTATCCTTACAGGCACAGCAAACCAGGCAAAGTATTGCTTTCATCTGAAATTCCTTTGCCTCTCACAACTTTTAAATGATTTGCACTAAGCCAAGATACCGTACACACCCAGAATTTATTTGCTCCTTAGTTTTGAGACACATCAAATAAAAGGAAAAAGTCAGTATAATAAGGTGTTTAGTTCTGTTTGGGTTTGTCTTCTCAATATATGAGAAGCAAGTTGATAGGGAAAGGTAATACCTTTATTTTACCAATTGAAATATTTGTGATTCAGTCTCATTTTCACCAATACAGATTGTTGAAATAATGCACTATGTTGCTGTTTACAGAGGATTTTTATTGCACAGTCATAGTGTAGAGCTAGTGCATGTCATTCTGTATCTGTCTTTGCAATAATATTGAAACAAATATTATTGTTTGAACTGACTGAAATTATTATTGTACAACTGACTGAAACAAATCAGGCTTTAATCCCACACTAAACCTGGCATGTGCCAAATTCCACAGTTTATGAGGTGTCCACTGGTGGCTCTGAGGGGAGATCTACAAGGGAGAGCTGCTGAAGTACCATATTTCAGCCATCTGTAATCCCTCCCACCCTGAGGGAACAAGGCACAACTGGAGACACTTAGGAGCAGTTTGCTGAAATAAACCTTATTATTCCTTTTTTCTGTTGAGGTCAGCAACAAGCTGACACTGACCAAAAGCTTTTGTGTCACAATGTATAGACCAGAGTGCAATCCATAGGAAAGACCATTCCTGTCAATCACTGCTTTAGGTGATGAGCCTAAAGCATCTCTGAGCATGCTGACAAAGCGATAGTCACAACAGACAACAGGCAATTTCTTAGTCCTCTAAATGCTTACAGTTTCACTTTATATTATAATTATTATTGTTATTATTATCCCAGAACACTGTGTTCTTTCAAGTGAAGCTAAAGACACTTTTATAAGAAACTGACTTTTAAAGGACTCTATATTCCTCAACTGATACATAACAGGATATAATATATGTCTAAAGACAGGTTAGGCAGGCACATGGAAATGCAACCTTATTGATTCATAAAGCTGTTGAGACTTTAATTGAGTAGCATTAAGGAGTTCAGGTTAATGATGTTAGCTTTCAATTTAAACTCTGAGACTGAGAGGTTTATAATTATTTTTTTAATCAAAACCCCTTATTGAGGGTATTACCTGGAAGTGGAATACTTAAAAGCTACATTACATAAAAAGACATATATGTATATCTGTGTTTGGAACTTAAATGGCCTGTAATGATTTTCATATTTTGTGAGTTGGACTAATGTATCTCTCTCTCCCATTTCAGTTTATTCTTTGTAGGATTTAATTAATTGAAAGGAAAGACAAATTAAAAACCAGAGGTGGATGAACAGCAGTCCATTATTCAGTCAGTTTTAGGAAGAAGACACATTTTTAACCCCTATTTTGGACAGACTTTTCCATACTGTTCTTCTGTGAATGTATTCTAGTTGGGTTTAGTGTATTCTACTGAACATAATCATCCTCCAAGAGACACCTACATTTTCAGTTCTCCTCCTTGTCTGTGGCCCATTTGTTTCCACCAGCTCCAACCAGGATGCCATTAGTCACATGCAATAAACACAAGGTGGGAGGGAAGTCGGTGCAAATTCTCAAGTTAAGACCAAAATGCTTTGCTCAATGGGATTTCTCTTTAAACTAGGTCCTGACTACAAGGAGCTGGATGTTCACCTTCGGAGAATGGAGTCTGGGTTTGGCTTCAGGATCCTGGGGGGAGATGAGCCTGGGCAGCCTGTGAGTTATTTCTTCTTGATTTTCCTTTTCCTTCTATGTTCTATAATCTGTGTAAAGGTTAGAAAAACATTACTACATAACTGATCCCAAATGAACACCATGTTAAGGCTACAAGTAAAATTACTTTTATTCATCCATAGAAAAAGACAGGAGTCTCAGGTTGTTCACATTTAAAAGGTGTCACAGAGAATTAAGTTAGAATAAGAAGGCATTAAAGTGGAAGCAGAGCATCACTCATCCCATTACTGAGGAGCGTGACCTGGCATCTCTTAATCTGGACTTTCCAAAATCAAGTTTAAGCAGAAGATTCAAAAAATCCAATTATGTACGAGTATCGATAACCATGTTTCAGAGCAGGCAACTTGTATGCAAAATGTATGCGTGTGGTTAAAAGACACAGTCAACAATGCAGTTTATTTCCAGAAACAGAAGATCTCACCAGGGAGTGATAGTCAGTGTTCCAGGTTAAATGACAGCATCATGTGTGGCAACAGGTATAAAAACAATAGCTTTATACCATTAGGAGGGAGGCACCCCATAACAGGTAACAAAATGAACATAGATGGTTTGCTAATAAAATGTAATATAAAATAAACCATACACACAATACTTAAAAGAAACAGTGTAGAAGCCCAGAAAGTAAGGGATAAATGTGCATGACACATCACATTTTGATAAATTACTGATCTATCTAAATACTATAATTTTGAGAGCAAGCAGAATTAGTACTCTTTCAGAAAAAACTCGATGGTGTAACTATAGCATGAACAGCTAGGACTAATCTCAAGTCAATAATGATAGTGCTTTATTATCACAATTTTAAGCACAGTCTGAGTCCTGTGTTACCACATTTCTGAGATAATGTATAATTAATTATTAGATTTGTATTTTCCCTATTCAATAATTTATATATTCCATATTCAAATGAATACAGAATAGTATATTTTTCATTCAAGCCTTAAGCCAGGACATGGCTTTGAGAAACAAAGAAGCTCTTATATTTTAAATTGTCAACATCTGTCAAAGTACTGATAAATCTTAACAGTTTTTTGATGTCTTCCATAAAAAGAAAAGAATGAAATGTATTTTAAAAAAGATACTTTAAATGCTGTTTGAAATTCAGTCTAGTTTAGAATAAGTGTTTTCAATGGTTTTTCAAATATAAAATATAGCTGCTCAGAAGGACTCCAAGACAACACTACTTCATCCTCTACATTTGCAGTGTGCCTGAAGCCCCTGTGATATGTAACTTCCTTCTGTGGAGCATGTCCCAGTGCACATAAAATGAGGCCACTGAGCCATAATCTGCACATTCTTCAGCTAAGCATTTTTCCTGTCCCTTCTGGATGGCCCAGGCAGTGTAAGTTCTCAAAGCACACCTACTGGGTGAAGCCAAAAAGGAAATCTGTGAGGTGTTAGTGGAAATGTTTCATTTTATCTTTTTAGACTGTTGAAAATAGCACTAGAAAGGCACTGCCTTAAGACCAAGCTGGATGGAGCTTTGAGCAACATGGTGTAGTGGAAGGTGTCCCTGCCCATGGCATGGCAGGGAGATTGGAACTAGAGGATTTTTAATGTCCTTTCCAACCCAAACCGTTCTATGATTCTATGAAGATTTGGAAATCTCCTTCTACCTGCTCTGGACAGTAATGTCCAATGGCATTTCCTGTCTCCCAGGAAAGTGTCCCTGGCTAGAAGGCCGCTCAATGTTTTGTGAGAGGCTCTCTTGGTGTCTCCTTTAGTGCTTTTTTCACTACAAATGGATAATTAAGCAGTCACAGACTGAGTGTCTGACTGGCTCTGCTTGTTGGAGGTTTATGAAAATCTCATGAGGAAAAGTGCCGCTCAAATGCCTTGTCTAAAAAGTGATTATTTATATCAAACTGAATGATTTCAACCTAAAGGACTAAGAGAAAACTCACGTAGAATAGCTGATATTCTGGTAGTTCATATCCGTAAGACATGCTGGAGTTGTGAGAGACTTGAGTCTCTGCTCAGCAATCCAGTACAAAAGAAATTTTGAAACGAGCCTTTTGCCCTGCAGCTACATGCATTATGCACTGAAGTATTACAGAGGATCAGCTCTTTCTAGTGTCTCTTCAGCAAAGGACTGACCTGACTTCACTGTCTGAAGTCAAAGAGCCATAGCTGGATATCAATTGCAGAGATAAGCACCTTGCTATTTTTCGGGAGCAGGACCAAAAACGCTGCCCTCTGTGAACCACCCTCTAACATATTTCACTGTCCTGTTGAACAGGCTCTCAGCCTGCCCTTAGCCTCAAGGCTGCTATCTCTATTCCATGGTTTGCACGTACAAAAGCATTTTTCCCCAGGGCTTATCAATCCAATGGGTTTCATGTGTCTTTGCAAACATTTCTCAAAGTCCTCAGGAGTTAAGAAGAAGCTAACTTGAAGCTGAGGATTGTACAAAGCAAAAAGGCACCTTCTTAGAATTAAGTGTTGCAGTGCTGAGGTTTTCAATTTTCACTCCCTCGTTGTTGCCCATCTTGTTTTCACTGCTCAAATTCAACACAAATAAACACAACAGACGTACTCTTTTTAGTGTCCCTCTATATTGTATTCAAAGTACAAGACTTCTTAACTCTGTTCTCTCTCCTCCACTGCTTCCCTGCTCCCCCATGGACAGCCTACCTGCAGCCTCCCGTTCCTTTCACCTCCAGAAAAGGAGAAACAATTTTTGCCTCTTCTCCAAACCCCTGCCTTTCCTATGAAACAAGAACTGAGACGCTTTGAAATTTTCATTTCAGCTGTCCTGCTGTGCAGTCAGGTAACACAGAACAAAAGGAAGCTTTTGTCTTTGTGGCTTGATTTGTAAAAAGGAATATGGATTCTTCAGCATAAGGCAATAACTTTTTCAAAGAATCAGAATCCAAATAAAGTTATTTTAGAAGGATAATACTGACACTGTAGAGGGACTGTAGCTTAGTTTCCTTCTAGTTATATCAGCTAACTGGCACCTGAGGAGGAGAAAATGCTGCTGTACTACTCCACTTTCCATATCTGTAAGCGTAAAAATGCTTTTGAAAGGAAATACTGAAATTTATTGAGAACTTTCAAATATCAAGACTGTGAGTTGTGCCAGTTCAAATCACCTCTCAAATCTTATGGTATTGCACTACAACAGCTATTTATCACATCCCCCTTGAGGATTTAGAGATTATCTGACTCTGTTATGGTGAATTATAATATTACAGAAAGGTTACAAAAACACATAAATTGGAACTTTACTGAAGTTGCAAATTGCTGTCCCAAAGGGGAAGATGTATTTTCCACACATTTGTGCAGCTCAAACTCAGAATTACAGGAACATATACATAATTTCTCTAAGAGTTTTACCTTTTAACACAGATAGACTGAGATTTTTCTAAAAAATGTCCTTAAGATATATGTTTATATTCTTTTTATTATCAATGTGAAGATACATTCTAAGTATCTTTCTACATTTCTGAGACATAGATATCCATAGAGCAAAAGGTTAGGATAAGGCCATGCCTTGGGAAGTCCTATTTTAGCAGTGATTAGACACAGTTCAGATGATTAGCTTGGATTTACACATCACTGACACTTAAAATTAGATGAATCACCCTTTATGTGTATATACTTAAATTTTGCTATGTGCCTGTGAAAATACTGTGTTATATTCAGAGAAACTGAAATAAAAATTCAGATAATTACCAAGAATCACAAAGAAAGTCACTATCACAGCAGATTAACCTGTATAAATTAGTAGACACAGGGTTTAATTTCAGATTAGGCCCTGCCACAATCATCCTAATCCCAGAATTTGTCCTGTTTAGTCTCAGACAATAGGAGAAACTTTTCTCTACAATACACTCTTTATTGCTTACATGCCATCATCCTTCTCCTCACGCATTCAAAGCGATCTCATCCCAGTACGAAACCGCATTTCAGAGGTAATATAATCCTGATATGTATTTTTCCTTTACGTGTAGAATTGATAACTATTATGGCAACTTCTCAGCCATGAAATGAGAGCAGATACTGCATAAGAAACAAATTCAGACACAGAAAATGAAAAAGTAGGAAAATTAAGGTATTCCTGCTATTAAATAGACCAAATAACAGATATGGTGGCCATCATCTTGACAAACACACCTAGCTGAAGTGTTTGAAGTATGACTCTTGCTGCTTATGTTAGGAGTCCAACACTGAGATGAGTAACACGATCACATTCCATGGTGGAAATGTGAAATATCAGCAATAATTGCTTAGTCAGAACTAGAAAGAGTTTTTCCAGTTTGCTGTGTGTACTGATGACCTACCATGCTGTGATCTGCATTTTGTTTTTCCAAAGGTTAAAGATGCTCAAATGGTTTAATATTTTGTCAGAAAATTATGAAAAAACTGCAAATGCTCAACAAAACAAGGAAGCCACTCCCTACAAGCTCCCAAGCTACAGAGTGTTATCACCCATCACTTCTCAAAGTAACTAGGAATAAATTCATACTCATGTGAGATGCCTAATTCTCAAATGTTTTGAAAATACTTTGTGAATATCTAGCTAAATGTAGCCTTGGAGAGTTTTTCCTCTGTCTGGTAAAGGAGTATAATTACATATTTCATAGTTGAATTTTGCACAAAGTATTTTCCAAAGCTTTGAGGTATATTTTTTTGCCATTTGAAGAACACATGGAGAACCTGAAACAGCCTCTCTAGCCATTCAGCCTGGCACTGCTTAACAGAATCCCAAGAACCCCAGAAAGCAGGAAAAAGCCATGTCATGTTCTCTCTTTGCTAAGTTTTGAAAGCAAAAGTAAGCCAAAGGGAGGCTAAAAACTGGGGGAAATTCTCCAGGCTCCACAGGAGATTTCATTTAAACACTATGCTGAGATACTTGCAACTCTGCAGCTAAGACCACAAAAAAACCACAGGCCCACCTGTGTGACTACCACATCTAGCCTTTGCAATTCATCATGAAAAGCAATCCTTCATAGCTTTTATCTTTTATTATTTAAAGCAGACTGTCACATGGCATGTCATATCCATCATTCTGTGCAGACTCTCACACTGAAAAAGAGAACAGAAAATTTGGAACACAGTCTGTGAATGCTTTAATATTCTTTCAAAGAAAGCAGGTTTTGTTTGAATCAATCTCAACTGTTCTACCAGCTATTCCATGGGGAAAATATATATGTCTTCTTCTAATAAATTATGTGAAATTATCTGCATGGAGATAATGGAGAAAGTCATTAAAAGGTTTTGGACAGTTTTTTTACTAGTTTATATGTCCCATACAAACTACATTTAAATGTTGATTTGGGAAAATACATCTGCCCAGAACAAGCTGACATTTTCTCCTCTTTTTTCCATTTTAATCAAGCACTGCCTGAGAAATCACTCATTATGAGTAATAACACTTAATATAGTTCTTCTTTTCCCCTAAAGAGTCCCAAAGCGAACACTGTGTAGTGGGGTCACTTCCACTGCTGACCTCAGGTTTATGACTCCAGGTGCTTAAATCACACAGCAGTGAAGAACCTTCAACAAGAAATACACAGACTTGCTAATTTTAAATAAAAAAGATCCTTACATGGAATTAATCTTTTTATGTTCTCTGAATAACACAGTCTATAGAAACTCAACACTCCTTAGAGACAGATTATCCTGATTTGAACATATCAAGCAGAACTGACATTGGGATTCTCTGGTTTCTCTCTCCTATGACTGTAGGAAACACCTTCTCACCAAAGGTGAGGAAGCATCTTCAATCATACCCACAAGAGGACAAGCACAGCTTTCAGATACACACACATCTCTTCACCTGTGCTAAATCACTAGCTTAGTTTCAAAAGAAAGAGACAATCAGTGCAATATTCATGTCAGTAAATTGGAGGCTCAGTGTAACATATGACAGGATTTTGTTTCTTTGCTGCCTAGATTCTCATCGGAGCAGTAATTGCCATGGGCTCAGCAGACCGAGATGGTCGTCTCCATCCTGGTGATGAGCTGGTGTACGTAGATGGGATTCCAGTGGCTGGCAAAACCCACCGATACGTGATTGATCTTATGCATAACGCTGCCCGAAACGGGCAGGTGAATCTTACTGTGAGGAGAAAAGTGCTACCCACGGGTGAGTGAAGGCTGGGAAAGGTGAAAGGGAAAACAGATCCCAATGCTGGCAGCACAAACTAGTGCTGTTTTTAAAAAATAGAGGAAATCAAAGTGAATGTTTGTGTCATTTTGAGGAAAGAATAATTGTAAATATGTGTCCCTTGTTTCTCTGACAAAAATACTCCGTGTTGTTTCCTTCAGAAGTGGAAACATACTGGCAACCCTGGTGTGGTGATCATAAATGCTCTGAGTTTGTTCCATGCTGTCTTGGTCTGTGCTGTCCCCTTTTGTCCACTTTTGGGACTAAACATTCATCTAAGTTAAAGCCATTTGAGCTGACTATGTCAATAAGAGAAAGGCTCAAAGACTGTTAACTGTTCAGGGCAGGAACTCATTTCACTCTTGTATGTGTTTAAAGCCCATTTCTGGTCTCACTGATGTCATCTGGAGTTTCCCTCTGAACTGCAATGCAAGCTGGCTCAAAATCTTCTGTAGGGCACAAGTGGCTCATAGGAATAGGGCTGGATTCTTCTGGATTCTTCAAGCAGACACATTCAGAAAACAAACCTAAACCAATATGAAGTATTTGTAGTAAATTAGATGTTTAGGCTAGCTCAGTCTCAATTGCTGAAAAACATCGGAACCTTGAAAAGTGTGTGTGGCAGCATCTCTTAAAGCTTTAATGGGAGAATTTGATGACCTTCCATTACAACCTTTGCCTTCTTGAGGAAAGAAGTTTAAGAACTTTTAAAACATTTGTGGTGAGTACACTTCACTGAGGTACCAGAAATGAGCAAAACCACATTCCCAGCCTGTCCTGTCTTCTGCCTGCCTGTGCCCTCGATCCACTGTCGCTGCCCGCGCCGTTCCCCTTCGCTCCTGTGCCAAAACGCCGCCCTCCCACTCACCTTCGTCTTCGCAGTCCCCCTCCCACCGCGGCGCCGCAGGCCCTGCCCGCCGTGCTCCTGCAGGACTGACTTTCTTCTGTTACTGACTCCAGAGCCCTCCAGCCAGAAAGGTGCCCCCGCGCCTGGTGCGACGCCCCCTCGCAGCTCGCCCAGCGCGAGGAAAATGGCCAATAACCAAGGTAATGCCGAGCCCTCGCCGCCAGCGCCTCCGCCGCGTCCGCCGCACACGCTGCAGGCAAAGCGAGCGCGGAGCCCCTGCGGCCTTCGCTGCTGCTGCTGCTGTGTTAAATATCAGCGCTCTGCCGGCCAGGCCGGGCTCCTGGTGCAGACAGTAACCACGCTGGTAAAACACCTGAAGTTACTCTTGGGCCTTGAGAGAGCCACACCAGGGAATGCAGCACGTAGCTCATTAATGTTTAAGCATTTCAGGAGCTGAACAGGATTTTAATGTGGAGTGTTACAACGTAAGCTTTGCGGAAAAATTTGAAACAACCGATGTTGGGCGTGACTGAAAAATGCTGTACTAATGCATCAGGCCAATTGATTTCATGGGAATTTCTCACTAGCATGAATGTATACAACAGAGGGATCTGGCATTTTCCCTACCTGTTTGTAGCTGATACACATATCTTAGCTGTCCCCCGAAATTACCATTTTGTACATATACTTAGCCAGATCTGGAACAGAAAATCACAATTTGCAAGATCTGGAAAACAATTTGATTAGGAAGATGTGATTTTTGGAACAGCATGGATTAAAATGCCATTGTTTCACAGGCAGGAGCAAAATGTAATTTTTCTGATGAAAAGCTATTGCACAGTTGACAGTCAAATAGCCATTTAAGCTTTTCCTCCTTTATTATTCTTTTCCTATATTTAATGGCATTCAATTGCATTATTTTATGGCCAAGCCAGTTCTTGGTCACTCTACAGGGTAAGAGAATTTCCTTTCTGTTGCAGCCATACTGACATAAACAATATTCAACTTTCTGAAACACAACAGCCAGAAAATGAGAACTCTCTTGTCACTGACTATGGCATTTAGTTGCAGATTTGGTTCAATAACTCTTAGAGATTTTCAGGAGTATAATAATGGTTTGTTTTTCTTCCTCTTTATACTCTCTAATTACTTTATTTCATAGTCACAGAAGGACTGCTAAAGGACACACCTGACTGAGAAAACAACAGCTTGTCCTTGGATGCTGTTTATTTTATTAATATATACACACACTGAAGGTCTAATTTGCAAACTCTCTACCTAGGATGTATGTGTGTATGTGGGAGCTCATCAGATGTTCAGTAAAATTACTCTGCCACTCTTGTTGTTCCAAACAGAAAACATAATACTTACATCTATCTGAAAGTTCTGTATTAAAACTGTCAATAAATGCTGATTTGTGTAAGTAACTTAGATCTCCAAAGAGTATAAATCCTTTTGTTCCCATCTGGAAGTGTAAATTTACTGTTTTCAATTGCCAAAATGGTCACACTAAAAAATGTGTAATCCCACAAGTTTTAACTTGTTTCCTGTTCTTGTTACTGTAAAGCAATCCTAAAGTGTGCATGGACTCCCTTTCCACTTCTGCCCTTTTAAACTTGCCAAACGAGTATCTCCAAACCTTTAAATGACCGCTGCTTCTGCCATGACACCCGTAGAAAAACTACTTGTGGTCATTTTTCATTGTATAACAGCTCTGCTCTTTGAACACGCTAATCAACTTGTAAGAAGAAAATTATGCAGCTAATCCTAATTACTCTGTTAGCTCCCTGCTTAAATTCTTGTAATCCAAACACAAATAATTTTTTATTGGATTAGATGATCACATTTTCCTCGCGACGACAGATCCACCAGCAGACAAGGGAATAGCGCTTGGTAATGCTTTTGCAATCCAGACAGACACTGTTTCTTACTTTCCTCTTTTAGCTAGGGTAGCAGTCAGTGTTCATGCTTGCTTTATCTGATTGCCCTTGAATGTTCTGCATAATTGTGTAGATTCCTGTCTCTCTGCATCTATTAGCTTAATATGTGGGGTAGTCTAGTCTGTAGACAGTCAGCTGTATTCATGTTGCCTCAGCAAATGTACTGCAAGTCACAGAGCCACTGAGCAAGCCAGGCTGTGACACTGGTGTGATTTATGTTGTAGGAGAACCCTGCCCAGAGAATGGCAGAAGCCCAGGCTCGGTGTCTACGCACCACAGTTCTCCAAGAAGTGACTACACGACTTATGCCAACAGCAATCACGCTGTCTCCAGCAGCAATGCTACACCCCCCGAGGGCTTCGCGTCTCACAGCCTGCAGACCAGTGACGTGGTGATCCATCGCAAGGAGAACGAGGGCTTTGGCTTTGTTATCATCAGCTCCCTCAACAGGCCCGAATCTGGGTCCACAATAAGTAAGCAAATCATGTTCTTCAGTTCATATTTCTCTAAGTTTGTCCCAAATTTAAAAAAAAAAAATGAAACAGTTTATTTAAACCTATCTGCTAATAATTTATCACTGCAGAGATTTAAACTGAAGATACTCTCAATGTTTATTCAGGGGCAATGTTTGTCTGTTTTGTCTTGGACAAAACCAAAGGTTATTCTGCCCTCTCGAGCTCTGTGCTTCCACAGTTCTTTGACTATCAGAGTAACAGAGGTTTCACCCACAAAGTAGATTTTCTCTGTTACTGTGTCTCAAAGAGACACTGTAAGTAACAAGCAGAGTTATGTGAATAAATTATTCTCCTACATGCAACTGAATTTGACTATTTTTTTAGTAAATCAAGATGAAGTTCAGCAAGTTGAAAAAAAGCTTAGATCACAGCAAACTCTATGACAACAGCTGGCCAATTATGGGACTGCAGAAGCAACTGAAAATCGGGAGGACTTGTTAGATGCAGGTGCAGAGAGGCTGATTTAACTGGGTGGAATATAGACAGCATAAAAACTACAGCTGAGTACAGGGGGATAGGTGTATCTCTCTGTACTCAGTAGCACTCAGGTGGCAAGATCTGCCCTTAATAATTACAGCTCACTTTCTGTTCAGAAAACTGGTTTTTTCTGTGGGTCAATTTTATTGCTTTAATGTAGACATCTGGTGCCAGTTGAGCTGTCCTGGGTACATCTAGGGAGAGGTCAGACAGAGGTGACATAGGACCTACAGAAGACTCAGACCCAGGTAGTGGCAGCTGGAGGCACAGGGGCATCTTTGGGTCTTTCCAATGACATTTAACCCAATGAGAGCTGACTCCTCTGGAAGAAGGAAGCAGAAAAGGCTTTGTATTGAGACACATCCCATGCCCCACCAAATAATGCTAACCACAGCTGAAAAAACAAGAGAAATGAGAACATTTATAATTTTGCAAGTTGCAGCCCAATGGGATGCTTTCCCTACACACAAATATGTTTTGAAGGAACTGTTCTTTTGCCTGAAACTGGTTCCTGACAAAATAAAATCACAATTTCAACTTCAGGGCCAAACATCACTCTTCTAAATTCATACCTGAAAAGCAGCTAAGAGAGTACAGGGAAAACCTTATCTCACAATAGTAAGTTATCTCAGAAAACCTTTTTTGCAATATTTCATGATCATGCAGTTATTAAAAGACTTGACTTTCATGTTACCTCAGCTGAATTTTAAAACTCCATGATTGCTGGAATTAATATTGTAACAAAGCCATAAATAATTAGCCTCTTGGGACTTTGGGACTCTGAGTTTTCACATTACTGAATACAATAGCCAAAGAACTGGAAGTTCTTTGCAGAAGATAAGAAAAGAAAAGAAAAAAAATCCATTGAGGTACATACCTGTTAATCAGTCAAGTCAGTCATAATTTTTTCAAGAAAATTATTTTCTAGAAAGAGAGTTTATGATTGGGGCAGATGGAGAGGGAGACGGGAGAGGAAGAGAAAGAGAAAATGCTCAAGCAACCAAAATTTCTGTAACTGGAAGAGTTTCTTGAAGACTACAGACCCAGGATCAAGATCCTGCTTTGCCTCCTGCCCTCCAACATATTCTTTCAGTACTTTTCTTTCTCCACAAGCAGCTATGTAAGTAGTCATTTTTGACAGTCAGTTGAACATCTCCAGTAGTAAAGGGAAATGACAGCCTGCTGTGGAAGTGACAAGAGAATTTATTCAAATAATAACTGCATTGAATTTCAGTGATCCCAAAAAGTACCAAATCCTAAGTTTACAAGAACAGCGGTGAATAAAAAATTATATTTGCTGTAGACAGTGACAGAAAAGAGAAGAAAATACCCTTTCTGTATGAATTCTGTTACAAAACTGTAGTAGAAGAAATATCCTGAATATTACATCATCTGTCATCAGTAATGAAAACAGTCTAAAAATTATTGACTGTTTCTAGAGTAAGAGAGGTTATTTTCTTTACTTAATATTTATTTGGGTGAAGTAATTTGAGCTTTATTAACAGGAGTGTAGGATTGAGAGAAGTTATTATCCCCTTTTACTCAGCACTCGCTGGCATCCATTCAGAATACAGCATCTAATTTTTCAGCCCTTTGGTAGAAAACAGAACAGGGAAACTCTCCTGAGGTACCTTCTACCTTGAAACAACACAAAATCCTTTTATTGAAATGTACAATCAGGGGTAGAAAGCATACCAACAGTAGGAAAATATCAAATGGATATAGGAATTGAAATGTCCAAAATACATGATGCATCACTAGGAAAATGTGGACCTGCACAGCACCATGCTACCACCTTGGTAGTTACTCCTTCTCCTAGCAGCATGTGTTAATTGGGTGAAATGTTGTGCTCTGGTTCCAGTGCACCCTTGTTTCAGAGGCAGTGCACTTGTTGCCACCTCCTGTGTCGCCACGTGGAACAGAATGATGTTATGTAAACATGCATGCACAGTTAAATGATAATGTTGTAATTGCAAAGCAATTCTGAAAAAATCAAAATGGGCAAAATAGGTCAAAAAAGGGAGTATCGTGTAGTGCAAGACACTGTTAGGAAGAGCAGCACCCAGGAAGTTGTCTCACTGGGAGCATCCTCAGGGCAAAGTGAAGAAGGGTTCCTTTAAGAATTTTTATTTCAATAACTCTATTCCCTCCTCTACTTTCTTGCAAAAGCAAAAAAAAACTCGAGGTCTTGGAAGAATAAGTATCATCACCACTTTTACTCAGGAAGGCAATTAATTATGCACTGAAAGTATTTTACTTGTTCTTTAAATCACACTTACAAACTATATTTTACAGTCCAACAGATTACAACAGCTCTTGCTGAGTACAGGGGCAAGCACTTTGTGTCACTAGGTGTGTGTGCTTCAAGCACTGCTAAAATTGAAGCAGTCATTCCAGCAAGGTTGATACTGGCTACAGAGCTGCAGGTTCATTAGTTTGCTGCTTTGCAGTTGGCCTGAAGCTGAAAGGGTTGCACAAAAGCTGACCTTGTGTTTGCCAGGAGAGTTTGCTCTGTCTCTGAAGCTGTAGGACAATTCCATGAAGTCACAGTAGCAGTGCTCCAGCTGAGTCTTAAATCCCTTTTCCACCCTCTGGTTGGGTGTGGGCTGCACTGCTCCCACACAGCCTCTTAGAAGTGCTTCATGCTCCTTCTGACCTTAGAATGAGCCATGAAAGGCTCAGGAGCTCCCAGAATTAGAGATGAAATTCTTCTTCCAGGGGGTTTAGGGTCTTGGTCAGCTTTTCTCTTTATATGGTTTACAAGGGGTTTGTTGTTACTGTTGATTTATGAGCAAGCCTTTGCCGTGCAGAAATTGCCAAAATACTAAATGCTCTTTTTTTATACTGTTGATGTAGACACAGAGTGAGGGCAGAATACAGCCATAATTAGGAAACAGACTATGTTTTCACATCTTGTGATGGGCAGCACTGTAATAGCTGTCATTTTGATAAATTAACATTGAGTACTTTGGATCCAGCCTTTAGATCTGAATGTTATTTTTCCTTACTGGTACTTGCTCTAACATCCAATTCTTGTGGCACACTTATTTTCCTGTGTCTATAAAGGTAGAAATTTTGCTTTCCTTTCGTCAAAGAATTGCTTGGGATGTTCTCTAATCCAGCACAGGGGATTATCTTGCACTGAACTATGGTTCTGATGTGGGAGATCAGGAGTGGAAAACGAATGACAAGGACTGAATGAAGAGATTTTACAGGGCAAAGCAGGAGCATAGAAAAGGTCAGCCATGCTTCAAAACTGTATCAGTAAAAGGAGATAAAGTGGATAAATAAAGAGCTGTGCTTGAGTGGTATATCCAGAAGCAAGTCATTTTGCCTAGTGCAGCACGCAGAGGATCTTAGAGTGCTGAGAGATTAAGAAAAGAAAATACACCTGTCCAGGCTCCTGACCTATTTCTAACGAAAGGATTACTTTCCACTGCCTCTAAAATATATTATTGTGCCTTTCCCCACATCCTGTTCTAACATGAAAGGGGGAGGTGGCTCTCATCCCTTCTCCACACATGAGAAATTACAGCTAAAATACTTAAATTTAAGTAATTAATCTACACTTTGCATTAAATTTAGGGAAGTTTTTCTAGGGTCCCAAGATAATTTTGCTATCTGCAGCCTGTGGAAAAGCACTTGCAAACTTCTGGAGGTGGCCAGAATGAGATTTCTGCATGAATGTGTCCCAGAGTTTTGTGGACTAAACTTGTCCCTACCTACTTCATATCTTCCTGGCACTATTACTTTTTGTGTTTGGGATGCAGCTTCATCTAGAATAAGTACTTGTGATCCCCTGAAAATCTCACTACATTGTAATTTTTTTTTAGAGAGAAGCCATGTGTTGTAAACAGACCTTGTTAACTTGCAACTTCCAATGAAACTGAAAAATTGGCAATATTTCCAGGAATTTTACTCTAGCAGGTAGTGTCAATTAGCACAGTTATAAAGTGTAAACAAACTGAAGTTACAGGTCTAATCAATAAACAAATTTGAAAAAATAAAGACTGTGCATACTGGTTATGATCTTCCTCCTCCTTTGCAAAAGAGGAGTTGTAGATTTAATTTGCCCCTATACTGCATATGCCGGTGCCTGTTGGATTTTGAAAACATGATAAAACAGATTCTAATGAAAGAAGTTTCTTTCATTTCTCAAAACATGCAGTCTTAACTAAAAAACATAAATCCAAGATAAGTCTCTGCTGACTGCAGAAAACAGCATTTTGGATAAGTCCCATTCAGCCCAGAATTTCTTTCAATTCCTTACAATTTAGAGATAAAAACCAGGTTATCGATCAGTGATAACTGTGTGATCTGAGTTGTTTGTGCAGCAATTTCACCCGTGCTTTTCCTGGGTAAGATGGTGCTTAGGGACATAATTTTATGTGACCAGTCTTCAAATTCTAAAGGTTACAGAGCTTTGGAAATTAGGATGTCTGCCTAACCCACCTAGGACATTTTTGGAGCAAAGCAGTGAAAACCCACCCACAATGTGCATCCCCCATGGACGATATTTGCAACTTGTGGGCAGGGAATCTGGATTCTCATTTCTATGCAGCTTTGATAGTCAGGTTTCAGCTGTTCTGCCTCTTCATCTACACAAGCACACTTTCTAAGTATGTTTTAGTGATAGTAAAACTTAACAGCTGAAAGAAATTTCTATATTATTTACTTTTTCATATCAACATAAGCAATAATCATAGTGAAATAACCTTAAGAGGTCAAAGAGGTTTTTAATATCATCAAATCACATTGCTGCAGTTTGCAGGCATGAAATACTCAATTGTCGATTTGATATTTTTTGGAGATAAATAATGGAGGATCTTAACTGCATTAATCCCCTCTCTAGATGATTTCTGTCCTCAGCTGTGTTTCTGAATTCATCATTTGGACCTACAGGTGCTGCTCATGTGTTTTCAAAGAATGAACACTGTGAGTTTTCTTAGCACAAACCCATCAAGAGAACCAAGGTTTTTCTAATGATTCCACAGGGTCCACTTTGCTTTCATTAGAAACATGAATCAAAGTCTGTAAGTTCTGTTATTTTTTCTTGGATTTCCAGCTTTCTAAGGTATGTGCACTCCTACCAATTTAGCTTCTTTTGCCTATGCTCCATGTCAGCACAAAATGGGATGTTTCCATTGATAGATTCATTAATCTTATAAAGAAAAGGGATTATTTTCACATGCAAGTATGCAGCATGCCACGGATTTCTATTTTCCAAGTAAGTGTCACATAAAATATCCCATCCATATCAGGAAAATATTTTTTAGCCCTGATGGAAAGTCCACCATACTCAAGTATTCTAGAATTTAGATTTTTCCATAGCAATGAAATTACAGGTGTTTATATTTAATATATTCTTCCAATTAAAATCTGATATGCTGGAGCCTGCTGGTTGAATGAAAACACTTGCATGTTTAGAGAATTGAGAATATAATAAATATTCATTTGTTCACTGTATAACATTGAAAAGGACAACTGGCTCAGGAAGGCTCATTTGCTTGGCTTACTGTCTATATCTGTTAACATTAGAAAACATTACAAGAATTTATCTGCCAGAGGGTTTTAACAGATAAAGCAGAGGTTTGATTTTTTTCCCCTTAACTGATACTTTTTGACATTTAGCTACTATATAGAGGGGAAAACCTCAAAAGTTGCTGTCTAAAAAGCATTGTCTCAACAATTATGCCTAGAAGGACTGAATAGATATAAAAAAAAATACTGATGTAAATCAGAAAAGCCTTATATATGGTAATTTTTCGTAGAATCTACTCTTTTTAGTTTGTGTGTCTTTCAAATGAGGAGAAATTATTTTCATATTCAGAAAGCAAGAGTCTGATAGATATATCAGTCTTGTTTAACTTATTCATCAGTGGTCTGGGTGAAAGGACAGAGTATACCTTCAGCAAGCCTGCTGATGTTACAAAACTGGGAGGAGAGGCTGATACACCTGAAAGCTCAGCTGGCCAGACCTGGGCAGTCTGGAGAGTTGAGGCGAGAGGAACTTAATGAAGTTTGAACTGGCAAATGCAAGGTCTGGCATTAAGGGAGGAATAATCCCAGGCACCAGCACAGGCTGGGCCTGACCTGTAGAAAGCAGCTCTGTGGAGAAGGACCTGGGGGTCCTGCTGGACCACAAGCTGTCCATGAGCTGTCACTATGTCCTTGTGGCCACGAAGGATAGTGGTGACATGGGGAACATTAGGAATTCACTGCCAGCAGGTTGAGGGAGGTGATCCTGTCCCTCTACTCCGCCCTAGTGAGGCCACATCTGGGGTGCTGTGTCCAGTTCTGGGCTCCTCAGTCATGAAAGACATGAAATGATTGGGGAGGGCCCAGTGAAGCCCTAAGAGGGTGAGGAGGGAACAGGAATATCTCTTTGAGAGGAAAGGCTGAGAGAGCTGAGCCTGTTCCGCCTTGAGAAGAGGTGGCTGACAGGGGCTCTTATTGCACACAAATATCTTAAGGGTGGGAGTCAAGAGAGTAGTGCCAGACATTGGGAATTTGGAACAAACTGAAACACAGAAAGTTCATTCTGAAAATCTTCTTTCCTTTGAGGGTGGCTATGCACTGGACCAGGCCCCCCAAAAGGTGGTGAAATCTCCTTTTCTGGAGATTTTCGAAACCTGTGTGACTCAATCCTGTGCAATGTGCTCCGAGTGAACCTGCTTTAGCAGGAGGTTGAACTATGTGATCTCCAGAGGTCCCTTCAAACCCCAACCCTTCTGTGTTTCTGTGATATATGGTGTTCGAAGCAGTATCTGTATTCAGCAACTGCTCTGGGTTTGTGTACAGCTGACCCAAGCATATGGACACTCAGGTATAATGACACAAAATTTGTTCTCTGTTCTGTTATGCAGGTGTGATAAGGATATTAATTTGAATCATGGAGAGCAAAAGTGGGTGATTTTTTATCAAATAAAATATTAATATAGAGAAAAATGTAAATTTGTAGTTATCAGTAAGTTTCTGCAAGCAGACCTTATCCACTTTCTAAATGCAAACATTTCTTTGAATCATTTTGTCTTTTAACTTTTTAATTTAATTTCTCTTTAACGAGCTAAGAGCTGATCATTGCACAATTAAATACCTTCTGGGAAAGCCTCAGCTGCTACATGCCAACTCTGGGTCAGTTTGTGTTGTAATGGTGTAAATATCTGAGTGAGATTTAAGAGGAGAGATTAATGACTTCAAATACCATAGAAGCTTTGGTACTCTCAGGACTCAATTCTTCCTCAAGTCATGAAATTTTGAAAAATACACTGCAGAAAAGTTACATTCCACTGTAAGATCTTTTTGTTAGATAATGTTTCTACAGCATTTCTACTCTCTGCTAGATTATTTTGGGTGTAGGATTATGCTTTCTGTCTCAGAAGGATTTCTTTTATCTTAAGTGGATATCCAACTATATCACTCCTGAGTATCACATTTTGCATTACTTGATAGTACTGGAGAAAAAGACCCTATATGTCTGTTTTGAAGGGCTGTGTGGTTTGTGTACATATAAATTCATCCTTACTAATTTCCCATCTTTTCAAGAGTTAAAAAATATGTGTTAATCCTTGTTTACAGTAATTTTTCCTAGCAGTCTCATTCATTGTGTAGTCTGAGAGAACCAAGAAAAGAATTGTTCTGCCAAGGGACAGCTTTTTTTCTGCATTCACTTTTAGCAAAATCAGTGGGTTTCTTGGGAAAAAAAAAGTCACAAATCCAAGTCTTTCTGTATAGCCTCCTAATATTACATGCTGCTCAGGCAACTCAGCGTTTTGAAATAAGTGGATCAGATTCTCTGCAAAGTCTCATCCAGGCACATGCTGCCACTCTTCAATATATGCATATGTTTGGAGAACAGCTTGTGGCAAATTGTTAAAAGAGGCATGAATAGATTAGTAAAAATTGCTAAGGGTGATAGGAAACATTTACCACTAGTCAGGTGATCTGGGACTTCCTTTAAAAGATTCCATCATTAAATGCTCTGCTTAGATAAAAATAAAACACTGAAGATGCAATTTAAGAAAAAAATTTACTGTATGTTAACAAAACCCTAATTAAATGCCAGACATGGGAGGCTTCTTCCCAAGAAGAGACCTGCCATGCTGAGAGAGACAAAGTAGCCACACAGCTCCTTGCTGTCCCTTTGCTGTGACCAGCAGCAGAGAGGACAGCACCTACAGCAGACAAGACCTTTCCCAGGCATTGTGTCAGCTTTCACAGCCAAGGTTTTCTGATTTAATCAGCAATGGGTCACCCCCGTAAGTTGGTCTAATCCCTTTTTGAATCCTTTTATTCTTCTGCCCCTCCAGAAGGTTGCCCCAAATTCTCTTTTGCAAGGTGTAGACAGTGAGTTCATGGACAACTCCTTTGAGCAGAGGCTGTTTTCTGCTTCTGACTTCCATGCTTCCTTTCGCTGAATCTTTTTGAGTTCACTGCTATGATTTTTGAGATGAGGGTACTGAATTGATCAGCAATACTCAGATTTTGGGTGCATAGCAGTAACTTGCAATTGTTTGTTTCACTTGTTATTCTTTTCCTAATTCTTAGTGTCCGATTGACTGTTTTAATGAGTTTATGTTTTTTGAGAAGTAGGCACACATTTCAAGGTCTCTTGAGTGATAATAATTAATTTAGGACTCATCTCTGCTTAATCTTAGGCAGGGTTATTTTTTGTTTACTTGCATCATCTTGCATTTCTTTTCATGAGATCCCGTCTGCCACGTCAGTCAACCCTCCCTATTGACAGTTCACAGCTCTTCCATGCTTGTTTTAGATGTGACCATTCTGAACAATAAAAATTCTCCATTACAGAAATTCACAGTTCATTTCTACCTTTGTTCCTTAGCTTTTACCTAATTAATCCCCTATGAGAGTTCCTCCTACTTATCCTTTCGAAGTATTTCACCATCAAAAGCTCTCTCTAAAAATTGAAAGTTTTCTAACATGTCTTAACATGGTTGCGTTTTTGTGAACAACCTACACATCAGATAAACTTCGTCCCTTAGAAGAATTCATAATTTTTTTTAAAAAGCCCTAAATAAATCCTCCCTTCCCAAGGAAGCATTTGGCACCACAGCAGCCAGGATATTGTGGCTTAGGAGGGCTCTCAGGCAGAGTTCCACTGGGAAGAGAAGCAAAGAACAGAAACTCCTCAGGATAATATTACTGTGAGGGAAGGAGCCAGGAGATAAACTTCTCATATTATCTAGAAATGTGCATAAACCAGTTTCTGCTGAGTGGCCATGAGCTCCTCTACTAAGTCACTAGATTCATCCATAAAACCCTACAGAGCATAACAGTGTAACCTTGAATCCAACAGAGATTCAGATTCCTTCTGCAAAATTCTCCCACACCCTGCTTTACAGTAAGATCAAATGGCAACATATGACACCAATATAACCTGAGAAGATGAGCATTAAATCCTCAAATAGCAAGGTGGAGTAGAAAAGGTACCTTGACAGACACAGGCTTTGCTCTGATGGTCACCTACTGTTGATCCTTTCATAACACAACAGAATGAAGGGAGTTCAGGTATACCAAAACATTGAGTAGGTACATTTATCAGGAAGATGAAGACCATTAGGCTTAAAGGAAAGAAGAAAAGAACACCTAGTTCTTCCTCTTTCTCCCTCCCTTCCTTTTTTTCCAGGATTTGGATCTAAATTAGACTCTCGTGGCTCTCCCACCTCCAGCTTTGATTTCAGCAGATATCTCAAACATGCAGACATCTGCTCTATTCACTTGTCAGGTACAAGAAGTCCGACAAAAAAATTTTTTGGCAAATTAGTAGGACTTCCCACCCCCCAACCTCCCACACCCCTTACTACTGAAATGATGTCTCTACTTAAATATTTAGGCTACCAAAAACATCTTTAGGGTTAGAAATGGGAAGCATGGAAATTCTAGTTGTGGCATCTCTACCATATTTCCACTTCTTTCTTACTACCAAAGTTCTTACTTTTTACATGAGACAGTCTCATTTTCAGATCTCCACTAATATATAGTAAAGGCATGACGATTTCAGGCAGATCTTTTGTTACACATGCCAGAAACAGGCATATTTTAGTATTAGTTTAAGTGATTCTTGGTGATGCCTTAAGAACTGATGTTTTTGATGAAAAAAGTTCTTTGTGAACATGAGCTGTTTAAGAGTCAAGTTACTCTTTTATTTGTTTGCTCACTGATATGTATGCATGGCAGTTACATGTCTGCATTAGGGGCAAAATAAACACAATTTTTGTAGAAACTGTGGTTATAGATACTTGGTATATTTTAAAACATAGAAATGTTTAGACATTGTGACATAAATTAGGTATTTCCTAAGCAACAAGACATTTCTGAAGTATATTTGTTGTGTCTGTGTTACTAAAGCTGTGTTTTAATTTATATTCTTGCCTGAACCATAGTGGTAAAGAAGCATGCAGCTTGATTATGGCTTGCACTTCAGAGTATTCAGTGTTCTGAAAATTAATTTTTAACACAGTAAACAACACTTACATCCATACTAGAAACAAAAGTCACTTTGATGTATGTCTATTGTGACTTCATACCAGATGTGCAGTCTGTGTTAGTCACCAAAACCTTCAGTAAATGTTTATCAGGGTTCAGAGACATTTGTTCTGCAGCAAAGTATTCTGAACATATCTCCTGTTAGAGCTTTGGTTTATATGAGCATTGATAGCCTAGATATTTCCCAAAAAGTGTTTGAACAGTCTTTTCTTTCATTTTTCCAAGTTCTCTGTAGAGAATTAAATGTTAAGGTTATATTATGTTTGAAAAAGAAAACCACACTGGTTTTAAATACCAGTTTAAAGGTGGATAGTGAGGCTGAGCTGCTTTGTGCTAAGTTTTCCAGGACTGAAGTGTGGGACTGCAGAGGAATACTCAAACACCATTAGGGTATTAATAGACTAGATAGCAATTTAATTGTGATAAGCATATTTATGAGTAGTTGGGAGAAAGAAGAGTAGCATGCTCTTTAGGGAGCCTAGAGAAAAGACTCAGCTACAGCATATGCATTTAGTTAAGATCCAGAGGATAATAGAGAGAAACACTGGTCAAAAAATCAAGAACAATATTTAGAAAATTCTTTGAAAAATGAGGGAAGAGACAGAACAAGAGCATGGATGGAGTAAAGAGAAAGGTGAAGAACCACAGAGGAGAGCAAAAGGAGAAGCTTTGTTCTGTAATGTTTTGAGAAGAGAACTGAGATGTTTTGATGTAGTACATGTCTATGTACTCATAGCTGTCAGTTCAATTCTATTCATTTATTATTAATATCTAATTAGAGAGCTGCACATCTCAATAAATCTTCAGTATTATTTCGACTTATCAATAAACACATTTGAATGGAGAACAACTTAATGTACCCTGGGCATTTTCAGTAACAATTTTTTGTATATGAGACAAATACTGGTTTTGGTGCCTCTATTGCAACATACAAATCAAGAAACTCTGTAAACCAGGAGGTGGGAGACAATTTATGACTGCTACTTATTGTGTAAATTTATCCCCTTTCCCTGTTTTAGTGCCTTGTTGTTCCTGATCTGCTTATTAGGTTATTTCATGCCAGGTTTGCAAAATAGCTGAATTATAAACTTATTTTGGACTTCATATGTATATGCCATGTGTATATATGCATCTAGATTCTGAATTTGTAGTGAAAAAACACAGTATAGTGTTAATGCAAATAACATTTCATAAGAATTTATATTCTTATATTCTTTTACACAAGCTGTTTTTTAATTCATATAGAACTTTCTTCCAAAATGAACTCATTTTCTTTTGTTTGTGAACATCACCACTTGTTTCAGCATATGCTAACTGTGTCTATTGTTTCTTGTCTAGCTGTACCCCATAAAATAGGGCGGATAATTGATGGAAGTCCTGCAGATCACTGTGCAAAACTTAAAGTCGGAGACCGGATCTTAGCTGTGAATGGCCAGTCTATTATAAACATGCCTCATGCAGATATTGTGAAGCTAATTAAAGATGCAGGTCTCAGTGTAACTCTTCGCATCATTCCTCAGGAGGGTAAGTCAATGGCCCTTAAAAACAGGAAGAAAATTTTAAGTAGCCTCCAATTAGCTTAAATTATGTCACCACTTGAAAGAGCATCTTTTGTTCTCCTTCCTCCGCTGTAACATGCAGCACAGCAGAATTACGAGCTTAGAACTAGCTCAGATAGGATCTGAATTCTTGAAAAGGTTTCAGGTTATGAAAGGGGTATTTAAAGCAAACCTGGAGAAACCTGACAGAGAGAGAGAAAGATGATGTTAAGGTCTTTTGCAAAAATTGTCTTCTACGTGGAAAAGCACTCTACAAGAGAGACGAGTTTTGAGTTTGTTCCCTTATATCTTGCTATAAGCCAAGCCAAAGTTTGACAGAGTGGTTCACAAGAGACTGCAATGGCTGTCACCAGGCATGTTCAGCTACCAGCTACGTGTGACAAAAAGTGATTTGAAGGAAGAGTTCAGATTTGGCAGTTTCCTCCATCACTATCATACAGCGATACATCACTGTAAATGCACAAGGCAGGAAAGAACTGAACCCTGAATTATCTCATTTCTAGGGTGAGGATAACAGGATAGACTCATTATTCTGGTCATTACTCCACATCTAATCAGTGAAGATCCTTTGATGTTGGTTCCGTGGCATTTGGGGTTGATTTCAGGGCTTTTTTTAATTTAACAATGTGCTGCACTGCTGCATGAGTTGTACCACATTAATGAGACTATGTCATTATATCTCAGCAACAAATATGAGTAGAGTTGGGAATGACACACAGAAAGTAATGGAATTACTTAATGATCCATGGTCCAGTTAGATGACCTTCACCCTATGCTGCTGCACCCAGCAATGGCACAGGGAAATAGTCTCACACTGGTCATAGACTGCAACTGAGGGAACTCATCTACTTTGTTAAATGAATTCAGTGAAGGGAAAAACACAAACATACGCAGACTTAGAATTCACTTCAATTAGCACCTGTGTAATTACTGGAGTTCAGCTTTGCAAGCATCTAAAACAAGTGTGATACAGTCCATGAAGTTTGTTTAAGCCTCTCTGGTATCCAGGTTAAATAGCATCATTAATAGTTCAGTGTTAGAGATGGATACATTAAATTAGAAAGAAGCAGAGGTGCAGCTGAGTTGTAGTACTACAAGATGTTCTCAGCTTCTAGTGGTGAGAAATGATCTGTGCCCAGGGCACAGCTTCCCTCTGTGACTGTGTGACACTGGACACCTCATTTGCCTTCTGATATAAGCTTCCCAGCTTATAAAAATTGGTAAAAAAATCTAATACTTCTGTAATATACTTTCAGGTAAAAAATACCATATAAATGCAAAGCAGTTTTAAAAGCAGCTCATGATTTTACCAATTCGTCCACAGTTATGAGAGTAATGTAGAAATGAGGGACAACATTTCTAATCTTCGTCTCTAAAACTTGCAATACAAGAGACTCACAGATGCAAAATGGGCAATTACAGCCTTAAGCATAGTAATTACAAAGACAAGTATTGTTTATGCCTGCATGAGGAGTGTTTTAAGTGCAAATATACAAGCTTTTTTTGATAATTCATGCTAAATTGAAAATATTTTTAATACAGTAGACAAAATTTTTTATCATAATTGTGAGCATAAATTAGATAAGTAGAGAATATGCACCCGCAGGGAAAAACTCACATGTTAAAATTTTAAAAATAAAAAGCATAACAATTAAAACTAGATTCAAATGTAAAGCTAGGCAAGATCTGTATCATGTGTAGCTATTGCTATTAGGGATTCTCAGCCATATGTGTGCCCATTTTGTTTGATTTGCACCATGCCACACTGGCCTCACTCCTTCTGTTGCAAGCAGGAATAGAAAAAACATCATATTTGCCTTTGCTGCTGATAATGCAGGAGCCTCTGCAGTGCTCTGTCCTCCTGTGGGTGGAGTCTCTCTCATTTATGCTTCCTAATAGGTAAATGGTAACAGGACTGTGCTAGTGTGTTGGAAGAAATAGATTTGATATGAGCTCAATACCAAATGTGTCTCTCCCAAAGTCCAGCAGGAAGCTTGAATGAAGATTGACATCTTTTATTTATAACAAAGCTACAAAACCATATTTCCTATGCCGATCTCTCTGTCTTTTTCAATTTTGTGTTGTTTGGAAAGAATGATTCTCTTTTTCTGCACTGTTCCTATGTGAAACCTTAGTCGTTTGACATAATACAGTGAAATAAAACATCAGATTAAATGGTTAGTCAGAATTTATAGAGATTGGGTTTACTGTTTTACTGTTCACAGTCTCCAAAAATTTGAAAATACAGGAAACTCTTGATGAGCTCAAAGACAGCAGGAGCTGATGTAAGAACACCAGTGTTTTAGCTTTTGTGACAGGTCTATCATCCCAAACACTGGAGAAAGCAGTAAAATGTTCATTCTCTCAAAATGAATTTTTTTCTAAACGGAAAGCATTTCAAATATCTTGTAGCTGTGCAGGCATGTGCAGGACAGGGAGATGATTCAGGACAGCCAGCACAGCTTAACCAAGAGTAAGTCCTGCCTGACCAACCTAGTGGCCTTTTACGATGGAGTAACTACACCAGTGGACAACAATGGACAAGGGAGGAGCTATAGATCTCAGCTGTGGGGACCTCTGTAAGGCCTTTGACATGGTACCCCACAGCATCCTTCTCTCTGAACTGGAGAGAGATTAATTTCATGGGGGACTGTTCAGTGGATGAGCAGATTGAGGGAGGTGATTCTGCCCCTCTACTGGAGTTCTGAATCCAGCTGTGGGGTCCTCTGGCCCTGTTGGAAGCAGTCCAGAGGAGGATCATGAAGATGATCAGAGGGCTGGAGCATCAATCCTATGAGGAGAGGCTGAGAGAATTAGTGCTGTTCATCCTGGAGAAGACAAGGGTCCAAGGAGACCTTATTCTGACCTTGCAGTACTTAAAGGGAGCTTATAAGAAATATGGGGACAAACTTTTTAGCAGGGTGTGCTGTGATAGGACAAGTGGTCTTACAGCTTTGAATAAAAAGGGGTAGAATCAGACAGATATAAAAAAGAGGGTTTTTTTTATGATGAGGGTAATGGAACACTGGAACAAGTTGCCCAGAAAGGTGGTAGATGCCCCATCCTGGCATTCCTGTCAAAATTCAAGGCCAGGTTGGACAGGGCTCTGAGCAGCTTGGTCTTGAACATGTCCCTGTGCATTGCAGGGGGGTTGGACTAGATAATCTTTAAGTGTCACTCCAACCCAAGCTATTCTATGACTCTATGATTCTATCATTCTGTCATTCTATGATCAGTATTTCTATGCTTTAAAAGAATATGTGGAACATGGAAGCAATTTCCGTTGTTCAATTGTGTTTTAAATAATGATGGTGTCAACCAGAATTATAGAAGTCACCAAGATTTCAGATCACACAGACTTTCAAAAGGAGGCCATTAGGTTCAAATGTCTTAAAATCTAATTATAGCCTGAGAGAGTAAAAGCGACAAAGCATAAATTTGCAGAGGTAGTGCGTGACCAAAAATTATTATTGTGTACCTTTGCCCTTTATTAAATGCTGCACTGTGACAGGTCTTTAATCTCCATCTCCCCATTATGCAGAGCTGAACAGCCCAGCCTCAGCCCCCAGCTCGGAGAAGCAGAGCCCCATGGCCCAGCAGCACAGCCCCATGGCCCAGCAGAGTCCCCTGGCTCAGCAGAGCCCCGTCGCCCAGCACAGCCCCGTGGCCCAGCCACCACCTCCACAGCCCCTCCAGCCACAGGGACACGAGAACAGGTTTTGCATTTTATCAGTGGTCTTTCTTTCTTTTTTTTTTTGGTGTATCATTTTACCAGTCAATTTCCCATGTGTAATATATGTATATACGTTAGCAAATTTATCTGTAATGGAAATCGAATGGTGGGGGGACAGAAATTTTGTGACCAGCTTTATTAAAAGCTGTGGGATGATACAACTTTCTGTGACCTCCAATCAGCACTATTTAGTCTTTGGATTATTTTTTAGCTTGTTAAACAAGGCTGACTACACTGACTGATTCTATGCTAATCTTCAGTAACCAACATATATCATCAAGACCCTCTTCCCCAAATGATGCTGGTTACACAATTCTCTCCTGAAAATACTTGAATTCAGTTGTGATTCAGACCCTACACCCTCTGATTCTCCTTGCTTAACAGATATAATACTTTCACTTGCCCAGAATTATTTTCTTTCTTTCAATTAGTCATGCTAGGAAAATTACTTTGCCTTATATTTCATTGAGTACGTTTTCCAAAAGTGATCACCTCCAGAAGACATATGTTTCTGACAAAATTCAATACAGTTTCCACAAAAGTCATTCTGTGCTTTTGCAAGTCAGTATTAAATATCTGTTAAATTGGGAATCCTCAGATGGGACCAGCAAACGATATTAAAGTTCCAGAAAGAAATTCTGTAATAATTTTACTGAAAAATGTAAGCTCTAATTGATCATGTCACCATTTACAATTCCAGCAAAAATTACAGTGCCTCCATCTGTGAATTAAAACATCATCTTCTGATTTGCAGCTGTGGCCATATATTGGGAACCTGCCTAAAGATTACTGTTATTTCAGAAAAAGGTCAACTATTGCTAGTTCATATAGTATTATTTTTCACTAGATTTTATAAGCTAAATCACAGCTTGTTTGTATAGCCACATACATTGTTTCTTTACCAAGATAAGATTTTAAAGCTCTTAGGAATATTAACTAGTTTTTTTACTTCCAGTATTAATAAGGCTCAGTATCACAGTAAGCCTGTTTGTCCTCTATCTTCATTTTACAGGATCATGATATTGAGTAAAGAAAGTAAGAGGATTGGATGTATGCATGCAGGTCTTATTATAGATGCTATGTACAGGTTTTAAAAGAACACATGGCAGCAGTCTATTTTAATCTTCTCAGAAAAGTCAAAGGGAAATAGTTCTGATGTTTTTGTGTCTGGTTAGACATTCAGATTATTAAATCTATTGTGTAGGAAGATTAGCCATAATTTCACCGTAACTACATTAATAAAATAATGGTGTTTTGAAATAGACAATTTGAAACATTTAGATTCAGATTTCCTTTTTATATATAAATCAACACAATCAAAAACAATGCTGTCATTTTTTCAGAGTGTAATTTTGGTAATCAATAAGTTCATTTCAAAATCCCTTTCATAGTCGATATGTGTCTCTCTGTCTGTATATGTCCCTAAACAGACATGGTCACTTGGTTGACTGAAAATTTCCAGTCCATTATTAAAGCAGAATTTGAAATGTCTATTTCCTGTATAGGAAATAAATACTTCCTTTGGCATCTAGGGAAGAGTGTAAGAACATCCACTCTGTGAACATTTTTATTAAAATATAACCCAAACCACTATTACAGAATTACTTTGCTAAAAGAGTTCAGGACTTTCTTTGTGCCTCTTTAGCACACCACGTGGCTGAGGTGGGGAAGTTTGTCATAAGGAATGTCCTTTACTTCATCCTGGAGTGCCATTATGTGCTGATTTCTATGTGCTAAGAGAAATTCCCATCTGAATAAAGTAAATAACTAGTCACTGTGCCTCAGAAAGTCACATTTTCTTTCAAATTTTAGGACCCATCTCCCTGTAAACAGCTAAAGCAATATTTTACTTGTTATTAATTCCTCGTAATCAGATTTATTTCCTTTTCACCTTGTGTTATTTCTGTGCATAACTACTGACATTACTTCACTGACGTAGCTTTTAGCCAGATAGCATCATAGGGAGTGTATAATAAAAATAATACACACTGTATTAACAGATGTTATATCAAAGAATACCTTTCATTAAAAAGGTAAGAGCTAAGACAGAGAATTTATCCTTTTTTTAACCTTGAGAAGCCCACAGAAATATTATATGTCAAAGAAAGGGGATATAAACTCCGCTGATACTCCACTTATTCTGTAGAAATATTAATTTTGGAAAAAGCACTTTATAAACTCAGTGAATTATTTTGTAGTGAGTATAGGAGGTGTTTTCACATGCAGTTTCATCTTCAAAATAGGCATGGTAAGTGGGAATCGAGATGCTTTTTCCGATCCTGCCCCTTTGGTCTAATCCTGATCTCACTGATACAAGCTGGAAAATTGCATGGTATGACCTGACGTAAAATTGCTTATGCTCGTGTTTCAAAAGAGCTCACTGTTTTTGGATGACTTTTTACCCTTGAGAGTTTTGCTTCTCTGTGAAAATTCGTTCCATGGGATTTTGCAGCCAGGCAGCTCGCTTTCATTCCTCAACACTGCATGCAATGCATATTCTTAATGGTTTGCTACTCTCTGAAACTAAGCCGCCGTGCCTTCCTCAGCTACAGGTCAGAAGTAAAAGCCAGGCAGGATGTGAAGCCCGATATCCGGCAGCCGCCGTTTACAGACTACAGGCAATCCTCCACGGACTACCGGCAGCCGCCGCTGGACTACCGGCACCCGCCGGTGATGGATTACCAGCAGCCGCCGCCGCTCGACTACCGGCAGCCGCCGCTGATGGACTACAGGCAGCACTCCCCCGACACCAGGCAGTACCCCCTGTCCGAGTACAGGCAGCCCCAGGTACAGACACACGCTCAGGGCCTACGCCGGGGCCTGTGGGGACAGCTCGCGGGTGCTGGTAGGGAAGATGCCGCTACCAAAGGAAAGGACACATTAGAGAGTTTTATTCTGAGCTACTGTTTCTCCGAAGAGGAAATTACTTCCGAACCATTAATATTGATGTATAACTGTGTGATCTGTAAATGAACATTACATTTATAATTGTGTGACTGTAATGTTAAATAAATGCCATTTTTAAGGTACTGGAGAGTTGAAACAGAAATTCCAAAGTAAAAAGCCTTTTCATCAGCGGAGGAATTTTTTCATTCTTGGCACATAGTCATCAAACTATGGTGGGTGTACTTAGGTCAGACTGCACTTCTACAGCATTCTTGAAAATTAAGATTTTATCTAATCAGAATAAATAAATAAAGGAATGAAAATCGTGACTGATAAAACTAAATTCCTGTTGGTAATAGTCTGAATGAGTAGAAACTAGCCCATGCAACTAGTTTCTTTGACATCAAGCACGATCTGACAAATTCAAAGAGGAGTTAGATGAAGAGTTATGGTACCTTGGACATGACTCCTCTGCTGACAGATATTTACTGACAGTTTTGAAGGTTGAGGTCTGAGTTCAGACTTTGAAAAAAACCCTTCCTTTCTCCTTACATAAAGACAGGAAAAACAGATGTCAAAAAGTATTAAATTGTAAACTTCTGGACACTATATGCTGGAACCATGGTGGTTTGTACGTCCATATTTTCAAAACCAGACATGTAAATATATCAAGAAAAATACTGAAATTCCTAAATGGGATCCAGAGAACCCTATGAAGATATTGTGCATTTCAGTATCTAAATAGCCAGTCTCTATCCCCATGTGCATACCTTATAAGAAGCTTCTTAGCATCTAGAGAGATGACTGAGTTGGCTGTTCCCCAGCATCTCCAGTTTCATTCTCTAATCAGCAGCCTGCACAATCCCAGCTTGCTCTTTATTTTCTCCTGCTCCCATGGATCTTGCACTCTTGGCTGACAATGGATCAGAAACTACATCACAATTTCCCTCCCAGACCCCTCTGTGAACCTTTGCTTATATCAAGTGGATCAATACATTTCTGAAGAGATCTATTTTAAAGTTTTCTTGAATGTATACCACAATGTCCATATAGTTAGTTGTCTTTCATTTTGTATTTGTCTGTACAGGACTTTGATTATTTCACCGTTGATTTGGAGAAAGGAGCCAAAGGATTTGGGTTTAGTATTCGAGGAGGAAGGGAGTACAAAATGGATTTGTATGTATTGAGGTTAGCAGAAGATGGACCAGCAATAAGAAATGGAAGGATGAGGGTGAGTAAAATGCATTGTGACTTTTTTTCAACATTTACAGATATGTTTGTTGATGGTGTCAAAGAGAAAGCTTTTTTTCCACCTCTGATCAGGTTTTAAAGAAATATTGCCAAATACCTTTTATAAAATAAACTCATTCCATAGGAGTTCAAGAAATTAGTTGATACATTTGGTAGATCCCTGTAGTTTCTTTGCAAATAAATGTATTACTTCTGACTAATAATACCTTTTATCGTATTATAAATTTTTATCATTATTATTTTCACTCTTATCTAAGTATCTTAACAATCTCAGACAACATTTGATGTTTCTTAGGTAACACTAACAGATTTACCATTTGGGTCTCTAATCACAAAAGCAAAGTGATCACTATATGACATGTATTAGATAACTATGAAACCTAAGATGTCATTTGTGTTATTTTACTCATTTAAGCAAGTCACCTTTGTATTGTTTGCTAAATTTGTTTATTGATCTTAATCTTGTTTGTAGGGATCATGATTTTAAAAAAAGCAAACACATGGTCTGCATAGGAAAAATAACCTAATCAAAAATAGAGACGTTTAATCTGTCCATTTAGGACCAAGACAAAGTATAAACTCATCCAGGCCTCCTGATACTTTGCAGAATTGTGAGTACACAAAAAGGAGAAGGAAAGAACATAGGCAAGACTACCAAGAGTCAACATGAAAAGTTGTTTGTGTATCTAATTAGTGCAGTCACATTCAACCAATATTTAATTTTAAAGATGGGCAATGACAATTGTGTTCTGTACAGTGGCAAGAACAGATTTTACAAATGTCATGGTTGTTACACTTTTTCTGTTTCACAGTCTAAACAGTCTGATTAAATTTGATGTCTTACTGAAAGAGCACTGTCTTTCTGTGTATAACTCAGGAGTTTTGCTGTGCTTTAAATGACTCTTAACTTGGCCACTAGGTAGAATTGCAAAATTCAGTTAGTCCTCAGTTGTATCACGGAGTGCAAGCCGCTGGCACTGGCAGCGGTGGCAGAAGCAGTCCCTGTGTCAGGAAAGCCAGTGGGGCACTCAGGCAGACCACTGGTAATTGAAATATACTCCCACTGCATTTTTTTGTGTGAAATATAGGTGATTTCATGCTGCAGCTAGAACTTAGGCTTAGGAATATCTTCTCTGGTCTTCATTCTTTCCTTTATTTTAGAATTATCGTTGTCAGTTCCTCTTAATGAGAAGCCATGTGCAAGATGTACATTAGTAGCTATGATGTGATTAAAGATGGAGAAAAAGCTGTGCTTTAATAAGCTCTGGAATCACGTATTTGGAAACATGTGGCTAAGAATACAGAAAAAAAGTAAAAGAACACCTTTGAAGAGGGTTCATTTCAAATAATAACCTGTATTAGGTAGAAAACGAACATTAAAATCTGTGCATCATTTAAGCAAACTAGTACTAAGGAATGAAGTTAGACTGTTCACTTCGTGAACAGCCAAAATGTAGAAAGTATTTAACATGAATATGGGGGTTTTTTTAATTGCATTAGGAAAAGTTCTGTATGGTTTAATGAATACTGCTGATATAGTTTCTGAAATAACTTGGTTTAAAGGTTTTTCGCTGTAGTGGCCACAACATATAGCCAAGTGTTATTCTGACCAGATAGCTGTAATTGGGATTTTTTCTCCCTTTAAAGCATCGTTCTTTGGAACCTGTTCTACCATGCATCCTTGTCACTGAGTCTTCTCTTTTATTCTCCTGCCTCACATTTTAACTTGACAAATGAGTTTGGAACCTGAAAGATTCTGATATTCAGTGACCTGTGACTGATGGACAGCAGATGCTCAAGAAACAGATTCAAAACAAAAATAGAAAAAATAGAAACAAGAAAAAATTGTTGAAAGAAATATATTACATAGGAAGGTGGGCAAAGGAAGCAGAGTTCTGTACCCACATCTCCTTTCCTAAATTTCCTGAGTTTACATCAGCTGTTAACAATGCAGGTTCATTCACGCTTCTTGGCTAGTTGTTGCACCTCTGTCTCTTTCTGTTTCACAGGTGCATCTCTACAGCAAAACATGCAAAAATCAGGGCAGTGCTTCTTGCTTTAGATATCATTGTCATAAAAGACATGATTCCCTGATCATAGGCTTTCAGAACTGGGTATAACAAACCATGCTTTTGTGGTAGGATCTTATTGGAATACTCTCTAGCTAAGAGTTCTTCTGATGACCTCCTTGTCTCCATTATTGTTTTGCTTGCTGTTTCCTCCTCCTTGAACAGCCTTCTTTAATTTAACTGAAGCTTTACAGAGCAATGTTGAAGCAGATAGCACAAGATGCAGATCATGCTTATAAAAAGAAATAATGCAGATAACTCCAGCCCTATTCCCACTTGCAAAACCAAGAAAAATAAAACCAGCTAAGTTGTTGCAAAAAAATAGATCATATGAAACATTACCTGTAGAGCGCTTAGATGTAATAAGCACACATATACCATAAATAACATTTTGTTTTCAATCTATGTAGAGCCAGAAAAAGCCCTGATAGAGACTGATTCATATTGATATAAAGCTCCCTATTTTACAGAAATAAAATTAAAAATTACCTGAAAGTAATAGAGCTGAAGCTATCCTAGTGGTTTTATAAAATTGTATAATTGAAGAAATGAAATCTCAAACTGAAGACAGCTCCAGGTAGGGAAGTCAAGGTCTGTATGTTTACTCTGTTAGTGGGCACTGCAAAACCACAGTGATGGAAGGAGTCCCAGCAGCTGTATTCCACTTGGACATGTGTTAAAATACTCTGAGAGTCCACCACCACACATTCAAAAGATTCTGAGGTCTAAATACATGTGAAAGTGTTAGGCATTACAGATGCAGAGCATATCAGAGTAAAAGCTATGATTGTAGGAAAACAGATGGAAATAAAGAACTGGAATGGAGCTATCGCTTGTAAAAGAGAAAAAGTAGATCCATTACTTTTTTTAGAGCTTTCTACTTTGCTTTTCTGCAGAATTGTTCTGGGAACTGGAAAGGTGGAAGAGCAGTGAGTTGATGTCAGAGTTCATCAGTTTTCTGATCCTATTGCTCTTCTACTCAAGGATCCCTTTCTGCCAGTCTAGATAGGCACTGCATTAAGTCTTGAGGTTCAACAAATTATTCCCTTAAAAGCAGGTTTAAAACTTCCATGGTCTTGTTATACATGGCACCTTCACATGCACTGGGATTTTTATTTGAGCCCATAGACTCTGCAGAAACTCAAGCATATACCTTCGTTTAACTTAGATTCATCACCAAATGTGGGAAGGAAATGCTCATCAAAGGACCCAGAGGTCTACAGGAAACTGATTCTTTGCATGCATCCTCTGCCCACGTGGTTGTTAACCTATTCTCTACCAGTGTTGGAGACCCACAGCCATAAGTGCAGCTTCGTATAAAATCATGTGTCAGGTCATACACCACAATTAACTGTGGCAAGATTTTACTGCAATTTATGGATAAGATATATGGCAGCTTCTCACAGGAGACTGTAAGGGAGAACCTCATCACTACACTGGAATTAAATACTGACAGTGTATTTTATTTAGATATATAAAATGTATCTAATATATGTAAATACTGACTTAATTCTGACAGCTGAGCAGGGAGCAAGCTACAATGGTGAATTCTGAAAAACCTATCTAAGTCTGTGCTCCACAAGACAAGGATGTATTAAAATAACCATGAAAAAATTTCAGAGAACTATTAATGCTTTGTTATCTTTTCCCAGAATGGCAGATGTCTCAGCACATCAGGATTCCATTTCTCAAGCAATCCTAACATCAGGGAAAACCACTGAAACTAGTTGGTGATGGCAATATTAAGAATAAAGCTGCAAGGTCCAGTCTCAGAGTAGGGCAAGAACATGGCTCACACACTGTCAGTGACAGTCATATTGAGTTGAATCTGTCACCAGAGAAAAGGGACATAACACAGACAATGTGGAGCACAGTTCCCACAGCCTTTGAAGATTCAGACACTGCTGGAAACAATTTTACAGGTCTATTTAGATAAGACACATGCTAACTTATATTTTATTCTTGCCTCATGCTGAGGACAATGATTGGCAGAGCTCTGCTTGCAGATCTCTATACCTTCCTGTCTTAGGAGGAAGGGATAAGTTCCTTACTGCTTTCAGGGGAATTGTTAAGCATGGTCGTAGTGTTTGCTAGACATGAGATATGATCAACAGATCTCTTATTCCCTTGAATGATATCTCCAGCAGCCAGCATGCTTATTGAAACCAGTGTCAAACAAAGAGCCTGTGGCTGAGGGCTGCAAAGGTCCAGAATAACATGAAATTCTTGAAGAATGAGGGTGAAATGTGCTTTTTTATAGACAGTGTACATCTGTGTCATTTTGTCACTTTGTGAGCTACATCCTTTTTTTCACGTCTTCCACAAAAGCCATACATCTCATCTCTGACATTTCTAGTTTCATTGTCTTGTCAACTCATTTTTCTCAGTCCTCATGCATCATTTAGCCCTATCTCCAGCTTCCTGATGTCTCCTTATGCTACATTATTTTTCTTACTTTATTGTTTACTTTTCTTATGTTTTGGCAGGACAGACATCTGAAATCCAGGCACAGCAGAATTCTATGTGTTTCATACTCCGCAGTTCTGCTTTGACTCTTCAGTCTTTTTTCCTGTTTGTTGCATTTCTGTCGTTTGCATCCCTCGTTTTGTTTCAGTCGTACACAGCTGGAGATAAAACCAGGCACAATGGGGAGGAGGCTCCTACAGTGTCAATTATGAGCTTCTGTGTTGTTGCATAAGAGTCTGTGTGGCCTTGCTTGGTTGTTCCAGCTTGCCAAGTGAGCAGAGCAGTGATGCTGACACCAGTAGCCAATCTCTGCTGTGGTCAGGTTCACAGCTCTGCTGTGATGCAAACCAGCACAGTTTGTGTATTTAATTATTTCCCATAATAATAATGTTCACAGCAACCTTATTTGTAGTTATTCAGAAACCTTCATCCACCCACACCGAGAATTATTCCTAGCAAAAGGGGAGAATTGGGTATTCAAGAGCCAAGGGTCAAAAAAGGCAGACAGAAAGAGGGAGTCTCTCTTATTTGGAAGAAAAGAGAACTAAAGTTTCAAATCATGGAGGACATAAATATTACATTTAAAACTGCTGTCAAAACCCATGTATGAGCATTCAGCAACATTTAAAGCTGACATTTTCCTCTTTGTATGTGTCCTAAATCATATTTGCAAAAAAGTTACAGAGCTCCTATGAAAACTCATAATCTGGTGTTAAAGCCCTCTCTTGAGCCTTAGGAGAAATAACTTTTAAGTCCCCTTTGAAAAGTCTGGAGTCCAGGCTTCTGAACAGTATGGTGGCATGTAATAGTTGGCTATAGCTAACTATGTCTCAGAGAATAAATTTGTTACCACTAAGACTCTTCAGGCTTCTCAAAGGATCAGGTGGTATGTAGGCATCTGGACTCTCTCTAAACTCTTGTGGAGTTTAACAAGGCAACATAAACCTGTCTCCCGGGAATATGACATTTCCAAACATCTCAAGTGATTTGAGGGCACCTCAAATCACTTAAGTTGTTCTGGGTCCAGTGAATAGATAGTCAGAGATGAGTTAATTAGGACCCTACAGTGTTTGGAGTCTTTTATGCCATGCAAAACAGAAGTGTCTCTCTCTTGTTTCATCATGGTGTTTTTTCCATTTCACCTTTCTTTATTGCTAGGTGTTACACACATATAGCCTGGTGTTCATCTAGTCAATCATTGTATCCCTTTTTTCAAGCCCTTGATTTTTAGGTTCTATTTTTGGTAGATCAGTCGTCTGTTTCCACCAAATAAGGAATCATTCCCTCTCTGAGGCTTGGATGTAATACAGCTCCCTTAGACACTTTTTTTTAAGTCCATATTAACATGTGCAAAATATCCTCATTCTTTTTTAAAATTATTTTTCAGTTGCAGTTGTCTTCCATCTCAGAGATGACAAACTCCAACAGAAATGCCTGGACTACCACATATCATTTTGTTAGATTCTTCTTGCACAACCAACTTTTGTACCAGAAACCACATGCAGTTCCTGTAGTTTCATACATAGGAACCTTCTAACATTTGTGATTCTGGTCTCCATACATTATTGCATTTCTTCAGTCTGACCAGAGCAAAGTGTTTGCAGGGTTATCTCAGCTGTTTGTAGTCCTGTTGCTAAAGAAATATGGAAAATGGGTAAATATGAAAAAGCGCTGATCATCAACAGGACTGATTCTTTTCTGTCAGTGACCATCAAATCAAAACAAAGCTTAAAAGGAAAAATGAACAATTTCTTACTCTACAGTAAATGGAAATCCTTGAAAGCACTTTGCCATCCAGACCCCACAATCTGCACTGACTCCTCACTTGTGTAGAGCCTCTATGAGATTTCTTGTTAATTAAGAACAGAGCATCTATTTGGGGTGCTCCATCAGTGATTAGTCCCACATTAAAGGATGATTTCCTACAATCTGCAGTGGAAAACACCTAAGGTTGCAATCAGTAAGTACAGTTAGCAAGAAGCAGCTCAGCTCAGCTTGAGGGTGATTAGAGTAAAAAGCATTAAAAATAGAGAGAAGCAATTGTCACACAGTAAAGAGAGTAGGTGACATACTGACATTTCTTTATCCAATGAAGAAAGCTGCAGCAAGGAAATAGGAAGAATGCAGGAATAGTTTCATCAGTCATGAGTTTTTACAAACATTTAAGGCAATCCCAGTGTCCAAAAATGAATGATATATTTACCAGTTTAATCTCTAATTTCTGATATAGCATATTTTGGAATCCTCTTTTAGACTGAAAAGAAAGTACAAGACTGACATACTGCTGAGTGACTCGTGAAAATCCTCAGGTTCTCCAGGTCCCAAAAAACAGTGAGGTCTTATGTTCAGAATATTGGAGGAAAGTGGATATTGCTGCTGGGAAGCCTCTTTGCAAGTTTAATCACAGCAAACACATAGAAGGAGCATTGATAGGTCCTAAGAGTCAGAAAGGTCTTCTCCATGTGGTGTGCTGGCACAGTAGGGATCCAGCTGCTGAACCCTTGACATGAGCAAGGGCTTGAGAAGGCTGTCAGAAACTCCACTGAAAAGTAACTAATATTTGGAATAATCCCACACATCCTGATGGAAGGCAGAAGGACACTCCAGGAGCATACAGTGCTCCACAACCAGCAGCTCAACTAAGGTTTTGTGCACACATCTGGAAGACAAATGCCCACAGAGTGATTCATGCCAGTTAGGTAGCCCATCTTTTCTATGTAAGTAGCACTTACTCTTAAAACCTGCAGCATACCTGGCTTACTTTATGCAGTAGTATAAATCTTACCTTCACAATAAGCATTCAGTGAATGTCAAAACTGTCGTTGCAATGGAACAAAAAGACAAAGATATTCTTAGTCCCATCCATTTATTCTGTGATTTGTGATCCATCTGAACAGGAAGATGTTAGGTATTCCCACCAAATTGCATGTCCCTTTGGGGTAATCTAACTCACACTCCAATTCCCTACTACATACATCACTGTCCAACCTCACTTGTAGTGAGACTAGGTGTGATTGATCTGAACTCAGAGAATTCAACTGGGATACTCAAGCATATGAGCTGGATGCCAGCCTGTGGCAAGAGGAGCTCAGTGCCGGGTAAGTGTAATTGGCAGAACTCAAGGAAGAATATATTGACATGCAGACATAAAGCAGATCAACATTCTACTGTCTGCACAACAAAGAAATGCAAACTGAGGCCCTTGAGGATCCTGAATATATTTTGACAGTATAAAAGCTTAATAAATCAAGAGCAAATTAACTGTAGGTGAACTATGATTCAGCATTTCTCCAAAAATCTGTGTGTGTTTTTTAGAGTTTGTTTGCAGAAAGGTAAGGAGAAGGAGTATTCCTCTCACACCCTTGATTAACATCCTTCTTGCAAAAATGTATCCAATTTGGCACACTAGAAGCATCCTTCTAACTCTATGCCTAGTAGCAAAATCTTTCAAGCCAGCTGAGAAAAACAAGTTAATAATCTCGATAAAAATAGTTCAGTATTAAATTTTAAGACTACAATGGTTGGCAGGCAATCATCATATTTAAATCCGGGGTTTATGGAATATTTATCAACTTTTTCAGGTCTAAAATATTAATTAACCCTAACTTAAAAATTAAGAATCAAGTGTTAGAAAAAAAATGAGCACACCACATGATGCTGCTCTGTTAACTAAAACACTTTGTGCAGCAACAGGAGTGACATAGGCATCGACTTCTCATCTGTGTTTTCCCAAATCATGACAAGTGGAAACTGGGAGAGGTCATCTCTGAAGGTAAAAAAAAGATAGATATGAGGCCCATTGCTATGGCCCACCAGCCTGGTATCCTCATTCCAACAAGGACAAGTAAAGGATGCTTAGAAAAGGAATGTAGGACAAGTATGAAATGATTCTTCACTGCATATAACATCCAAGACCCTGGCAGTCAGAAGTTCATAGACTTTTCTATGCTAGGACTCAGGACTATTTTTTAACCATTTATTTGAATGTACTCATGCTTTTGACATTCCAGATATAACTTGTCATCGGATTCCAAGTCTAAGTGTCTGCACTGTTTGGAAAAAAACTCCTTTTTTTGTTTGTAGTTATAATATAATAACCTTACTTCATCATTCTCCATATCATTCTTTATTCTATTGATCTATATCACATCCACTTTTTTCCCACTGAACCTTACCAGTGTATTTCATCTTGCATCAAAAGGGAGCTGTTCTTTACCCCTGACCAGCCTCATTGGCCTCTTCCAAACCATTTCTCAATGTCACACATTCATTTGGAGGTGGAAGCACCAGAACAATTTGCAGTTTTCAGGATATTGGTGCTCCTAAATGACACAGCAATGACTTCTCCTTTATTCTCCACTTTCCCCCTAGCAGTTGGTATTCTGTTTGGGTTTTTGGTTGTGCTGACATTTTCATCTTAGTGAGTGAAGCACAAGGACTGTGGGATCTGTGTTTTCAGGGTGATGGCTGATTTAGAGTGATGGAGTAGGTAGTTTTCCACATGTACTATACTTGGTGCTTAGCACTCGGCACTACTGGATTTCACATGCTGCCTTCACACACAGGATTGTGCCATCTTGTTTTAGAGTGTTTAAGTTTAGATATGACAATACTGCATTGCAATGTGCTGTCTGCAAATCCTATCAGCTCTTCCCCACACCATTTGCAAGTATGCTGAGCAGAATAATCACTGTGGTAAAGTCTTTTGATTGTGAAAATTGACCGCTTATTTAAAGCACTTTCTTCCTAGAATTTAATCTCCTGCCTAGGAGACCCTATTCTTTTTCATCCCACAGCAGAGCCTCTATTGGAGACTTTACTATTAAAAGCTTTCTGAAAATGTCAGTATACTAACCAGATCACATTAATCTATAAAGTCATTGAGAGCTCCAGTGACCTGCAATAGATCTGTGAGGAATGGCTTCCTTCTACAATAGCCACACTGACCCTTTCCCACTACATCATCATTATCCATGTGCCAGCTAAGCCTCAGCATCCTTATTGCTTCCTTCCATCTGCTCAATTGAACATGAGACTCACTTGGTTACTTTCCAAGACCGTTCTTAAAGACTGGTGTCACACTTGCCACTTCCCATTCCTTTGAAATTCAGCAATTTACTGATTTAAGCAGTAGATTATATCCTATAGCTACTAGTTGAACAGCTTCATATCCAAATTCCTTTAGAACTGAGGATAAAAGTCATCTGCTTCTGGTGGTTTCTCACTGTCTGTTTCATCAGTCTGTTATAAAATCTTTGCCACTGACCCTGCTGTTGGAGTAAGTTCCTCACTCAACCCTGCAGTGAGCAGACCCTCTGCAGGAGTTTTGCTGCCCTCCTCTTCAGTGAACATTGATGCAAAGAATTAATCTGTTTTCTGCAGTCCTTTCTACCTTGTGCGCAAACTATCTTTTGAGATCCGCCTGGCTCCATGCCTCTCGTATGCTTGAAAATCTCTTCTTAGATCTTACATATCAGCATTTTCCCTCCTCAAAATCTTTTTGTGCTTTCATCTTTATCTTGTCAGAGTTTATGTTCTTTTCTCTTTTGCTGCATAGATGCTACTCTGGATGCAGGAATCTCCATGCTCAGGTTTCTCTGTAGGATCTATAAAATCAGCTTGTCATATCTTGAATTTCCTTTGCTTTTGCCTGATGAGAACTGCTTGAGACCATCAGGAAGATACCAGAAAATTTTCTTCTTCCTTTTCATAGTGTCTGTTGGTTCCCATCCCTGACTGTAATGGTGAAGTACATGTTATCAATATTACATTATGCTACAATGCATTATTCCACCTCTGTTTTAAATATGTAATACTGTATCAGATACAGTAGGACAATGCATTTTCCTTTTATCTTTGGCAGCTTTATTTCACATATCGATGGATTATTTTGCAGCAATGTTGTGAAAGGCGTCAAGTGTACTGTAGTACCAGAAATCCACTTTGCTGTCTTTTCAGCCCTCACGACTGAAAACTCCATTTTTCCTTCTTGTGTTCCCCATTCTTTGCAGACAATCAGGTATGCACATTTTCCTCTTTCCAAGCTCTCTTTCTCAAATAGCACTGCTGTTTCTCTCTCTCTCAGGAAAAGGTGACAAAGTGAAAAGAAAAAAGCTAGAGCTCCTGTTGAGGAGTGGTATGAAGGCCTTTTCCTGCTCTGCACCATGTCCAGTGTCCCCTCTTTCCCCCTTCTTTTGGGCAGGAGTCAAGACTCCCTCTTTGTGGGAGCAAAGGGCCCAGAACTTCCAGGGGTAAAAAGCCCCAGCTGCTTAAATAGCTGGTTGGCCACTGAATAAAAGACTTTTTCACTCCAAAATTTTATGTAGTTGGTTCAAAAGAAGCACGGGACATTTTATTGTAATTCCCCGAAAGAGAAATACCATGTCTCCTGCTGAGACATGCAAGCTCACGTACCTAAAATGCACTGGAGGGGGTCCATGATTACCACAACCCCATAGCTTTGCTCAGGCTATGTATTACACCTGGGATTTCCAGGCAGTACAGATTCTCTGCTGTGAGGAAATTTGCACAGCACATACCCAGCCTGTGCCTAACTCCAGGCAATGATACTAGAGCTTAAGAGTACTTGGAAATTCACCAAAATAGATACTCTGGAGCTGCCTTTTGGTCTCTAAGTATAGACAAATTTTCAGCCTTTTGGGCCAATTGACAATAACAACCACAACAAATAACATGTAAATTGCTTCAGTTATAAAAATAGAATGCCCTTATAAAAATAATTAAATGTGATTAGTCTCTTTCCTGAGATTTAATTATAAAATGCATTAATAAAATGACAGATAGCAATGCCCTCCACAGAAATCATTTGAGGCTGCTTTTATCATTAGGTTTAACATAGACTGAAAATGTGCATACACAATTAATTTAATTTCATGCAACTGGGAACCATACACCTGCTTAGAGACTGTTCCTCACATGCCAATGGAGGCAAACATACACAAGGCTCTCGTCTGTAGTTTAAAAGTACACTCAAGCAAGGAAAACCCTCTTTGCTACATTAAAACTATATGTGTTTCCCTTCTGGTTCAACCTGTTTCTGAAACTCTGTTTGTGGGTATGGCCAGCTTTTTTTAACAAGACCAGTAATAATTGCTTTAAAATATGGCCAGAACAAAGGCTCTGAAGATAAATCCACATGTACTTGAGGCACTTTATTGTAATGATTTGGAGAAGCTTTACAATTTTCTTTCTAATTAACCTATCAATAGTGATGTCACTTAAACATTCCTTAGGAATATTATCTTCTCATTATTGCCAGAAAACATGTTGCCCAATTTTATAGCTCAGTTGTTCTTACACATGGATGGAGCATCTGAATTAACTTAAACTGAAACAGATTTTTTAAAGAAATGCTTTCCATACACACAAACTACTTTCATAATTACATTTAAATCATTAATATTCAAATTTCAAAGCATTAAGGGGGTGAAGCATTCCGTGTTTACTTTGTGCTTGCAAATTGTAATATAATAAAGGAGTGATCTGCTTACCAAGTGGCATTGGGATAGGAGAACCGGTGGGTTTGGGTAGGTATTTATCAAAACAGCATGGAAATTCAGCAATGGTCATATTCTTCAGGAAGAAAGAAACACAATGCAAAATCAACGTGTATAAAATTTCCAAATTCATAGTTCCAAAGAGCACGTTTCTTCCGCATAAATACAGCTCAGGCAGCAGCCAGGCAAGTGTCCTGGTTTGGAAAGACGGGTGTCTGCTAAGGAAGGCAGGAGCCTCCCTTGAAATGGAGAATGTAAACCCCCTCCCTCTGAATTATTATAATCTTGAAATTAAGAGGCTCTCAGGCAAAGATATGGGAATAGGAATAACAGTTCTTTACTAGGAAAATTCANTCAATCATGCAGTGAGCCTTAATGGCCCATTAACAGAAGATTCCCCTGGAGAGAGGATGGGTCGTGGAAGAGATAAAGAACCCTGCCCCATGTGGTTTTAACAGATGGCAATAGAATACATTTGGTTACATCTCACATTGCAACCTAAGACAGCAAGCTTGTCAGGCTCTCTTGCCAAAACACTTCACCCTTAAGCTGCTGAAAACATCTGGAGGACATAGAGGTAGAGCACTGCTGCTTTGTAGTCTCTGCTGAAGACTGCCAGGAAGGTTAAAAACCAAAGCTGATGCCGGTCTGGGGACTGTCCTACAATCAGGGCTTGCCTATTGGGTTCGGGAAAGGGTACATCCGTCTGTTTCACATGTTTAAAGGAACGTGAAGAACTGGGAAAAAAGAGGTCTACTGCCTGTTGAGAATGAGGAGATGGCTGAAATATTGAGTATTTTCTTTGTATCAGTCTCCACTGAGATGTTCAGAAGAAACATAAAGAGAATTTAGTATAAATCAGAATAATGAGAAAACTGCTTAAAGCATACTTAGATTCAAGTTTGCATAACTTGCTGATGTTCATGTATGCTCAATGACTAAGATAAGTAAATTTATACAGTATTAGTAACTGTCTAAGAAATCATGGAGGAACAGAAAGTTAGACTAGAGAAAGCAAAACATATACCCTATTTTTAAAGTCAAATAAAGAAAATTTCCTTTAATTTTTGTACTCAGAAATCATCTGTGACAACTTATCAAAAAGTAGAGAAAATTCACTGATGTGAATTGTGGAAAGCAAATCTAGTCACACCAGTCTGATTTTCCTATCTTATGTCTGATTTTCATTCTTATTTCTGTGTGGAAAAAGGGGGAGGAGAATGTACAATCTTCCTTTTGCCTTTCAACACTACCTTCTATGAAATTCACATAAAAAGGTTGAGGAAATAGGCTCTAGGTGGAATCTCTTTTAACATGGTTACTGACAATAATTTTTTCTCAAAGGCTGCTCTGAATGATTTGCTCCTTAATAGTAATTACAAGTGTGGTTCTCAGGCATCTGGGATGAAAGCAACTCAGTTCAATATTGCATTAATAATTGGAGACCTACTGATAAATTATAAAATAAAATTTGCTGATGCCAGTATGTCACTATTCATAGGAAGTTTAAAAAGACTTTGAGAAACAGACTGTTTCAAAATAAAAATTTTTGTACTAAAGCAGTCAATCTGATAAAATTCACTGAGGTGCACAGTGCTCAGTTTAGGGCAGAGAAATCAGATGTATGATGTAAAAAGTGAAGTGCTCAGAATCCAAAGTGACCGTGGCTTGCAAATCTGATGTGTTACAAAAAAGCAAAGAATTTGTTCTGTGAACATTAGTAAATGTGGAAAAAATGTTATCATTTTGATCTGTTCTACCTACCCCCCACCTTCATATCTCCAGTTTAGACACTGTGACAGGCATGGAAGGATCCAGAAGAGAAGTGTAGAGAAATGCTGTGTAGTATAAACTGCAGGAATCAGCTTTTGATCCTAAAAACAGAAATGAGGATCCCACATAACAGACACTGATTTTAAGCTTGCAATTACCTCTGGCCTCACCTTGGTTTATCTTCAATATGTGGGTATATCTAAGATCCTCTTTAAAAATCGTTAGATTTAGAAAAAACAGAAATAGCTCCAGAAATGTAAAAATGTATTCCACAATAGAAAAGTTGAAGGAGAAACCATATTTGAATGCTTGGACAAAAAGAAAACAATACAGTAGGGTTTCCTCCTGTGTCAGCCATAAGAAAATCTACATCATGGAGGGAAAGGAAGGGAAGGTTATCAAGGTTTAACTGCAGGAAGAAAACAAGAATTGTACCTTACTGACACATGGGGAACCACTCCTCAGCCAAGGTTTTCTCTTCTGCATGAGTTTCCAGATAGGAGTGTAAAGTCTAATTGAAGCTTTTCTCGAGGTGAGAGTGTTGACAACTTTTCTCTTCTTTGTTGTTTTCTCATCTAATCAGAGCTGTGCATTTGCTGGAAAGGCAGTATAATTCAGCAGTACATCAGTCCAAGACACAAAAGCAAGAAACACAATTAACCCACTGCTCCTGCAACTATTCATTATACCTCTGGTCTCACCCTTTCTGATGTAGATTTCTACATCAGGATTTCTACAATATTTTTTGCAAACTTGTTTCTCTCCCCTCCTTCAATCACATAACCAAGATGCTAGCCTTTTTTTTAAGCTTTTTAAAGTTATTTGCACATAATATTCTATAAGAAAAGGAAATATCAGATCAACTACAATATTTTATAATGGAAGAAAATACCAAATGAGCTATGTGCTGCCTCAGAGAAAAAAAAATCGAATTCACAGAAATACAGAAAACATCAGTCTAATACAAGATAGTTCCTGCATAGTGACCAATGAAAACAGAAGGAAGGAAACAGCAAGGGAAAAATCTGACATTAACTTAACCTTTTTACATATTAAACTGTATTAAAATCTTTCTGTCTTTCTGCTGTGGAGTGCAGAGGATTTTATTTGAAGGACTGTACATCCTCTATGCAGCTTTCAGTACTAATTTTAAAAGCTATTCATCAAGGAGTGTTAAAAACACCTCTTTCATTTGATCTAATCTGGCACTTCTCTCAAGACATGCTAACAAGAACATTTTAAACACCTTCTGCAAAACATGGTCTACCCAGGCAATGTAGCACAAAAAAGAAGAGCTGTCCTCAAGCCTTCTGAAAATCTGACTTTACTTTTACAGGATTTCTATGGGGTTTGTTTCATGACATTTAGAAACAGGTTTTCCTAAACTCATTGAATTTTGTCTGCATTTGGCCTGACTAATATCCTTGTGGGGATGCTACAAATCTGTCTTCTCTCTGTTACAGGAGTGGTAACACAGATTTTCCCTTTTTGCTCCAAGTGTGTGCACCAACTGCATTCTCCAAAAGTCAGGGGGATTCAGAGAGCCCTGTATGGCCAGACCTGGGGGAGATCTGACCATGATCCAGAGAACACCTGTGTTGTGTGTCAGTGTGACCTGAAGGCCATCAGAAATATTTTAAATATTGCACTGCATGGTACTGATGCCTCAGTACAACCAAATGCATTCTTTATAAGAGAGCAAATCAGCTGAGGAAGAAATTTGCACTGCAAAAATAGTCCTGCACAAAATAATTCTGATGTTTTCCCCCACTGTTAATTCTGCAGCATTTACAAAGTGTAATAGCAAGGCTAATAGGCTTTATTTGGATCGATGGCTTTTTGGTTACACAAAGTACCAGCATAGATTGCATACAGGATCCTGGGAGGATGCAGCTCCTACTAACAAAGTATGAATTCTATGAATTCCTAGTGAGAAACACTGCCACAGTACTAGTACTTCTACTAGTATACTTTCTGTCTCTGAGCAAAAGTAAGGACTACATAACTTCTGGACATCCTATTCAGTTTTCTTTGATGCTAGGAGCTGTGTTGACATTTCACATTGTGCACATTTATTTGGTAATACTGTATTTCAAACTCAGGAAAGAAGGAAAACCTCTGAAGGATTACACTTTTAGCTGACAGAAGCACAACTGTAGCAAAGAAAACAGACAAAATAGAAGATATTTCAGTGTCCAAGGCCAGCCAAGAGCTGGTTTTGTTAAGACAGTCTTGTAAGAGGGAAAGAAAGTGCGTGTCCCCTTGAAGTCTATAATCTCCTCTCTAGGATGTCTAAGCATTGTTGCTTTAGTGTAGTGAAAACACACTGTGATGAACCTGTAGGTGCACACTGAGGCAGGTAAGATCCTGCTGAACAGACGTGTTCCTCTGGCACTGGCAAACGAGAGTGCTGACCCACTCAAGTGACACCCTCATGCCCTTCTCCTGGCTGCCCACCACGCGGACCTGCACCTCTACCAGCACCAGGAGATCATCCATCCCTCCCTCTGGGTTTCACTGAGGTTTCCCTTCCAAGGGGGCTGGGAGGCTTCTGCAAGACATGAATTCCAAAGGCTGTGGTGCTGCTAAGACGAGGCTCACGTGTCAGCTCACCGTGTTGCTTGTTTAAGGCTCTGACAAAGGGCTGTCACAGCAGGCTGGACGGTGCTGTCCCCATGTGCTCTCTGCTGCACTGACCAGAGACAGCAGAGGGCAACTGCTCCCCTACTGAAGGAGAAGGTTTCAGCATGGAAAGCCAGCCAAAATCAAAATATGCAGGCTGGAGGCAAAGCCAGGGAAATTGGGGTGGATGGGATATGCAGACATCAGTGGCAAGTTTAACTGCTGTAGCAATAGAGCAGAACAATAATAATGAAGCCAACTGTGACTGGAAATCTGGCCAGGAGATGTGTGGCAGAAATCCGTAATCAGAACCCTAGAGTCAGCTGCTGACTCCAAGTTCAGCCACAGGCTGTGCTTACTCCCAGCAAAAAGCTCCTGTGGTAAATAGTTCAAAGCATGCTCTTTGAACTACAGCAAACCTGCTTGTCCTGTGTCATAGCACTAACCCTTCTTTGTTTAATAGCGTGCTTCATAACTACTCTTAATTTGGTGTGAAACTTTACTACTAAGGTTTGGAAATTCAAATGATGGAAGTTTATATTTGTGCTTTGAACCTCTCTTTTCTCTATGAAAACAGCAAGTGCAACAAAGTTCTTCTCAGGTTCACACAACACTGCATGTTACAGAATAGCACAGATAATGTTCCAGTGATTCCACCATATTGAGCAACTCAACAAAGCCTCTTACATGCAGAAGATGTGAGACAAGTTACAAAGGCATTACACTGATTTCAGCAGAAGACAAGCAGTATTTGATATACCATATTCAGAATCCACTTTGGAGGTTATTTGATCTGCCAGTAATATTCCTCAGATAGACAGGAACAAATTTACCTTGATGTGTCTGTCTGTCATTCAAGTAACCTGTGATCCATTGAATATGCCTCTTCCTGAAACACTCCTTTTACTGCAATTTTGTCTGACTCAATATTCTTCTTACCTGACAGGTAGGAGATCAAATAATTGAAATCAATGGAGAAAGCACAAGGGACATGACACATGCCAGAGCAATAGAGCTAATCAAGTCTGGTGGCAGGAGAGTGCGACTGTTGTTGAAACGTGGAACAGGCCAGGTCCCAGAATATGGTGGGTTTTCATCTTTACATTTTTATATGTGCATGACTCTATATAAATTAATTATATTGCTTTTGAATTAAGTAGCAGTTGCTGATGTTTATATATTGTAATTCCTGGAGCACATTAAGTATAGGCTTAAGTGCTTACCTGTATGGAGGTGGACTTACGTGTGTACATCGCTGTCATCTGCTGCCCTCCCAACACAGGCAGTGGCTTTTAAGATGTGCATTGGAGGAAGCACTGTGAACCTCCTAGGGGACATCTCTGAGTGTGCTGGGAGTTGCTGATTTGCCCATAAACTCTCTTTTCTTCCTTTACTGGAATTTCTTCCTTATTGGTATTTCTCTGCACATTTTGAGTCACAGCAGATGATTTTGTTGCCGTGTAATTGAGTGGCTCAGGTTGAAACTCTAAGCATTATCAAGAAACTGCTCCTTTCTTTGACAACTTCACCCATAGTATTCTGTCTGACAAAATATGTGGATGATCAATTAGAAGCAGTTCTGAATTTAAAACATGAGATTTTGCTCATTGTGGTGAGAAAACAGGATCCATTCTTCTTATGTTTTGTTACAGAGGGACTTCTGGGACTTTTTAACTATTTCAAAACATGTGAGTCATTTAGACAATATAGAAACCTTATTTCATAACTGAAATGACAAAAAGTAAAAATAAATTATCCAAAGGTAATTTCAAAGACAAAGAGGGTTGGTGTTTTTTTTAATGGATATCAGGGCTTACTGTATAATATGGTGTAACAATTTCATATATTTCCATAAGTTCTATGATGTGCACCTCTGGGCCTTAATTCTAAGGAAGAGGGCTATTTTTAATGAAAAGTCCTTGACTTCTTTATGCTTGGAGGTCCAAAACTCTATTAAACTTTGTTACTTTTACTTTTGAAGTTTCAGAATGCTTTCCCATTAGAATCAGAAATTACAGTCACATAAAAATTCAAATACTTAGGCTTAACTATAGGTTCAGGTGAGCCTTTGTTGCCAACATAAATTCAATACCTCTGTTAAAGTCAGCTGCACTGAAAGTCAGTTCTTTCCCAGCTGTCAATACACATGGTAATTGCACTATTTTCTTCTCTAAACTAGAGCTAATTCTATGGCTAAGCCAATACTCAGGACAGTGTATGCTGCATTTTTTACAACTTTCAAGAGCTTCTGAATAAAGGCAGAAAAGATGGGCCATAGCACACTCATCTGGTAATAAAGTTAGTGATTTATACTTTTGGTGAGTAGAAACAAAGCCAAAATGACTTTCAGGGCCTCTGATAAAATGATACTAAGACATTTAATATCAATTTTAACTAGTGTGCAATCCTTTCAAAGGGACCTCCAACAGAAGTTCAGGTCACCTCCAAAACTGTTTTTTATGGGGAGAGGTGGATCATTTTTAATGAAAAAACAAACAAACATCCAGGACTGATACAGTGGTAGTAATCCTTCTCAAATAGCAGAACTGTATACCAGCAGTTCTCTGGTTCCTCAGAAAACAATTTAATCTAAGGTAGGTCCAGGAGGTTAAAATGAGCAAAGAATCAGTTGCAGTTCAGACCCATTCCAAATCTGAATTTCTAAAGGTCTCAGTTCCAAATGGTACCTAAATCCAAAATAAATTTCCATTATTCATATAATCTCAAAAAATTGTACATTATTCCAGTAAAAAAGTTATTAATTAAAAAAAAAACAACAAACAAACCAACCATCAGTGTAAGTATCATTGATTTAGGAAAAAAATCTTCTAAAATGTGCACAAGTCTTCCCTTCCATGTAAGATGATGAGTATAAAATAATATGGTAATATAAACCACTAGAAATCCAGACACAGCTTTGAGTGCTAACAGAAAGCAGCACGGTGACTTCACAGCATTGTGCAAAGCCAAGCTCACCATTAGGCATTTGGAATAATCAGCATTAGTTGCTTAAAAATGCAGATTACTGAAAAATAAAAGTTGATACTAAGAAGTGCTGTTTAATCAGACCATTTTCCAAGCTGCATCTCCAGCTTACAGCTCCATACAGGAGGAGAACTGAGTAGCTGTGCTTGAAAGTTCCTTTTTCCTACTGCACTGAAAAAGGAGTAAAAGTGTTCAGGAGTTACTTCGTAGTGTACACACAACCTGCAGAAAGCATCACAGCAAAGGAAAACATCTGCACGTCTGCAGTTCTTAATCTGTGCTTTGTGCAAGCAGAGAGGTGGCAGAATTGTATCCAGTCTGGAGGCAGAATGGAAGCAAAATAAGAAGATGCCTGTTAAAATTAACTGAAATATTTAAAGTCCTCCCTAAATCATTTCCCAAAGGAGTAAGGAGTACTCTAAGAACAAACAGAAGGTGCACCTACATTCCAACAGCAGCCTGCCTAGGAAGTTAAAAACCGAAATTAACAAACAGAACAAATTAAAATGGGAGGCCACATATCAAGCAGGCCAGATCTCAAGATTAAGTCATCATGCTGTGAAGAACATCTGTCAGAGACTCCCCTGAAACATCTTTTCCAAATAATGTAAAGCTGAATGCAGAGAAGATTGTGACAGTAGGCTTGAGGACAAAGTGGTCCTGAGGACAGCAGAAAAACTAGTCAATATTTAATAGCTTCCTCTTCCTTCAACCAGAATTTCACAGCTGAGATGTAACAAGACTAATTGGAGCTCTTTTTACTGAAATAGTCAGGGTTTTTTTTAAGCAAGTACATGTCAGAAATATTTCTTGTACTCATCAGGGTCCAGCTGTGGAGAGCATCAGTGGGAAATAAGACCTAGTTGAGTATAAAAATGCAAGACTGGGGGACAGAGCTGGTATTGGGACTGCAATGTGTGCAGCAGAAGCCTTGGGATAAAGATAGCAATAGCACAAGTGTACCAGGGTCCTCTCCTGGATATTATCTCTCAGTCCCTGACAGGTGAAATGGTCAGGGGCTTCCCAAGTCAGGTTAGTGATGCTGTGATTAAAGACCTTTCCAACAACAGCAACACTCAGATTCACAGCACTAAAAAGGAGAAAACTTATCTAGAGCTACCTAAACCAGCCAGCCAAGACTATCACATTATTGTCTTCAGTCTTCTTGATTTTCCTGGTGTTTTAAATTCCAGTGCAATGTCTCTGTTAGTACAAAATATGGTGATATGTACTTAAGTGCAAGAAATGTCAGTGTTTGAATGATGATATGATTGACATCAGTAAAAGCAGTGTTAAGCAAAATTCACCAATAATAAGAAAGTGATTTGTGAAAGAAAAGAATGTGTACTGAAAACAAGAAAGCACTTAGTGAAGAAACAAAGAATGAGCTGCTGCAAGGGAATAAATCTCCTGAATGAGTTATGTCAGTTTATACTGCCTGGAAATCTGTCCATTTCCAATCTTGGAACATTCTGGCTGAGCGGAAGCACTGCTCAAACCTAGGGTAAGAAATAAAGTGTGCTGCAAATGCATCATTTACCTCCATTCCAGCTGCTGATTTTGCTTGGAAACAAATGCCAAAGATCCCGGATCTTCTCAGAGGCAGAAATCCCCTTGTAGCAAGCGTGCTACCATCGGAGTGTAAGTGAAGGTGCTCAGATATGATTAATGCTTCAAAACTGTAACTGGTTCACAGCAGGGTGCAACAAAAGAAGCACTGAAAACAGGTGTTTTATCACCCAGCATCCCTGAAGGTTTGCTGAGGATAAGGATGGCCAGAGGAACTGTGCTTCCACAGGAGGTGAATTATCACAGCTCATCCAAACCCAAAGAACATCAGCATCATGTTTCATAGGAAATGATCTGCCAGCTGAGTTCTCCAGAGAACCAAGTCATAGCAAGAAATCATATTAATGTGCAAGACTAGAAGTACTGTTGGGAATCCTGATCCCAAAAAGCACTTAATGCCTGGGAAGTCTGGCTGCAGAGAGTGTGAGGTTTCATTCATGTCACAGGACACAAAACCCAGAGTCATCACTGCAGAATTGAGCACTTTTCCCACCAGCATTAAAAACAATTTGAGTAAAGTGACGGATCAAGACATTTCTTGCAGTGGCTGCCTAATTTCCCGTGCATCTACCTACCTAAGGGGTTACTGACTTCAGCAGGAGCTACTGGGTGTGCAGCAGTTCTAAAAATCTGTCTGTTCACACTGTGGGAGCCTCATTACAGATGTTTATGTATTTCAGGCCTTAGCCATAGCTATAGAAACACCATGAGAAGGACATGTACCTTGCACAGCCAAACACTGGGATGAAGTGTCATCTTTAAAGGCAAAACGTGGGAAAACTGTTCACAAAATCCCAAAATAGTAAAGTTCAAGAGGAAGTAAAGCTGACAAATCAATCTCTCTGTCCAGCTGTGAGTTCTGCAAAACGGTATCTCTAACGACTGATTGGCCCCAGAAAACTACAGGTTTTTTTGGGAACACCTAGTTTTTTCTCTAGGTGTCTTTGGAGGAAACTCCCTAGGAAAGCCTGTGCTGTTTCATTCTCAGTCCCAGTAGTCCTGGCAACTTGTTTTTTCTGGCTTACTGCTCCTGGCCTTTCCTGACTGGAGATTTTATTACTCACAGTACCTTAAGATAGATAAGTTCCTAGAAGTTTCTGAAAGTAATGAGTGTTATAATCAAATGACTGCCAAGAGGGTGGAAAGGTGGAGAAGGCTGAGGCAGGTTAGCACCTGTGGGTGGACTCCATCCCTCCAGCAGGGCATAACCCCCTGCCCCAGTTGCTTTCTGTCTGGTAGTGCAGAGGGAGCAAAAACACTGAATTTCACCAGTAAGGAGCATCTGGAATAAATTGATTTGTTTTCCTTCCTACTTTCAGGACTACAGAATGATCTGTCAGGTTTGATATAAGGTTTCTATCAAGTTTCACTTAGTTTGAAGTTGCTTAAGAGCTCCTGCAGGAAGTGATAACTTCTAGAGACTCCAGTCCCTTTACACTGAGATTTTGAAAAAATTTCCACTGCCCTGTCTCGGACATCTGGATCTGGCCCTGAGCATTCCAGGTCACACTGTGATAGTAACAGATACACAGAGCTGTGGGAACTGGAATCACTGAGGTTTGGAGAACTAGGAATGTGTGACATGTGGTGATGGTTGGTGCTTTATGAATCTACACAATGGTGGTCCCTTTCCCTCACTCCCCCTGCTTTATTTGGCTTCATTAGAAGACATGTCCTGGGGTTGCACTGTGTATTTTTGGAAACTCTGTTTCTTCACACAGTGACAAATTGTGTACATGGCTCATCCCATGGGTTCATTACACACAGGTTTACAGAACTAGAGTTTAGATTCAGTTTGAGCTGTTTAAGGCAGGAAGATTAAAGCTTCAGTATATGCAAATTGCTAGTTAAGACATAAATGCGACAAGTTATTTAGCAATAAGTCATTTCTGAAGGGCCTTGAAGAAACTCTCATCTCCTGCTTCAGCACTACCCCAGCAAAAAAAAACCAAAAAATGTCAGAGTTGATACCAATACAAGGATTTTTCATACAAGTAAATTGGCACAGTTCTTAAATGCATTAAACCCTTTGCTTTTGATTTGTTATGACTCCTTCAGGAAGCACCTCAAGATGTACTCCATATCCATAGACCAGGTGAATCTATGTCCTGAATATATATGTACAGTAGTTTCAATAATCCACTAATATTTAGACTTGCAGCATGCTTATTTGTCTTAGCTTTACAGAAATACTTCTTTCCTGTTACATATAAGCTTTGCACTCAGTTGTTCTAAACTTACTAAGAATTCTCTACTCTAACAATAGTAAAATGTCTGTATGTCACTGGTTCTGTTAATTCTAATGATTGGTCCTAGGCTGTTCCTCCCCTTCCTTTAGGAATGGTACCTTCCAGTCTCTCCATGTGCATGAAAAGTGACAAGCATGGGTCCCCATATTTCTACTTATTGGGCCACCCTAAAGACACGGTTTGTAAACTCTGCATGTATATTATCTTTCTAATGTATTTTGTTTCTCACAACTGTTAATAGAGTATTTTCCAACTTTTTCTTACATGCTAGCTCACTTAATAGTTTCTACAGTGTTCAACTTTTCCTTCATAACAATTATCTCAGACATCAAAGGAGCTATGCATTCTACAAATGTATTTTAATATCCTAAATAATGAAGTTTGCATGTTACACTGCTACTCGTGAAAATGTCTGCTATGTATCCACTTTTTTCTCATGACAAAATTGTATCTTCTGAATATGAATCTTCTGGTAGAAAATCTTAAACTTTTGAGTTTAAGCCATAATTTTCCTCTTCTTTCTGGCACTTGGCTTGCAAAAATATGAATGATAAGAAGGCAGAAGTTAGGTGCTGATCTCAAACAATATTTATGTGCAGCCCCTTGAAGAAATAACTAATGTAGAATTGAACACGTTTTGAAATGTGCTGTAAGGCAATACTTATTTATTAAACCCTGTGGTTATGCTGAATTTACACAAAGCTCTTTGCTCTTGATTTCAAGCAATTTTCTTCATAGAATCAGATCCAACTGCACAGATTGTTCAGATACATCTAATTTGTAATACAGAGCCAGGGTCCAGATATAATACCTGGAAAGCAAAGGAAAAGAAAAACTTATTTATTCCATTTTCCTATTGATTGCTGTCATCACAGAAAACACAGCAGTGTCCAGATGCATTCAGCTCTGTCTGCTGCTGACTTTGCCCAATGTAGTGCATTTGCAATGTAGTACATTTGCTATTTGCTAATTATAAGGACAGTCTCACACATTGAAGCAGATAAATTGGAAAGAGAAAGGGAATGATATCCAGAGATGTCTTCCAGCCTTTGAGACTCAAGCAGCTCCTCCAATGTGATGCTCACAGAATTCCTGCCCCCAGCAACCAGGCACTAAACTGGGCTTAAGTTATCAATCTTGTGCATGCAGATCCAGGTAGTCTAACCAATGTGTTTCCAGTTAGAGTTTATTTCCTGTCTGTGTCTATAAATAAGATGTTTTTGAACACAGACACATCCATATTCTTTGCTGCTGCAGAGTTGGACACATCTAGAGGCTACTTGGAAATGTTTCCATGTATTTCAAGTGTGAATGTCACCATCAGAGACCTCCTAGCCGCAAAGTTCCTGCATCATATAGAAATGTTAGTTCCACCATTCCTTGTATTCTCACCTTACCTCTGTTTTGTTCTTCACTAAACATTAGCTCCGAGAGGTTAGATATCCAGGCTGGCATTAAGGCCATTTTACAAGTCCCAGTGTTCAGCTCAATGAACTGCAGTTCCAACACAACTTCTGCATACTTACAACCTCAACTTTCTGGGCATAATCTTTATTTTTCCTCCTATAGAAAAACATACACAGGAAATAAGTCTTTTTACTGAAATAAGTAGAAATGTTAGTACTCTATAAGATAGCTAAAGTTAGTTTTGCAGAGTCACCCAGCTGTGAATGGTTCTCATTTATTTGGCAGGAAAAGTTGCAACAGAATTTTTTTCTCAGTATAATGCATCCAGAAAATCAAAAGAACTTTAGTTCTGGTGAACACCAAAACTGAAATACTTGCTCGATGAAAAAGCAGTATCACGTCAAATGAAAACATGTTTGTTATAAAACATCTCAATTTCAGGTTTTTTTAATGAAAGTGTTCAGAGGGGAAGAATTTTCCTCAAGAGCCCGTTTTGATGGGGCTTATCCCAACCAAAAATGTGGCTGTGCTACCATTCATTAGAGCACTGAGCAAGGAGTCAAATTTCCTGATGCAGAACAGATAAATTGTCCATTCTAGTATGCCTTAGGAGAGGCCCTACCATAACATCATAGAGTAGTCTGTTATAAGACCACATCTCACCCAAAGGAATTGTTCCCTTTTGTATAAATAATCACTTCTGGAAGATGATCAGCAGGCTTGCCTGAACTTAGATGTAGCACAGGGGAGATGCAGGTAGTTGGCAAGGTACCTCCAGATCAAGTGAGACATGCCTGTGCTTCCTTGCACCACAGGTTTGGCAGCCCTTACTAGTGACCGCTGCATTTATATTTGCAAAAAATAGATTAAAAATTGGGAGCTTATACTGAGGGGTTATTGGTTGAATATAGTTATATCCTTCAGAAGTCTCCAGTTTAAAGTCTGCTACAAAGTGATATTTCTAGTTCTATTAGAATGTCTGAAGCTTTTACATTTGTCTAATAAATGGCTAAAGCATCTTGGCCTATGCTTTGAAGCCAGACACTCCTATCTGTTCGGAGTACTGATCAGATAATCCAGTTCATCCTTTTTTAATGCTCATTTTATAAATCTCCAGAGCTGAAGTTGGGTGTTGTTTGAAACCTGAACTACCCCATATATCATTTATCTGATGTGAGTGCAAAAATCAATAGTCATTTTGGAAAAATGCCCTTTCTGCCTGTGACCACCTTGGTGGAACTGCAAACATTCATTCGTATTCCTGCTGCATTTCCAATACCACTTTCTTATTTCTAGCAATACCAACTTAATTTCAGGAACCTGTGGTGTGTAAAAAAGAAAAAAAAAACCTAACTAAATGAACCAATATACTGGTTAATAAAATTGGTCTAAAACCATCAGGCAATTTGAATATGGGCTCCCAGAGGTTCTAGAATGTTTTATTGCTATGGGTAAAAACTATTCAAGGGCAAAATTGAATATTAAAACCTGCTTTACAAACATGTCTTTAGTATTTAATAAATATGTAGCAGCTGGCAGAAAAGTAGAACATCCTTATATTAAGTAACAGGGGAAGTGCATGTATAAGTGAGTGCATATAGTTATTTCTGTCTTATAGCAAATTGCTGTTTCAAAAGATATGCAGACCTTTTATCCCTTGGTATAGAAATAGAAAACACTGTCTTGAAATAAAGAGGGGCACATGGCATGAGACTTTCAGTTTTGTGGCAATGACTTTCAGCTTCCAAGAAGGCAATACCTTTTCCTCACTTTTTAAATGCAAAACTACAAAGTCCAAACATTGCTTTGGCAATTACACTCCCAATTTATTCAAGCTAGTCTAGTTGAATAAGCTAACCCACGTTTCCCCCATGTGTATAACAGGGATAGTAATATTTACTTACCTATCTCATGGGAGTGTTCTGGGGATTAATTATCTAATGCTTGAGAAGCACTTTAAGATTAAAATTCCTAGTTGACTACTCAGTATTACTACTAAAGCAGAACCTTGCTAATCCACACCAAAATTGGCAGTGTCCCTCCATATCTGAGCAAAAATTTATTAATAAGGTTGTTGAGCAAGTTCTCTTATAATTAAAGCTTAATTGTTCTAGTATAATATTCTGGAGTAGATTTACTAATATGGTGTAAAGTGTAGATAATTACAGCAAAGCTACAGATGAACAAATCTTATCCCTGCTTAGGTTCACATAAACTGGCAAGCAGACTTCCCAAAGAAGGGGAAAGTCCCACCCACAAATCTTTTTCTAACATTTATTTCCATGGCTCCCTGTGTTTCCATCCAGTGGACAATACTGGAAGATAAGCACCCAAAATACAGGACTTGAGAGAAGGCAGCCCTGCCTCTGTGTCCACAACATCAGTTTTTCCTTTCCTCATGTAATCCAGATAAATAGGTAAAATAGGAAGTCAGTAACACCTGCTGTGTCTCTGCAGTTTGCCACAGGAGTAAGTCCAGTCTTCTGCTGTTGCAGAGTAAAATCCCAGAAAATCCCTCTCCTGCTGCTCATCTCACAGTCCCTTTCACTTGCCACAGAACCCAATTAAGAGCAAGACTGCATCACTGCAACTTGTTGTTCCTCAGAGTTAGCTTCCCCACGTATCTGTGATGGTATCCTTGCCACAGGGAGCTATGTACCAAAGGGGACAGTGTGAAGGCACACAGGAATATTCCTGTATCACACAATCCCAATGTCAAAGAGCCTTGCCAGTGGCCTAACTCTGTGGTGCCCAAGACTAAATTAAACTAACAAGGCTTCTCATGATTTCTTCTCATTGGCATCAGAAATATGATGAGTCTAAGTGATCACACAGAGAGTGAAACCTGTTATTCCAACCACTGGGGAGGCAAAGGCAAGGTCTGTCTATAGAGGGACTTGCAGGTCCTGCCTCTGTCCTCGCTCCACCAGCCCATGGTGCAACTCCTGGCTGATGCTTTGTGGCCCGACCACAGGGAAATGTTAGCAGAGGTCATGGCTTCTGTCAGATTTCTTGGAGCTTTTTATTCCTATCTTGGGAAAAAAAACCCAGAAAATGCAATGTGTTGTTTTTACTTTGACAATGAGAGGTAACTGTGACTCTCCAACCAATGCTTAACAAACATGACTGTAGAGAGTGTTGAATTGTGTTGAGCAAGAGCAACATCACGTTACAGTTTTCAGATAAATTTGTCTCAGCGTTCCAAAGATATCAGATACTACAACAGCCCTGACAGCAGGTGTGGTCCCAGAGCCAGCTCTGCACCTTCATTGCCTAAAGGCCCCCAGTCTGAAAAGAGTTTGCTGAAGAGACACTAAACTGCTTCTGCAGCTTCTACCCTAAGCAGAACAGAACTACTTATTCATGAGCTTTGTGACTGAGTTCAAACCAAGTGTTTTGCTTAAGATCCTGCTCTCACTCATAGAGTAAGAACCTCAGTGCCTACCAGAAACAACTTTCTAGGAGCATGTCATACACTGTCAAAATGCTCTGAATTCCTCACTTATTAAGTAAATTTTATTTATTATCTACATGTTTTAATAACGACAGCTATTTGTTGTCCTGACTGAATGTGATGCCTACTGTTAATGCCCATTTTAGCTGTGATAATAATTAATTTTAATATTTAACTTTAATTGTGTAACATCCAACTCTCAGATTATTCAGTTTCTGTAGAATGTTTTTCATTAAGGCCACACATTTTATTAACATACTTGTGAACACGTGTTAAAACTTAATGTGGCTTAATTCTATTAATAAAAACTAATTTGAAAGTCATTATCTTTTTTAAATTATACAGTAACTTCCAATATAGTTTTTCCATCTCCAGCATGGCTCTGAGAGAGAACTGCTGAGGTTTCTCCAGTTCTACTCTGCTGTCTGACCATAGAGGAAAAAATAAAATCTTCTTTATTGACAGGATGACTATTGCCTGAGTAGCTCTGATCTGATAAATATGTGAGATGCTCAGCACTTCAAAAAGGGCACCAAACCACCTGGAGGACCTATTGAATGATAATATCTGGTTAGAGCAGCACCACTGCAGACTGGCACTTAAGCTGTCCACAGACTTCACGTTGACTTAACAGTGAGGAGCTTCCTGTGGAGGGTAAAAGCCCCATGCAGGCTGCTACTCTTCATTTTGGCTCTTTCAGTATTAGTAATCCTGCAGCATTTATGCAGATGGATTAAGCTGATTCAAGGAAAAATCGAATTTATCAAGTGTTACAACCTGTCCCTGGAGGTGAGGGTAGCTGCAGTTCTTGTTAATAGATCCCTTGGGGGGATTAGAGTGAAGGAACACTGAATTATCAGTGTTTATAAATAGATGCAGATAGATACAGACACAGATAGATATATAGATNGGAAGGAAGGAAGGAAGGAAGGAAGGAAGGAAGGAAGGAAGGAAGGAAGGAAGGAAGGAAGGAAGGAAGGAGGGAAGGAACATTCTAAGACATGACAGCTGCCTCTCAAGTCGTTGTAGTTGAGCCAGTTATGCCCCATCAGAAGGGATGAATAATGTGAATGTCCTGACACCTTCCCCAGAGGTCTTTTATAGCTGAGCCAGTTGTGTAAGGGATGACATTGACATGATTAAAAGTATTATCCCACCTCACAGGATCTGCTTCTCATCAGCCTCTTATCTGGCACAAAACCCAGCTTGTCCCTAAACAAAAGTTCATGCACACCTCTCTGCTCCTGGACTGTGACCTTGCACATCCTCAGCAAAGCACCTGCTGCTTTTGCAAATGGACAATTGTTTGAGTCATCAATCATTACACCAAGTTGTCTCAGATTGATGATCACGATTATTTAAATAGTTAATTGATAGGACTGTTTATTAGAATCATATCAATGGAATAAACTAAACTGGGTCTTGGAATGAGAGGTAAACTGTGTGCCCATAATCATCTGGCCTTAAGATTAACAGACAGAAAACTATTACAGTAAATCAGTAAACTGATTTACTACATTAATTTATCCATTTCTGAAATACAACTTGCTTATAGGTGTGGCTCCTTATTTTATCCCCTTCTCCCATCCTGTGCTTTGGATAGGTTTTTTTTTTCTGCATAGATAAATGACCCTTTTTTATTCTTGCTATTTTTAGGGCAATGTCAAAGTCTCAACCTTGTAATGTGTGAGCGATATTGGAGAGAGCCAAATGCTACAGAGCTTAGGCAGTGTTACAAAATCACAATGCATTGTTTATAGATGTATGTTTAAGGGGTGAACAATGGCAGAGTAACCAGGAAAGGACTAAAGCAGCACCCCAAGATCATCCAAGACAATCCAGGCCACCTGCTCTCCATGGCAGAAAGTCTGAGTGTTTCTGGATTCATTGGTTATCTCCTGTGTCAGCCTGAAAGGTCTCAGGCCACTTACTTGCAGTGGCCTGTGGTTTCTAAAAAGGACCTGATGTGAGGTGATGGGTGTAGATCTCTCTGTTCCTCCACTGAGCTGTGATCCACAGCCTCCAAAAGGGTTTCCTGTGAGGAACTCCCCAACACTGGTTGTGTTCAACAGAAGAACACACATCTATTTCCAGAGGTCTTTTGAGACACCTCTCTCTCTGATTCTGTAAGGCAATTAAATTATTATCTCAAGTGGTAAGGACAGTAAAATACTGGTGAAACAGTGCCATAATTAAAGAACTAACTCAGGGAAAGGGATTTGCTGATGATGCCCTGGGTATAATAATGTAGGATCAAAACCAGTGCAGAATAATTATAGGAACACCCCAAGTCATATCAGTTGCTTCCCATGTTTCTTTGTTAACCATATTTAAAGACTACATTACATAAAAAATTGAAAAGTGCTTTCATCCATAGTGCTTGCTACAGATTCAAGCAAACACAAATCAATGTATGTGGCTTTCTTGTTCCAAAAAAAACATTCAGCATTTTTCTAAAGAACTTCTAAAACTTTTTTTCCTTGCAATATACAGTTTTGCCCGCTTACCAAAGTTTACATTTTCCCTTTCTCTCTGTTCCCTTACCTCCAACACCAAGTAAGATCATCTCTTGAGCTTCTGTAAATTTGGTCTTCCAAGCATAACTAACAATCTGCTCTTTCTGAAGTGTTGCAATAATTCTAAAATTAGATCTCTGAACATGAAAGCACTTCTCTAACAAACCTCTAAGCAGAGTACAGAAAAGGTGATGAAAGTGAATTTTACCTGAGATAAGATGAGATCATTCAAAGTCTCATTAAATGGTCCTTGCAAGAACTTTATGAACACTGTGTCTGCTGCAAAAATATTTAGGGCATCCTTCATTTAATAACTAGGAGAAGTGTACAATGGGAGGTGGATATAATGAACCCAAAGGAACTAAATAGTTGTTCATCAGTAATGACCAGGAACATGAAAAGAAGTAGGGCATCTGAGTATCAATGGCACTAGGACCTGAGCCAAGCAGGATGTAGAGCTGTGCTTCCCAGTGTTGGAATAGGTCAGTGGCTGAATTTTCTGGATGCAAAATGAAACATTTCAAGTTTACAGAGGAGGTAGCAGTACTCATCACTTACGCTACACTTACATTCGTATCTTTTCAGTTCTTGTGAACGTCTGCAGAAGACATGCCACCAATAGCTCCATGTAACAGGAATAGTGGCCACCTTTTCCAGTATTAGACCAGTGACAAAAACAAAAATACACAATGACTTTGGTGACAGAAAAGCTAGGTCTAGCGTTGTTTCATACCCCAAATATCAGTCTTTCTTAATGAATCATTCTGCTCTTTTGAAAATGCCAAGCACAAAATTCAGAAGTGAAAGATGTCAGGACTCAGAGGCATGTTTGTTTCCCTGTAATCTTTTGTGACTTGTAAACTAATTCTGATTACCCTGAGCAACCGTCCTCAAACTTTGGAAAAACAAATGTGTGAAGCCAAAAAAACTAATTACTAAAAAGTAGAAAGATTCCACTCTTGAGCAAAGCTACATTTAAAGTTATATTTATAAGGCACTCTAAACATTCAGAGTCACCATGACATTGTTGAGTACAAACAAATGATTTGACAAATATGGCTACATTAAGATAGCAAATAATTAGATTAGGTTTTCATTATATCAGAAACAAGACTTCAAAATACTAAGCTGATCACTCAACTGCATGTGTGAGAAAGGAAAAATAGTTCATATACTAAAATAACTGAGAATAACCTGGGTTTATTTTTATAAATGTATATGGCGTGTATCTAGTTCCTATACATAGAATTAACATTTTGCACCCATAGCACACTGCCATCGTACCTTTGTAAAGCATAAGAGCAGTACTAATGATGGAAAGGCTGTCCCACCTGGATGTGCCCACAGTGACTGACCAAAGGAAGTACCATATCACAGCAGAAGGCACCTAAACCCATTGGTGTTTGCTTCCAGGGCTACTGGTGTTCAGGAATCTGAGTGTGGATAAGTTCAGTGGAAGAGGAGACAAGCCACGTGTAATTTTACACCAAGAAAAGTGCAATTTGTGAGAAAACATTTGCATTGCATATTGAATAATTAACAGGAATTACAATGTATAGCCAGAAGTACAGGCAGGCCGTAAGGTGGGGCAGAGCCCATTGCCACTGACTTTCTGGGAGAGGCTGGGGGAAAGGGTGGCTTGTTGAGTCACATTTCCATAAGGCTGATAGTTGAACAGAAAATACCAAGAGCTTTTCTAACCATGAAATCTTCAGAGAATCATTTATTTCAGGAGACAAAGGGTGCTGTGTGTTTGGGTTGTGGAAGTGTCAGGATAAAAGATTAAAGATTCTTTATATATTCTGAAATATCCCTCCTTAGAGAGCGTTAAAGAAAAGCTTCAGGAGACCAATGCAATCAGGAACATCAAAGACATGTCAAGCTATAATGAGAAAGACCCAAATGCATTCCTGGTGTAGCACTGCCAGCATTAGTGGATACTCACCAGGGGACAGTTTGTCCCATTTTTGTTATTAGCAGCATCTGTAAGAACTGCTTGCCACCTCCTGGCAATACATAATTTCAGACAAAAAAAAGGGGGGGAAAAAATAAAGCACCATATTTTTTTATTCAATCAAACCCTCTTTGGTTCCCTAGGAAAATAATTCCAGGAAGATACGAGAACAGCTGCTTAGACATTTCAGAAAACACTTCATTCAGACTAATGAAAGTGTTCAAAGCTTTAATATATTGTACATTATTCATATAATCCAAAATTTAAAGGGCTTTGAGATTTTATTGTACTTAAGTAATAAAATCTGATGTAATTTCTACTCTTATTACTAAATATTCAATAAATTAATATTAGTATTTTATGGATAGTTATATCTGATGAAAAATTACACATCCTTGATAAATTACTAAACAATTATCTAAAATATTTTGATGCTAAGGGAGAACCTAGCCAAAAATCAGAGGTCCATGGGCAGAGCTCTCCTCTCAATTAGGAATAAAGCCAGGGATCTTTTTCCCATGGTTCAGTCATCAGCAAGCACTGGATCCAGGTAGAACAGTTAAGACAGCAAACAGACTCATGAAAATAGTATCCTCATTTCCACCCCATTGGATGTGTGAGAGCTGACAGAGCAAAACAATTCATGTATGTGGCAGCTCTACCTCAAATAAAATAAAAACAAACCTTTGGACAGAAAACTTCTGCTCCCGATGTTTTCCCTGTGTCACTCTTCCCCCAAAATTGCTGTGTTCATCTCCCACTTGTCCTCCCACACACTCAAGATCTGGTGTCTGTGGTGGCTCTTACTCAGTTTTTACTGAGTAAAACTCAGCAATTTACTCCTTTTCCTGGGAGTTATGCAAAGCCGGTCGTAGGTGAGTCATTTTTACACATCCCATGGAGAAGTGCCACCAACTTGTGTTACAGGAGCTTGTGGAAACTAAAGGCCACCCAGTATACACCTACTAAATTACACCAAACAAAATGCCATCACAGTGACAGATTATAGTGCTGCTCCCAGCTCATTTGTCTTGTCTAAATTAGTAGGTCAAGAGAGCTTTTTCCCTTCAAAGAAAGAAGGAAGGCATCTATTAGCCTTCAGTGAGAGCTACACTTTTGAAAACCAATTTCTCTCACAATAAGGATGTTATCAATGGTGACAAAGTCAGACACAAGTTTAAAACTATGTTGTCCCTAAATCTCTCCAGCAGTTGCAACAGGGTGCAATATTCTTCTCATCTGCTTGCAAGTTGTTTGGGCATTAGTAGTTCATGCTCTGTTAAACAAATACTATTTTTAGCTCCTCCCAGAGGTGAAGGAAGAAAAAAGGAAAATCAGTGCTCTGTCTCTGGTTTATTATGTTTACAAAATGCTTTGAGATATGTTGGAATAACAAACAGTAAAAGTTGGTTATATTGCCAATTAACACAAAGGTTTTATAAAAAGCCTTAGACAAACAGAAAAAAATATACAGAAATATTAATAACTCTCTCAAAAATGTAGCTAGAAACTGAGAATAGTCATGAAAATAAATTACTAGTTTAACTGCTCTGCAGGATAAAATTTTACATTTTCCTCCTGTTTATATTTGTTATAGAGAAGCAATCATTTTAGTGCTGGTTGAATAAGTCCAAATGAACCCTTATGGCTTGAACACAGCTCTTTAAAAGGTTTTTCTTCTGAGCAACAAATTACTTACATTCCTGCACTTTGCTCTACTCTAGTAATTTTTATATTTTTCCATAATGTTCAGACATTAGAAGGAAGTTGGCTATAATACCCTCACATGAGTATTCTCCTCACTAGCCAGTGACATATTGCAACAATGGCTTGTTGACATTAACATCTACCAAGGCTGAGGACAACTTTCTATATAATGTTGTTTCATTTGAAAGAAAAGCAGGTTAGTTGGGTTTGGCTTCTTAGACTCATGGTACTTAAACATAAAGTCATTTTCTTCTTACTTGCAAGTGCTATATTGCCAGAGAATATAAATGATAGTTTAATTCCATGGCAACATTGTTCCATAACCACTGAAAATACAACCTATATATAGGTGCCTTCACAGCAGTATTTTAAACATAGTGCAGCCAGTGACCCACCTGGGGTTGTCCCACAGCCATAAAATAAAAGCTGTGGCTACAAGTAACAATGCCATGAAAAGTATAAACTTAATTTTCCAAAGCTCAACATGACTTCTTCAGAGTTGGCTCAGGTACCTTGCTGGTGCACATAGGCAGCTTTATGCTGAATCCCAGGATAGTTTTAGTGGTTTGGACTCTGTGCATGGTCTCTCGCTCAAGTATTAAATAAAATGAGATCTCCTGGATTTCAGATTGAAGAAGAGCCAGGCTGGTGTCTGTGCTTCCCCCATCAGGCACAGGCTGTGGTCCTGTACCGGGCTGGTGGTGCAGAAGAGCAGAAGTAAAGAACAAGCCCATCAAAGTCAATGCTTTTTGTAGGCAAACTCCTAGGAGCTGATCACTCTACATGCACGAGTCTTCCTCTTATTTTTTCTTGCTTGAGTGCCAAGCTGGAAGCAGATGGTACATTAGTCACCCTTAACTGGAGGGTAAGAAAGTGTGATTTCTTTTTTTTTTAAATTCAGTTGAGACCCTCAGCCCATTTAGATTCCCAGCTCAATGTTTATTTTTCTTACACAGAACTTGTACTTTCTACTCCTCTCAAATGCTAATCCTCTCCACACATATGCTCATTATGCAAAAGCATATGACAAACACCATCTGGGAAAATAAATAGCTCCTCAGCTAACTGTGCTGCTCCCTCCCTTTACGTCACCCACCTCACTATTGTCTCTCCTATTTTTATCTGCAAGACAGCAATCACTCAATCCAGCTATTAACTTGAAAGTGCTGTCTTAGTCAAGTAAGCTGCAGATCCTAGGCTGGGCAGAATCTGTCCTGGTTTTCAAAATGATGTGTATCTCCATGATAATTTTAAAGCAGCCATAGCACTGAGAAAAATGCATGCTACTTTTTTAAAGGGCAGTTGATATCACTGAGAGATACTAGTCCTGACCTGAAGAAGTCCATGCTTGTTTTTTAGCTAGAAGGTTACATTTTCTCCCCCATAAAATATGCAGCTCTTGCCATAAGTTCCACCTCGTTTCCATGGATTCCTGAGACAGTCCTTCATCTCTGACAGATTATTCCTCATACCATTCAAAGCTGGGCAGTAGTGCTAAATAGGGAATGACATTAGCCAAGTTCAGTGATTTCTCTAACCTCTAAGTAGACGGGTAAGAATAGGAGCCATGATGTCATTAATCATGATGGATTTGTTTTCTGCCAGAAGGTTAATCAAAAGAAATGAGGATGCATAGGCAAGAGGAAGGCATCCCAGAATATTCTGTTTTGGATTAGGAAAATCATCATGATTCAGCAAAGGAGATATTTATTTAGATAAATTAAACAGGTTCTGCACAATCCAACCATGTTGTGTTGAGGCTAAGTAACCGGGAGAAATTAAAAATGCACAACCAGGAGACTCAGCAACTGACACTGTGATATAAAGGCAGAGCTGTGTAAGTACCCTGTAAGAACTGTGGGGCCATAAACACTGCAATACTATATCTGTTTAGAAAAAATAAGAGACAGAATTCAATGAGGACCTTATCTGAGCTACAAATTCTTGTCAATTATGATATGCTTGTAGGGACATGTTTAATAGATGACAGAAAGTCCTTCTCATTTGTCCTCAGAGACAGCACTGATATTGCCCAGCTAAGAAATCCATTACACAGCTACAAAAGAGGCTATTTGATTTCATGAGCACGTGCCTTTATTATTATAAGAATAATTTAACATAGGCAGAGGAAAGTGGAATCTGTATTCAAAAAAGACTGGGATTTCCAGCATTTGCAGTTACCGCTATTGTGGTTCTTGTGTCTCCTGTACTTTTTTCTTTTTTTTTCTTTTTTTTTTTTTTTTTCCCGTGGAAAGATAATTTTTGGTTTTCTCCCTATTAATTCCACAACTGAGGGAGTTTCACCTCACCTGAAACAGAGGGGTTTAAGGCTAGTACATGGTTTGGGTATCAGTGTGGCTCAGAATACATGTGCCTATGCAATACCCTGTGCTGCTGAATACGCCCTTAACTCTCTTCTCTTTGTTGTTAAAACAGACGAACCAAACTCCTGGAGTGCTCCCTCTGCCACCTCCCCAGGTCTGCCGGAAGTAGCCCTTTCCCTCGACGACATAATCTCACCATTATCTTCATCACACATAGCCCCACCCTCTGACCCTTCTCACCAGATAAGCCCAGAGCCAACATGGGATATCAAGAGGGAACACCATGTAAGGAAACCAAAGGAGCTTTCGGTGAACGGTCACAAAAAGAAAAGGTTAGGAGAACAAAGAGAAAGGTCAGCAAGTCCTAAAAAGGTAGACAGGTCAAAGCACGAAGAGGCTTCTTGGAAAGGTTATTCAGAAGGCAAAAATAAGACCACTGATGGTGGCAGGCCCACCTCAGAAAGCAAAGCGGTGGGACACAGCATTATGATCGAGGCTGGCACAAGAGAGCACGTGTGTGCCGGAACCAGTGATGAACAGTTTGGGAGGCTGAGGAAGCCGGAAAGCAAGAGAGGAGGATCTCTTAGCAAAAAAGAAGATCACAGATCCACAAACACCAGTGAGAAGAAGTCAGCTGCAGCACCCGACCACATCAAGATCGACGCAGGAGCTACCAAGACATACAGTAGCAACCGCTGCAGCTCGCCTGGAAGTGATATGGACCACAGCCAGAGGGACCCTGATGGGAAACCCAGCGAGTTCCCCAGGAAGGGACATCTCCACTCCATTAGCACTCGCAGCACCAACACCACAGTTCGAAAGGCAACGGTCTCTCCAGGGCCGTGGAAAATCCCTGGCTCAGATAAGCTACCTAGCGTCCTGAAGTCTGGTACTTCTGCCATGAGCAGATAAGCAAGGGACTGTTGCCCTCTAACTGTCTCAAACTGACGCAGAACATTCTTCTTAGTTTTTTGTCTCACATTGGTTTGTTTTAATTTATTTTAACTATCACACATATACACAAAGCATTGAGGAATGAAAACATTAGTGTGTAATTCCATGACAATGTGCACAGTATCTAATAAGTTCAAAAGCATATAGTCAACACAGAGATTTAAAATCGACCCTGAAGTCCCAGTTCCATTTTAGGGACTTTGGCAGCTATGGAAGAAACCAAAACAATACGAAGGACAGTACATCAGAGAAGGATAGTGCAGTGTAGCTTTAGCATTTTTTTCCCACTGCATGAAGGACTTGGATTTCATTCAAACTTTATATCAAGAAACTGGAACAAGTTAGAGCAATCACAAACTGGAACATCGCCTTAAATAAAACTGCACGGAGCAAGCTGAAAAGGAGAGAGGATCTCTTCATGGAGATAAATGTTGTAAATAAATTGTTCTCGACATATCTAGACAGGGGTTAAAGGGTTTCTTTAAAGCATCGTTCGGAACTGTACACCCATGACACGTCTCCACTGTTAACGCTTTGGGATAGTCCACGTGGTTCCCTGTAGCATAGCTCAGCAGGCGCTACGGGAGGAGTGGGGAATCCAGAGGATTCGTTTCTGTGATACCATTTCTACTGCCATTTTTGTGAACAAACCATGTTTCTGTACATTGGAAAGGAGTTAAGGTGGAGTTGTGTTTGCAAATTATTCTCAAAAGTGATTTATTACAGGTTCCCCAAGTCCTGTGAGGTAGCATACAAACCAATTGGTCAGGCTCAAATCCCAGGCATCTGCAAGGCCCGTGCAATGAAAGGAAGAGTGCTACAAAGAAAAAGCTGCAGTTTCCTTAAGGAAAGGCCTTTCCTTCCTGCAGAAGATGATAGCATCACTTATCAACAGTGCTATGTTTCATACCCATCCACATTTACTTAGGACACTCTCACCTCTCATCCCCTTAGTTTGGCAGAGCAGGTGCCTTTCAGGCACACGTCAACAATAATTAGACTGGTTTCTGAAATACAATTGTCAGTGTCCTCATTCAGTAAATTCAGTATTTTTCCATTTTTAAAATGGTTTCAATTTTACTTTTCTTTCCCTATCTCCATTTCTTTTCTTTTTGTTTTTATCTTTCTTGCTTGTCTGTTTTGAATTTTAAGCCTTAAGTGCCAGGTAAACATTCCAGTCTGCCTTCACAGGAAATAACTCCGAGTTCAGTCAATCAGTCATTATCTTGTTTCAAAAAGATGTGTGTGTGTCTGTGTAAGTGTGCATACGCTTATTCGTCTGTCAAAATTAAAACAAAATCCTGGGCAATAATACATTGGTAATTAAAAAAAAATCATAAAGCTAAGTACTGTCAAAAATTCGTATTTAAAAATTACTGTTCACTAGCAATCTTAGTTCCTCACATGCTCTGCTGAAAAACTAGATTGAGATTGGCTTTGTTCCAAGAAATTAGCACATTACTGTATGTCTCAAACATTGCACTGGACTGCGAAATTCATAGACATGTTTCTTCCTGTCCAATTATTTGAAAAGCCTCAAGTCAAGGATTTTGCAGCTTTCAAACTTTTTTTTTAGAAAGAAAAATCCATTTATAATTTCTAAAAAAGCACAAATCCATGTAGCTGTTTATAAAACTCTTATTTAATGGGAAAAAAAAAATCTTTATCCCCTGAACTAGAATCCAATATAATTTGCCATTAATTTATTGAATCTGATTTTGGACAATGCTTCTGTAGTGTAGATGCACGTCCCGGTACCTTATTTTTATGTATAAAGAAAGCAAACAATGAAATCTGAAAATCAGTTGAGATTATGCTTGCATAAACTCTAATTTGCACAGTTCACAGCTACTCCTTGTGCAGTAATTGCTTTATGCGGCTGTAATCGATAACCTGTGAAGACAGCACATCATCTAAACCCCATTCCAAATAATATTTCTGTGTAGTGTTAGCTGTGAATTTACCTTGTACAGCTCTATCTCTATAAATATAATTCCATGTATTAATAGTCACAGAAAGGCTGTAAGTGAGCAACTATTTTTATGAAACGCACCACTATGGATAAATTAACTTTTACAGAAATCTTGTTTACTGTATGATATTCTAAACCACTGTCAAATAAAATATATATCCAAAAATCTTTCATTTTTTCAATTGTATAGAGTTTGTGTTAATTTTGAGTAACAGGCTTCAGTGTTACCCTGAGAAACAATCATTTTCTTCCATATGAGTAAAGTTAATTAGCTACTGCCTTATAAAAAATGGAATAGAACATTTTAATTTCTTACTCCAATTTATGAATAAACATATAGGTGACCAAACAAATTTTATAATGAAAAGTTAAGGCTTAAGAGGTGACACAAACACAGAAAAATCTCCTCCTTGGTGGAAAAGCCTAAACCCTTATTCTCCTTCCAGTCCCAAGAGACACAGGATCAGGGTGACCAAAATCCCAACAGAAAGAGAACTTCTGAGAGTACACCACATATATAAAATTAATCTGAGCATAAACCATATTTACCTCAGAAATCAGGCAGTTTTAACTAGCCCTAGAAAGGTTTTGTTGACAAGCTGTGTGAAGGGGGCATAATTACATTTTCAATTTATTTTACAGAAAAAAAATGTCCAAAAAACATCATAACAGTGTAAAAATATTAGTAACCAGCCAGGCTCTTTTGGGACCAAATCCACCCCTCATTAAATGCTCCTTACCTCCAGTTAGGCAAAATAAGTCATCAGTTTATAGACTCTAGACACTGTAAGATGCTTACCTGGAAAACAAAAAATATATTTCATACAAATATGGCATTTTTAAAAATAAGTATTTCTTGTGTCCTTAAAATATAATGTTCTTCAAAAAATAATAATTTGTCTTCATACAGCCTGAGTCAACTTCTGCAGAAGCTTGTTTTTCAGATTAATGTTCCCCATAGAAAATTTCAACCAGCTGAACTAATAACATAATTTTGCGTTACAATAAACACATAGAAAATACGAAGCATCTTTTATACTCAAAAATAATTTGCTGCTGTTTAAATAGCCACTGTTTTCATGGTTGGAAATCTGGGTGTGTGCCTGGTTCAGACCCAGAGATATCACAGGGAAGTGTTCTGAAGCCACATGGCTTCATCCAGTCTGACTTTTTCTGTTAATAACGTCTTTTAAACATAGTAATACAGCATTTGCATTGCCCTGCTGTTATTATGACACCCTTTAATATCTTTTTCATACCTATGCAACAAGACAAGGACGTGGATGCCTTCTTTGATGCTGATTCTCTGCTCCAAAGTGCAGTGCAACAGTGTAAGTAAACCTGCCAGCCTGTGATCACCAGTGCACATGTGGGCAGAAGTTTTGACAAGAAACACCACAGACACATGTCAGTGCAGCCCTTTTCTTAACCAGTGGCAAATGTCAGCTCTGGAGCTCACTCCTTCTCCAGGTACTTCTCTGCAGTTCACACAAACTGCAGTGCCTGCAAAAGCAGACCTTCAAACAAATTTAATAAAAAAGCCAAGAAATTTAATAGCTCCCACAAGATCTCACCAAAGATGTCATCTTTTCTTCCAGAAAGCTGCTGGACAGACAGCACTCTTCATTTAATTACAACAGAGCATAGGTTGCACTGCTTTCACTACACTGTGCTCCCCTAAACAGGAGGGGCATTTGTAGCCCATACATCCACCTATTTCATGGCCTCAGTGATAAGACTGCCAACAATTTAGACCCAGCATGGATTGCTGCCTGCAAGGAACTGGTGCAGAAGTTCAAACGTGGCCCCATTTCTTCCCTGGTACTTTTCACCTGAATGTGCAACTAGCCACCATTGCCAAAAACTTCTCATCTCCATCAGATGAGATTCCATCTGATTTGTGCCATCTCTGCTAAACACAAACATCTCATGCTTAGCCCTCTCTACATCCCATGTGCTCTCATCACCACCACATTTATTCTGAATCTCTTCCTCTTCAGCTCCCCACTGGTTCTTAATCCTACCTCTGAGATAAGTGCTGCTGCATTCAGTAAATCCAATCTTCCATTCTCCATTTTCTCCTTCTGTCCTTCAGAACTTGTCTTCCTCTTTTTCCCTTGTTCTTTTGGCCCTCTGTCACTGTCTGGCATCTCTCAACCTCTACCTGATGTGTATCAGCAGCTCAACATGAGATACCTCTTCTAAGAGGTGTCATGACCAGTTAGGCACCAAGTCATTAACCCACTCCTGGGTGTCGTACAAATGTAAAGACATACCCAACACCTTGCACTGGAGCTCAAATCACCTCCCTTGTCCTCCAGAAGCCACCAGTGGTTACTTATTAGACATACTAAGTCTACATGCAGCCAAGTAGCTACTTTTGCAAGTACAAATAATGTTTTAGCTTCTTTGCTGCATATCTGTACTGATAATGATTCAAGCATTCAGGCCAGGATTTGTGGATGCAATGTACCATGATCTGTACTAGAAGCCTCCAAATTCGTTTTACAAAGGCAAGGACAGGCAAAGCTGCAGGCACATATCTGTCTTGGCCACTATGCTCTTCTTGTACATCGCTGTTGCCATGGAAACCTGGGGTCAGAACTGCAAAGGCAAAAGTGGAAGAGCACACCTCAGCAAATGAGGATGGCACCCTTCAGGTTTCTCCTTGCTTGGAAGGAAGGTTTGCTGTGAAGTGGAAAAGTTTCTGGGTACACTGCCATGCAGCTCAAAGCTAGAGAAGGCCTTGGACTTGCCCAGGGATGTCTGATCCCATTAAGGACTGGCTTCACATAAGTCTCCAAAAGAGCCCTTTTTCCCTCTTCTGTCCCTAGAAGCTAGGATATTTTCTCTGATTGCTGATTAAGGGGCCACACAAGCACGGCAGGCTGCCTCCTCTCCTGACTGCTAGGGGGCTGGGAGAGAACTGCCACAGCTGTGTCCTGCAGGGCTCCCACCCTCCACAGCTGTCAGTGGGCTGGCACAGCGCCACTGTGACATAGGAAGGTGGAGAATTCCATCCCCGGGATACTTCCCTTTATCTCTGCACTCAGGAGTGCTGCACAGCACCAATGGAGCTGTTGTCCACCCAAAGATGTTGTAGCTGTGGAAGCACTGGAAGGAGCAACTAAAATATGAAAGGCAAACCCAGACGTGTGATGAGAGCCCCAGTGCAGCTGTAAGCAAGAAGAAAGGTTCTGAGGAACAACAAATCCACAGCTACAGCAGGAGACCAGGGCACTGGCATCATTCTATCCTTCCCCTCTCAGTAGACTGGGGACATTGCTGTCACTGAAGCCACCTGAATATTTACACTTCTTTACTAACACTCTAAAAGAAATGCAGATTTTTTTTTCCTGGAGTGTCCTTTGCTCAAAAGTAATGAACAACAGGTACCCCAACCAGTCCAAAACTCTCCTGCCCCCACCCAGCAGCAGGGCTGCCCATGGCTCTGAAGTTTCTATTCATGCATACATATGAAATTAAAGAATTTTGGTGTTAGTACTTTCCCAAAGAGATTAAAACTATGCCAAGAGCTTTAGCTGAAGTACTTAAATAATTACAGTCCATAAACCAGAAAATTGTTCAGCCTGTCTCTAAACCAGCAAGTACAAAAAGCTAGGTTTAAGTACCTATTTAAGTCAGAAAGAAAATCAGACCTTTCCCAGCATAGTCCAGAAAGCTCACCATATATGAAATACCTATTCCAATTAGCACTTCATTCACTCCAGAAGTTTTAAAAATTAAGCCCAGCAGGCAACATGAAGCACTGCAATCTGTTAGTACAGAATATTTCAGAGTACTTCTCAAGCCTTGAACATCACAAACAATACTAATTGATTACTCTTTTATATTGCTCCAGGAAAGATGAATGCCAGCATGTGCCTCCTCCTGAATGACTCTTGTCTCCAATACCCCTGGTACTACACAGCTTTTCAGGATTTCTGGCAGAAATGCATCCGTGTAATTATGCCATGGCAGCTGCAGGAGGTCTCAAAGCCTTTTGGAGGCACCTTCCCATCTGACTTGCACTGCAGCACCCAGCTCCCCCAGGAGCATAGAGAACCACCCTGTGTGACATCCAGCTGAGAAGGGGTCACAGCTCTGGCTGTGGAGCTGCACAAACAGCTCTGCATCCTTGGGCACGTGGCACTAAGTCCTGTGTCGTGACACTTTCCAACAACTAGCACTCAGCACCACAAGCCTCCAAACAAGCCTCAATGTCAAGGGCCAAAGCTCTTTCCCTAACTACCACAGTTTATCTGAGGGTCTGTTTTAGGGTGTACAAGCCCCTTAACCTGGCTGTTTATTCCTTTGCCATACTAATTTATAGTGAGTCATTCTTCCTGAAAGAGGGCAGGTCCAGCAATTCTTCTGCCCTGACTTCACATCTCAATGCAAGATAAGCTTCACAACTGACAAAACCGAAAGATCACAGCCCCAGGCCCTGGTCATGAAGCAGCTCTGGAGGATCAGCAACCTCACTCCCTGTGGGAACACACCTCAAGCAGCCTCTGCCCAATTCCCTGCTCTCATCTCTCATCCTGCTCTCATCTCTCATCCTGCTCTCCTTATAATGAACATTTTTCACACTGGCATAAAAATTGCAAGTGCAGCCCAAATTGATCCCCTCCATACCTTCAGTCCCCTGAGGTTAACAGGGAGGTCTTTACCTTATAGTTTTATAGGTCTATTATGTTCTTTGATAAGCAGCTCTGTCCCAGATTCAATATCTTTGGAATAAATTCAGAAGGTTTGATAGCTAGTGTTTTTAAAACTGATTGTTTCAGTATTTTGCAAATTACATAGAAGATATTCATATTTCAGCCCCACTTATAAGCCCCAGCATCCTTGGTCTTCATTAGCTGCAGTGAGCACCCCAGCAATGGGAGTGGAGGTGACAAGGTCACCGGAGGTGATGCCACCAGAGCTCTCCACTTTTTGTCAGACCTTCCCACTCAGGTATCCCTGCTCTGATGTGCAGGGCCTGGCAATCCCCATTGCTTATGCAGCTGATGAAGCCCAAATGGAATAAATGATGGACCAACATAATGACAAATTCCCCCCCAATTTCCCCATTCATTTCAGGCATTTCCCTCACAGCAGGAGGACACAGTAAACAATGTGTACAGCAGCTCTGCCACCATCAGCCCAAGGCTGGCCTGGAGCAAACTACCCTGCAGAATCAGACGCTGATTTTCCCCATCCAGGTCTGGATTGCCTCCTGCTGACCCAGCCAGCACAGAAAAGTGATTGGGGACCACTGATCCAGGACTGGCCATGTAAACATTGCAGGCTCAGGTGGAACAAATGGGCCCCACGAGTCAAAGCAGGGCAGTATGAGCTGTCACTGTACAACAGCAACAATTACTCTTGCATCAAGCTACCAAGCACAGGAAACCTCAGCCAGCATAGCCTGAGGGACAGTAAGGAACTATTACATGTTTCTTTATAAAAGACTGCATTGAAGTAATAGATTAAAAAGCAAAAAGGCAGTTGTAGCACTGTGAAATACGAAGTATGAATTGACCCATTCATTTAATAACATCTCTTACTCCCTTTTCTTGCCTTTGTATGTCAAAAAGCTGTCTATGGCCAGCTTCTATAGGATACAGGAGGGGTGGGAGCTGCCCTGGGGGAAAGGGGGATAAAGGCAGCCCAAATGGGATGCTGCTGCCTTGGCGCAGTGCCCTGGAACACAGCACACACCTGCACAGACACGTGTCCAGAGCACAGAGAATGGGGCAGCTCTGCCACTGGGCTGACTCTTCACTGCTGGCAGAGGGCAGCTCAGCCCTGTGATCTGTGTGGCCACTCCAGCCACAGCAGCTTTGCTGCCCACGGGACCGTGGCCCCTGGCATGCAGGGCATGCCAGCCACGCAGGCATGGCCCTGCTAAAGCTCTTCTGCTCTGTGTGCAGAGTTATTTATAGGCAAGAGAAAATAGACTCTGCAACCCAGTGCTGATCTTCTGAACTTTAGCAAAAAGCATTAGGAAAAAATGCAAGCAGCGTATTTTTTCCTAAGGTCTTTCAGTAGAAAGGTCATTCACCAGGACAATAAAAGCCAAAATATTTCAAAAGAAAACATTTTTTTCCTCTAAATCATAAATAATATACATAGTCACAGAATTCTTATCATTGGCAAATATTGCACCATTTAAAAAATATTTTAAATTACCATGTATGTGACCTTAGGGAACTCCCAGATACTTCATGGTGTCTGATGAAATCAGGGCATGAAAACACAGAACAAAATGGACACAGGAGAAACTACCAAGTCATAAGAACTCAAATCACAGCAACACAGTTACACAGACTGACCTACAGCTTAACTAATGCAATCAATATAACCCATAAAAAGTAAAGAAAACTAGAACTACATAAACTTATAAAAGTAGGATGAGAATATCAATTAATTTTAAAAACAGTCAAACTTTGAGTCTTTGGCAGAGAGGAAATATCCTCCCCAGGCTGGTATCCACAAGATGTCTGGTCAGCTTAACACCAACTAGAGTTATCTGCTCCAGAATAAACCTTCTCTGTGAGTTCATTACGCAATGTCTTTTAATTTCATTTTCCCCTTTGAAACAAACTTTTCGTGTTTTCGTATTACTTCTATCATGACAAACGTGCACTGTTAAACACTCAAAGGATGTGTAGCCTTAATCAATACTGGGAATTGGTGATCAATGGATAAGACTGTGTTTTCTAGCAGAGAGCTCTGAAAGCACAGACATCCCAAATGTTGTGTCAAGGAACAGGATGACACCAGGATCCCAAGGTGACAAATGCAAAGCACAAATCACCAATCAGTGTTCCCAAGAGCTGAGAAGAACCTGTTTTAAGGCACAGCTGAAAACATAATGTGAATATCCTGCACAGGGTGGCAGTGCAAAAAAAGGCAGCAAGGGGGCACAAAAGGCAGTTGTGGGCCCTTCAAGACCAGAACCAAGGGTCAAAGAGAGAAAACAATTGCTCCAGCACCATCTTCCTTGCTGCTCTTAACATGAGCAGCATTGCTGTGCATCTGCAGGGATTCCTCCATCAGCTCCAGCAGGGAAAGAGCTCTGCCCTTGGGTTTCCCATTCTCATATTCTGCCACTCCAGCTCTGCTCCCACTTGTAGGACGTTACCTTTTACCATGTCACTGGGTAAAGAAAATCAGGATTTTAAGAGCAATGTCTGTGTGTGTGTGTGCAAACACAGTCTCTGCTCCAGCTTTCCTCCTCCATGGCTTCCTGCTGCTGCAGTGCTCCGAGGCACAGCTGGTCATTATGGATTAAAGGCAAGTCATCAGCCCCTGTAAACATGTATACAATAGAGAGCAAATGAGACAGAGACTATCCAGTAGCCCAATGGTTAGAAAGATGAATTTGAGTGTCCCAAGTTCAGTTCCTGTTCCAGAGATTAATGGGATCCAAATACAGAGCAGGATTAATCTCGTCCAAGTTTAGATATCTTCATTATCATTCCTCATTCCAAGCTTTTTGTGAAGGACACCAATGGGCACTTTTAGAAAACTATTTGTCTGACACCTTTAGGAATGAATTAATTATTCTGCAGAAGCATCTAAAAATTTCCACGCCCTGCAAAGTGTGCAGGGTCACTAGCTCCAAGCCATGTCCAACATCTCCATTTCTGAAGTCAGGATAGTTAAATCCCTATTAAAATATTCCCAGATACCTTTAATTTGAGACATGTGTAGAGCATATCTACAGGATCAGTCTGCATGAAGGAGTTAAGCAGGTGAACCCTGAGGGTTCAGCCAGAGTTATTTGTTGTATGATCTGGGTGCAACATCTCCACTCAGTCTCCCACAGCTGGGGCAGTCAGGAAAAGCTGAACTGCAGCTCTGCCAGTGTGGGACAACCTAGAGAATTGCTACCAGCACTAACAAGGAAGGTGACCAGACCCTTCATAGAATTGGAGCCTTCCTACCCAGGGAGTCCTGCTGAGGCCAAAACTCCCTGTGCCTGTTATTGTCCTGCCTGCACTGCTTGCACAGCCACTGCCTGCTGCAGCCCCAGAACACACATGCAGTGCTCAGAAAGTAACAAAAAAGTGAGTAACTGTGGGTGTCACAGGTTTATAAGAGCAAATTTTTCACAGTGCATCTAACTAGCAGGTAATTACTAATGTGTTTGCAAAGGTGTCATGTTGGTAACTTACAGTGTCTCTTTCCAAAGTTCACATTTGCATGGCAGATCCTGTGTCCTCTTCCAAAGAGATGATACTGCTTTTCACTGTGATGTGCATTCAGTGTCTGGAGAGCACAGCTCAGGGTTTGCTGTAGAGCTGTTTGAGAGAGATGTGTGTATCTAACAGACCATGCACACAGTGTCCCTCAGAGTGCAATTCCTGGCAGGCTCATCACAGGTCCCTTCTTTCAGGCGCTTCTGCCTGGAACCTGTCAGTGCATCTGTCCCTGACCCACAGCCCACCATCCCAACTCTAATTCCTCACACTTGTTTACCTTTCCTTCTTGCAAGACCTTCCAGATGATTTTATTTCTGGCTTTGGTGGTTTTTTCCCCATAAATTGTCCCTGTGGGGCTTTTTTCTCTTTATAAAAGAACACCAGATATTTCAAAATCTAAGCCTAGGTCTCTCAGAAATGGGGCCAGGTCCTCACCTCACAGAATATGGAAGAAATCAATACCTGGGTGCTAAGTTCTTCCTTTGGGGGCACAGAAGTAGAATTGTTTTCTACTTCTTTGCACATGTGATAGGATTAGTGAAGAACAGAAAATGAAATGGAGCTTCCCTGCCTAAAGAGGGCACAGCAAAGAGGGCTACATATGCATGGACAGACACATATCTTCACAACACTGCATCCCAACAGTGGCACAAGCAAAACCCCTGCTCAGGGTTTCACCAATAAAGCCTGTGTAGGTACAGTCAGGCCTGACTTTCTCTTGTACTGGGATCATTTTGGCTTTCTATCATGATACCTGAATTTTGTCTTGTTTTTCTTATGGCAGTCATGTCCTTGTAGTTATGTATATCAAATGAGTCTTCTATTCTCAAGAAAATAAAAAGTGACTCATATGAAAACAGTGAAGTGAGTGTGTTTAGTGAGCACTGTCTGTACCATACCTGAATCCCAAAATACTCTTAAGCTTCCTTGGCTTTCTGAAAAATGGTTAGGGGCTGATATAGAAGCCCAGAAGATAAGGGGATAATGTCTATGCCTCAAATACCAATAGCTGGATGGCTGTGGAGCCAACCAAGGATTGCTGGTAATAACATGCTGTGGGAAAGAACAAGATGTGTCTGGAGAAGGGGAATATATTGAGGTGGGGCAGTACTTTTCTGTGACAATCATCCTTTTCCTGGCTGCTGGAGATAAGCACAACACAGTCCAGTGCAAGCATAAAACGAAGCTGAGAACTGGGCATGGAGCGTAGGGGGGGATCAAGATCACCCAAGACCCCTGAAGCCCTAAAAGGTCTAAAAGAATGGACTCTGCATGATCACTAATTCACATAGAAAGAGAGGAAATTGTCTTCAGGGCAGGGAAAATTGTCTACAAAATGATACCCCCATCAAGCCTGGGCATCCTTCCTTTCATTCTTTCTTTATCTTTCTCTCTTCTTTTTCATCTTACCTCTTTATCCAAAACCCACTGTCCTGTGCTTATATAGTAGGTCAGGGACTAACATACCAATTTCCATGCCAAGTGTGTAATTTACTAATAAAACTTCATGTTTTTGTGGACCCCCTGAGTTTTGGGATTCCTTTCAACCACGAGCATTTCCAAATCTTGAGGGCTGCCTCTCCCTTAACAAAGTGATTAGAACTGCTATCCCCCTGTACCACAAACTGACACTGGCAGAAGAGTAGGATATTATGGTCATGATATGCACAGCTGAACTATGTTTTTCTATTCCAGACTTAGCCCATCCAGGATTTTTCATATCCTAAAAATGAGGAGACTACCCAGCAATGGCTGTGGTTACAATCAACTTGCACTGTTCACAGCTCACACTGACACTCCCTTGCTCCTAAGTGACATAAAAGGTACAATACAAGTTGGGGCACTGGTGGCAATTTTTTAGTTCTTACCTAGGTGGTAAATTAATCAGTTGTGTTTGTAGCATAGGGATTTTGAGAATGGGAATTAAAAAGCACTTTTTTTTTCCTAATCCCTTTTAATGAGTACAGCATTTTTGTTTCCTTCTAGTATTTCCTCCAAGGAAGCAAAAAGCCTTTGAATTAAACTAATGTTAGTTGTCTATTACTGGATAGCACAAAGAGAGACTGAAATTAAGGACTAACAATATTCTGAAACTAGCATGACCTTAAATTACAGCAGGTTAATAAATCACTTCAAATGTAAATCTCTCTCTGCTCTCACCTTGAGATCTGAATACCTTTAATCAAGTTGCATAATAGAAATTCTGATGATCAAAGCCTGCAACTGCTGGCAAAGTGAGACTACAAGTTGGAGAGACAGCTGGGACTTAAAGTTTGTGCTGTTCAACAAAAAATGCTTTGGAAATTCAGTCTCTCAGGAACCCATGAAACATAACAAAGTGTTGCAAAAGGTTTCAATATTTAACAAAAGCCATTATAAATCTTTTGAAGCCCAGCGTGGGAACTCAGGGGGACCAAGGAGGTAGGAAGGGATCAAAGAGTCTTTGGGGCAAGTCACAAGATTGATGTTCATGAGCACAACTGTGGGATGGGTTGTGGCAGCCTGTGTCCCAGCAGGGCTCTCTGGTAACGCCCTTCCCCTGAGACAAGGACAGCTGACACCACCAGGGACTGGGGACCTGCACCTTGCAGCACAAGCACATGAGATGCAGAGTCAAGCCAAGGCTCACAAACCTGAGAGAACCAAGGATAAATGTAGGGGTTCTGTCCTGCTGAGGAACTGGAGGGTAGCTGCAGCACCAGCATTTAAACACTGCTGTCCTGCAGCAGCTCTTCGTGGGAGTCGAGGCAAAGGTCCAGTGTCACTTGTTCTGTGGTCTTCTTTAACATCAACACAAAATAGACCTGCATGTATCTGAATTTTATTTTTTTTTTAATTATCCACATACCAAAATTTTTCAAGTATGAACAGGCAGTGTTTATAAGCCTTCAGCCTGAAAATCTGGGAGGAGGAAGACAAAAGGGCAAATTCAAGACAGAAGAAAACTCAGAGTGGCATTAACCTCCTTGACATGCTTCCCTCTCTACATTGTACCGGGCTGTTAATTTAAAGTGTTTGTGGTTTTCTGAGAATGTTCTTGTTCAAACATTTGCTCTCCAGGATCTTCCTGCTGGGGTGCAAGGCAGCATAAGGCTGTCATGTTTTTCTCCCTGTTTATCAATATTACTGCTCACAGTCACAAAAACAGCCTCATCTCAGAGATGTAATTTATGGGGGTGTGTGTCCCTCCACTCTTAGGAAAGCTTCTAAAAGGGGGAAAAAAGTGTCCTTACCAGAAAAATAAGTTTTATAAAACTCTTAATCATATAAATCAGACCAAACTCCCTGTGAAATAAAAATGAAAGCTTGACTCCACTGGAATAAAACATAAACCTCTGATTTCAAGATGGACAGGATTTCACATAAACCTAGAAGAGAAATGAGCTGTAATGCCTGGTTTATTTCAGTCCAGGGGAAACATCCCCAGCAGAGTACCAGGCTACTTGAGCTCTTCAAGCCTTTTAGGAGGAACATAAAAGCCAGAAACCTGGTGCCAAATCCCCTGGCTGGGTCTCTCCAAAACGAGGAGTAATTCTTACATACCATAGAGGATTTCAGCATGTGCTCAAAAGCAAATACCTAGATTTGCTTTATCCAAAGCGAAACAGTGTGTGCAGGTGTGCAGAGTGCTGCAGTGCCCTTCTGTCCCTACCTACTCTGCAAAGCTGAGCTGGCCTGGAAACATGGACAACCACAGTCCCAGGGCACTCCACCTCAGCTTAGAAGCATGATGTACAGCAGCCACCTCTGATTATCAGTGTAACAACTGCAAACTGGATCATCTACGGTCCAGATCACCCCTTCCCAGAGAAGCAAAGCAGCTTGCCAAGCTGCCCTTCCCTGCTGCTTTGCACCCCAGAATAGGTAACGTTAAAGACACTTTGGCCATGGTTTTGTTTATCCAGCATTTTCTGTTTGATATGTAAACCAAAGCATATTAAATGCATGTGTATGTGTACATATTTGTATGCACTCTGCATATTTCAGCCCATTTCTTACAGCAGTCTGCATTTATAGATTGTATCCATCACAGGTCCTCAGGTTCCTTCTGTTTCTCAGCAGAGGACCCGGGAAGGCAGCTCAAGGGGAAGGGCTGCTCTTTAAACACTGCAGCCCCTCCTTCATGGAATGCTGGTCTCAGGAGGAGGCAGAGCTTGGCTTGAAGCAGAAGAGTGATTGCCTTCTGGAAGTGAGCTGCAGCACTCAGAGCATCTGTGCCTTCAAAATGCAGTTTTCAGTCCCCATCTGCAGGCAGGATGGAGCAGGGCAGCTCAGCACCCCAGCTAGGCTGGGGGGCACTGGGCTGAGCTGGGCCCGGGGTTGGGGGACACTGAGTTGAGCTGGGTAAACCACGGCACTGCAGGGACGATGGAGAGCAGCCATTCTGTCCAAATCATGGCAGGGATCTGCAGGTAAAATTTTGTCTACTCTTCATCACTTAATCACCAGCCAGAGCTTTAAAGGTCTGTTCTGCACAAGTGGTTGTAAAGAGGCAGCTGTTGTGCAGTCCTGCCAGGGCCAGGCTGGGGGGCAGGTACAGGCATGCAGTATGTACACACAGCTACTTTTGATGAAATGACAGAAATGTGGGCACAAGCTACGGGCAGACACATCTACATCTGCAGCTGGGGCAGAGCAGGTACATGTGTGGAAGTGCCTCATGCTTTGGGGAAGCACCAGGGATGCAAAGAAGAGCAGCACAAACCCTGCAGAAACAGGGGATGTGCATCCAGTGCTCAGGCTGGTGCCTTTTTCTGGTGACCCAAAGCAGCCCCAAACCACAGCAGCTGCCCAAGCCTCACAGCAGGCCAGGGTTTCATGACAGCTGAAAGAAGAAAGACAACTACCCACTCAGACAGCAACACATAGATCAATTACATGAGCAAAACCCAATCAATTCCCAGATTTCCAGCTCAAGAAAATGGCTATACACATGACAAATCTGGGGAGAGGGATGTGTGCAGCTGAACTGTGATCTCCACAGCACCTGTATGGTGGATCACTGCTTCCTCAAACACCAACAACCATCAAGCTCCTGCTTATACTAAAGATTGTGTCTGCTTGATAAACTGATGCCCAAACCCTAAGGCAGTAAAATCCTAAAGGCAAATTTTCCTTAGTCCCCCACACTGGAAAGCGAAGTTTAAGAGCAACATGTTGAGCTTTAGCCCAAGGCAAAAGAAAAGAACAACTTAATCAATGGTTTCAGGTGAGATACTCTTCCCTTTAGCTGAGGAAGTATGAGGAAGGTTTTGATTAAAGTCCACCTTCCAGCCCTTTCCCATTTTAGGAGGTTTCACTGTTATCTAAGCACTCTCCTTCACCTGCTCACAGATAGCTTGCTAATATAGGCAAGGTTACTCAAATTTGTCAAAAGTAACTTAAAATCCCATCAACATCAGAAAACTGTAATGGGTAATATTAACCCCTAAGTCCAGCAAGTCAAGAACTGCACGTCCACTAGTTTCTAATGAAACTTACTCTGTAGTAAGTTTGTCTTCATTTTCTGTTGTGACACAGTCCTCTAATTAATACATTTTTACAACCAAAGTAATGAGTTTTCTACATTATATCTGTCTAATAATATATCTCCTAAGAAAAATGATTATTCATTCATCATTATTTTAAAACACTGGCTTTATGGGGTTTTTATTTCATTTATGAGATCTGCACAGATAAATCAAAAAAACCACCAGTTTCCATCACCCTCTCAGAATGGGATTAATTTACCATAACAAAAATGGATGGGAGCATCAGAAGTACTCACTCCAAATATGCTCACAGTGACTAATACCATGAATATGAAAACTATCTTGACCGATATCTAGATTGCAGATAGATCTTGGCAGAAGGGAAGACAGAGGAAATGAATGTAATCACTGCAAAATATGTAAAAATGACAGAGAGGAAAGTCTAGACAATGTGAGATGATTGCCATGCTCTCCAGCTTGGAATGCAAAGCTTGTCTTCTGATTGTTCTGAAGTTTAAACTGTTGAACACACACTGCTCTTCAAACCCATATGGGCAAGCAATTTGCCATATGTTTTAGAACATGGCACAAGTACCCAGAGATGCACTACTGCTAATGCTGCAAACAGAAAAAAGCGAGAAATGCCATCCCTGTCTCTCTGATACATCAACAAGGGAGTGGAGTGCTCCAGGCTTGTTTTCAAAAAAAACCAACTCTCTACATGGTAACTTTTCCTTCTCCATGCTCATACCCATGTGAACTTGCCCTGGCTCCCAGAGCCCTGGCACCCAAGAATTGATCTGGGGCTCTGGCTTGATGGTAAATTGGCAGCAGTGTGTCCAGGCAGCTGCAAGGGCCAAATGTATCCTGGGATGCATCAATCACAGGATTACTGGCCAGTCAAAGGAGGTGATTGTCCTGCTCCACATTGCCCTGGTATGCACTCTGTGCAGCTTTGGGCACCTCAGTGTGAGGAGGATACAGAGCTCTTAGAGAGCATCCAGGGGAAAGTGACTAAGGTGGTGAAATCTCTTGAGGACAAAATTTACAAGGAGTGGCTGAAGTTGCTTGTCTTGTTCAGGCTAGAGAAGGGAAGGCTGATGGGTGATATCATGGCAGTCTAAAACTTCTTCAAGGGGGGAGAAGAGAGATGCTGAGCTCTTTTCTCTGGTAACCAGTGACAGGAAAATGGAACAAAGCTGAGTCAGGGGAAGTTTAGATCAGGCATTAGAAAAAGGGTTTTCACAGAGAGGTTGGTCACCACTGGAACAGGCTCCTGGAGCAAGCAGTGATGGCACCAACCCCATAGGAGTTCAAAGAGCATCTGAATGATGCTCTTAGTCATATGGTTCAGTTTTAAGTTGTCCTGAAAGAAACTGGGATTGGGACTTGATGATCCTTATGGGGTCCCTTCCAACTTGAAATATTCTAAGATTCCAAACCATCCAGTCCAGCAGTGCACTGAAGGCACCTTAATCGTGTATGGAGAAACAGGGACAACTGTTTCCATGTCCTCCCACCCCCTCTGAAGCACAAGAAGAAATCCTGGGCACCAGGACTTGAAGGAAACCACAATGTGCTCCATTCAGCTTGACATCTTCCCTCTCCCATCCCTCAGCCTCTCTACACCATGAAGAGGTCACATGGGCAACACTCTGCTTATGTGAAGCCTTACTCCCAATTTCTATCATTATTCTAAACATCAACATTCCATGCACTCAGCCTTAAACTAACAATGCAATGCCATCTTTCTGTAGGGAAAATGTGCTCTCCTCGAGAGCCCAGCTATTTTTGGTCTTCTCCTAAGTCTTTCTTCTACCCCCATGCACACACTGCTCTCCTTCTCCATGTCTCAGTGATCCATTTGTCTGCTCCTCCCAACCACATCACACATGAACAGAACACCACTCCATCACAGAACCAACATCTCCTGCAAATATTAAAGAAAACTGTCAGCGAATGATGGCTCATTCAGAGGAGAGCATGCAACATCTCTAAATATATTGAAAAAAGTATCTTATTATTGAATGGAGCATCTAAACAGCCTCATAAGCAGTGTTACATGTTGCTGATGCACCATTCACCTGAACAGTTGTCAAATATCAGGGCAGGCTGTGGACACTTGCACATAGGATATCTCTGGTCTTTTGAGTCTGATTATATTGATGCTGGTTATAACTATTTACAGATTATAGTTTTAGGACACTAACAGTGTTTGTAGTCAAATAGTCAGTAACTTGCTCCTGTTTAAGTCTGACATCTTAAGCCAAAAAGGTAGGACTTCAATTTACCTTGAAATAAATATTGGCAACCTGATTTCAATACTAGGATTTTTTCCCTCTGCCATATCAATTAAAAACCAGAGAATCCTGCTGCTGGTATTAAATAAAGTGCATTAGCAAGCACAGAAATAATAAAAATAGGAATATTCTTAGAAGAATAGTAAGAAGAAATACTGCTCATAATTCTGTGGCTGCCCCAGCCAGAGGAGTATGCTGTCAGGGCTGACCCTCACAATTCTGTCCCAAAGGCTCTGGAAATGTTTTCTTAAATAATCACTGCATTTAAGAAGGAGCATTGCAGGGAATTAACAGTCCTGCTGTCTTGCTTGTTGGGTTTTGCTCTTTGGTTTTGTGTTCTGATATGATGAAATCCTCTGCATTTTTAGAGCACAGAACTGCATATGCAAGGAAATCTGTGGCAGAAATAGGCAATTTGTACCCGTTGCCCCTTGTGAAGAGAGAGCCTCCATTCTCCCTTAAGCACTGCAATACTGTGATGAGGCACTCCTGAGCCTTGTCTGCTCCAGGGAGGAGACCTAACTGCTTTAGTCTTTCCTCACAGGGCAGGTGTACATGGTGGCTTCATCCTCTTCAGCCTGTCCACATCTCCATCTAAGGTCAGTAGATGTTCTTCAGTGTTTGGTTCCACAAACACTACCCAAGCTACCTAATATACATGGTTTTCTTGTACTGCAGTTAAAATTATAAGTTTTATAGAGCTGGGCTGGTGTCTTGATGAGTTGAAGTCACAGCTGCTGTTAGGAGCTGATTCAAAGATTGAGATCTGGAGAAAAGAGCCTTGGTGTTCTCAGTATATTCCCCACCTGTGAAATCCAGGTGCTATATTTGTATTATCAATAGTAACTTCAACAAAGCACCAACCTCATCTTCAGTGAGACCCACACTTATCTTCATGGGTGGGTTTAAATGATATTTTCAAACATTAATAAATCTATTTTGCCTTTTATTTCAAGTGGCCCAGTTGAGAGAATTAGAAAGGAACAAAGTAAGACGGTAGTAGCAAAAGCTTCTCCACTAGTCCCAGTAGTGCATTCCTTGGCTGTGCATTATTAAGCCAACACAAAGAACATTTCCAGGAATATCATTATGCTGCTGCATAGAGAAAAATGCTTCTGATTAGCATGTACTTGATATGCTTGGAAAATTAGTTCTCCTTCAGAGAATTCCAGCAACAAGTGAAACATCTGTTGTTTCCTCCAAGTTATAACAATTATTTTACAATTACTCTTTTGCATACTTTGAATCTCTAATTTTTTATTTTTATCTAGAAAGCCAGGATTTGTGGTGCAATTGGAATTCACAATGTGCACGTGTGTGGGAAAGAAGAATAGGAAATAATGGCAATCCCTAACTGCAGCGTTATGTCACCCCAAAGCTAAAATTGTTGGCCATCTACATTATTTGCATTCACTGTATTAATTCCCCTCTATACACAATGGGAATTAATCCCATTTCAGTAAATTCAATGGCTCCTATTTATTCCAAGGTTGATGGCAGTGATCCCTATTGTTTGTAGCCACACAATATCCTTTCTGCAGCCAAAAATCCAGCTTCCACCCCCTTCCCGCAGCACATGGCTTGTGCAGCTGCGGCAGCACCAACTCTCGGGGTATAAACGACCCTGAAATAAATGGTGGGAAAAGAAAACCCTGGGTGGGTTGGAGTAGCAACAGCATGGCAGCAGAAATGTGCAGGGACACTTGGGGGAGGCCGGAATTGCTTCAGCCGGTTTCACAGGTGGTGAAAACAGGTCATAGCACAGGCAAAAAAGAGCTGTGAAGAGTCAGACCCCTGGACAGCACAGAAGTCAAAAGACCGGGAATATTCACATCTCTAACACTAGAGATAGACTCACCTCATTATATCCAGTGCAGTTTACCTGCTATCAAGAGCTATTGCTTCAAAAGGTGATGCACAAAGGAGAGGTGAGAAATGCAGGTTAAATACGGTACTTTGCTTTTCCTGCTGTGTTTGCCTGCACAATGACAGCACAAGGGCCGCGGGCAATGGCCTGTTACAGAAACAGGGCTCCAGCACCATCTTTCGAGGGTCATTGCACGTTATTTCTGTCATCCACATAGGCTGGATGAATAAATAACTCACCAAATACACCCAGAAGCAGTCTTGGCAGGGGTTTACAAAAGACTGGAACCAGAACACCTTGCTGAAGGACAGGGGTAAAATAACAGTGGTTCCATCTCTGCAAGGCAGAGATTTTTTGTGCTATTTTTATCTGCCCTGCAAACACTTTCAGGCCAGCCAGCAAAGGCCTTTGAGGAGTATCTTTGACTCAGCTGCAAATCTACAGCCTGAAGATAACATAGGAGACATATGGCAAAGCCTTGTCTCTGTCAGCCCTACTCCCTTTGAGCAGAGCGTACCCTGGATTCCAGCTGCTGGGAGGACACACATCACAGGGACTGCTCTGCCCAGCAGGGAGGGCTCTCTACTTCTAGATGGGTTTTACACCTCAATGGCATCACACCTTTACACCTGGCAGCAGCGTTGCCATAAGGGATTTCCAACGCAACAGGCAAAAAACAAAAGCATGAACTCTGCCAAAACAGGAACAGCGTTTCCATGTGTGAGGTCAGGGTCAGAGCCGATCTTACCCATCCTTCAAGTCATTAATTTTAGTAATAAAGACACAGCTCTCTCCAGGTCCACCTGTGTGTCACCCTGGTACAGGCTGTGCCTGCACAGTGCTGCCTGCAGGCTGCAGAGCTGCAGCTGTACAGATGTGGGCAGCTCACCAGCTGCCGTACCACAGCGCAGGGAGAGATATGAGTGCTGGGCCAAGACGACAGAGTTCATGTTTGGAAATCTTTTCTAAGAGAAAATGAATAAAATTAGAAAAGAAGAAAACAAATGTCTTCCTTTCCAATGGCAGCTGAACTAATTATGCAGCTGCAAACACTTAAATTTTCACTGCAGAACAAAACAGTGAAGTTGGATTTTCTGCCCTAATTTAAGTGGCTTGAAGTTTTGCATCTGATTTTAAATTACCCACACACTTTTCCTTTTACACTCGAGAGAAATATTCCAGAGGATCACTAAAATGAGGGTCAAAGATCAACTGAATGAATTCCCCTCTAAAGGTAAATGTGACATTTTAATGAATCCCAAGGAAGCCCTGGGTCCATTTGGCATGTAAAATTTAGACATCTCAGGACAAAGAACCCTACACAAAGTAGAAGACCCCAGCCCTGGGTACAGTAAGTAGAATATGCAGAGCTGTTGGAGAGTGACTTTTTATCGAGGTCAAAACTTTATCCCTAGGCTGGTCGTCTTTGACCCCAATCAGCACTATTGTGGAGATGGTTTAATGAAATAATGGAGTGCTCCAAACAACTATTTCACTGGTTTAGTGCCAATTTCCACTTAGATTCTATTTTTTTAACTGCAGTTTTCAAGGAGTCAAGTAATTCACTTCCGATTTATTTACATGCATGAGACAGAGCAAAAGCAAAATATTTCATTTGATTCATAATCACATACCCAGAGACTCAGGCTTGGATTGTGATATGGGCACAAGGCAGCCAACTAATTCCTGACAAATTTCATTACCAGTAAGGCCATACTCAAGAAGCAGGAAGTGTTTATGAGGGCTAGAAGTGAAAAGCTGGTGGGTGTTTAGGAATGCAATCGTGCCTAAACATAAAGTATTATAATTCTTAAGAAAAAGACTAAAGTAATAAATTAAATTCGTAACAAATGGAATATTTTTGGGAACTTGTCCCTAAAGTGCATGTGCTTTCCTTTCCTTGAAATGATTAATCAAACATAGGGGGAAATAAGAAATAAAATGGACAAATCTTTCTGTGGCATGACCTTATTTCCTGCTCTGGATCGTGAACTTATACAAGCTTGTACTGGAAAAATTGAATCTGACCAGCCATTAGTGCTGTTTATTTTATCAGAGGTGCTTGTGTCCATACTGAATGTTGTAGCTTCATCTCTGAAGAGCCAGAAAGGAAATCTCTCTTGATTTCTCTCTCCAGAGAATTCTGTTACTGACAGCAGGAGACATGGCATTGCTCACAGCCCAGAGAATTGACCTCTTATCACAAAACCAGATCTGCAGAATCTTCAGATTTCTCAAAGTTTGTTTAAGGATGGCAAAGTGTCCATTCAAGTGTAAAATGATTAGAGTGAGAAGAAATAGGGAAAAATAAGCAAAAATATAAACTTAAAAATATTTTATCTTATTTAATAACACTTTTGAAGAGTTATTTGTAACATGTTGAAGTATATACATACTGACTCCTTGGTGTTTAATCTAAACAAACTAATCTGAAGTAATGCTCTACAGATATTTTACACTTGCATAATTCAGACATTCCATAAGGACATACATGCACCAAAGGTACCTGGGAGAAGCTCTCAAACAACAGCCTGACAGACAATCCAGCTGGCATCAGCCAGACAGGCTTCCTTCTCCTTTCCCATTTATTCCTATAGCCACACTCCAAACTTTCCCTGATGAAACCAAGATGGGACTTAAATTTGACCTGAGCTTCTACATTAACATCCAACTAAAATCCAATGTCTTATGTACCTGTTTGTATGTAAAACTCTGGTGTGTGTCTTTGGTATGACAGCACTAAAACAAGATCTACTGAGACCTCTTAAGCCCAACCTGCCTTAAACGTGACATAACACCAGCTGAAATGCTGCCCAGCTGCCCAAGAGTCCCAGCTGCTGTGGCAGTAGCTGTGTGCTCCAATACCAGCCCCAAGCAGAGCCCGCTGCAAGGCACTGCTCCTAGGCTGGAGAAGCAGATCCAACTCCTGGTACAGCAGACTGGCAAATTCTCCTTCACATGAACCTCCCCTGTACCAAACAGCTTACACTCCACAGCATCCTCAAGAACACTGCAGTTGCCCATGCATATTAAACTGCATGGGGTGTAGCATTAGAGGATCAAAATGACCTCACTGGACAGACACCTGGTGGCAGCATCTGATCAGCTTTGAGATGCAGGACATGGGGATTCTCCACGTTTAGAACCAATCTCTCCATGTTTTAGCCTCCCCAAGATGATTTGGGCAAGCGACAGTGACCTACAGCCACAGGCTGACAAAGCCTTCAGCCTGCAATATGACCATCCACAGCAAGACCAAGTTAATAAGGGACAAGACTTACAGCTGCAGCCTCCTCTGATTTGTTACTGTCCCTGAACCGTCCTTTACGTTCTGTCCTGTCCCAGTCCTAATCAGGGGAAGTAGCACCACAGTATGGGGAAGATCTTGGTGTCCCTTTCCTATTGGAAAGGCTCCACATGAAAGCCCTTCTCAAGGCTGCCTGTGTGTCTAGAGAATGTACATGACATGCCAGACTCCCCACAGTGACTGACTGCTTGAGACAGTAAGGAGGAAATCTTATCTCCACCAAGCCCCAGGCAATGCTGGGCTCAGGGGTTATATTCCATAATGCAGATATCCAGCTCTGATTGTAGAACTCTCACCAGAAGTGGGCCATCAGTTCCAGGTATCAGAGGTATCACACTTCCTTTCTTTCCTGAGTTATCCCTCTCACAAATTGTCCGTGGCAGCCTTGGACATCTCCCCCTTTCCGAAACAGCTGTTTGCCTGCTGTCACCAGTGGGGTCTATTTGCTCAGTCAGGAAGGCAATAGGCAAAAGGAGCAGATAAAATGAGGAGAGGTGACAGGTATTACCACAAACACTTCTATCAGCCCAGTCAGGAACACTGGCAATGCAGGAATCTCCTGCTGTTTTGTAGTCAGACACTCCCTGAGGCCCAGCAGAAATGCCAAGATCACCTTGTGTCTGAACACCCTGTATACAGGGACTTCAAAGGACATATGCAGACTCTGTCCATCACCAGTGACAAGATGATGGTGATTTTCAGGAAAAGGAAGCGTCAGCAAAGCAGGATCCTAACAACCCAGCTGAGATTCAGTACTTTTCCTAAGACTTACAAGGTACAAAATATTTATAAGGAAAGCCACAGTAAAGAGGTGAACTGTGTGAAGTGCAGACTGTTGTGGGGGGTTTTTAACAAAACAAACAACACGGGCACCTTTGCAAGATGACTTCCTCTACTGTCTTGCAAGGATTACACTGGAAAAGATGACTGCTTTCCCCATTGGAAAAGATTACTTTGTCAGCTGCTATTAATTACTAAGAGATTTGCTCCCCCAGCTCCTGCACCAATACAGATTATTTTGTGCAGTCATGCAATAAAAACATGATTGCTTTATGGACTGAGAACAAAGAATCATGCATTCCTCCTTCGAAGTCTTCTCTTACATTCCTACTGAGGGAAATTCATAACAAAAGTCTACCTAAGGAGGCAGCAGTGGGCAGATCAACAACACCAACAAACCTTTTTCCTCCCTTGCCCCCGACAGACAAGTTGGATGCTTTGGGGTTTGAAGTATCCACTAAAGACAACAGCAGCGGCCCACTACCACCATCTGTAAAAAAGATAATTCTCTCTACTGTTTGCTGCTGGGTGCCAAAGATGGACCTTTTGAAATCTGAGTAATATCCTTAAGCATTACCTGGAATGAAATGAGTCTGTAAGCCAGAGAAGTTTTTTGAAGTTACTAAATTTCATAGCTACCCAAAGGGTTTTAAACATCCCATTCCTAGAAGATAACATGGAGAACTAGTCAAATTATTAAAGTATCTTCCTGCATCTCACCTGTACTTTAACTTGGGTTGTTCTACATGATATTCTATATCACTTGCATTCCATGTGCAGGTTTCTTTCCCAAATGTGCTTTACTCTAAATAGAATATATGGATTTAAATCAAAACAGGCAGACAGAAATATGCTGGATGTTACTAAAAGATATAGCTCACTGCATTTTTTTTCTTTTTTACCATCAACCATGAAAGCTTTATTCCAAGCCTGATCACACTTTCAGTTACAAAACACGTGGCAAAAAGTAACAGTTAACACGCAAGATCTGCCATATTTCTACTTGCCTCTATTCTTATACTGGACTTCCCATACTGAGGGATGAGAATAAACCTCTCTCATTTTTAACATAATGAATATACCTAAGGGTAGCAAATAAAAGTTTTTATTATTTTTAATTTCATTTCACAAATGTTTGACTTTCCCCAAGCCGCCGCTTGTTAGTGCAACAAACCGCACAGTGCGAGTTGCTGAGGTATACATGGTTAAACTAATTTCACCATCAACCCAAACTGCTGTGTTTTCTCTCACCTTTTTTTTTTTTAAGTAATGAAAGCCATATAGTCATTATTTCACATTTCTAAAAATAATTCCACTCTAGAGTAAAGAATGGTTTTGTAATAATGTCAGGCTGTAAAAATCAACAGCCTTATCTTCTATCACCCATAGAACTCCTGCTGTTCTTTTTTTTTTTTTTAAACATATTTTGTGCAAAATTAAGTTCTGTGTAGGTCTGTACCATAATTTGGAAAAAACTGTGTATAAAATGTACTTAATTTTTAAAAACAATCCCAACGTCAAACAACAGAAAAAGGAGAAACAGATCAGAGGCAGCTGAAGTTTTCACATGAGAAACTAAATACAGTATGTTCTTAAAGCTCCAGTAATACATTCTTCCAAAAACCAGAATGCACTTTGGTCATTATTAAACATTAGTACAGAGGCAAATAAAATACAAAATGCTTGTTTGTGTTGCTTTATATATAAAAATATTTTTATACCACATAAGTTTAAGACTCAATACTTCCAATCTTTCAAGATTCTGAAGATTAGCATACATAGGGCAATATCCAGACTTTTGTCATCAATTACTTGTCATTTTTCAGTATGAAGCCAGTATTTTAGAAACATAAAATATCAGAATACTTGTGCCTGGTGGTATTAATCCTCCCAAAATAATGTGTAGAAGGAAGGTTTGTTACAAGTTACTGAATTCCACAGGGATGGACACATTATTTTTGTCACATTGAAGAACCACGAGTCAATATGACTGGTGCTTGTGGGAGGCAGAGGGAGAGGTGTTGGAAGCTCCAGCAGAAAGCACATGGGAATGACACCTGCTGGGGAGGAATGGGAGTTATTTCAAGACACAAACCTGCCAAATACCAGGCTTTGTAGCTCTGCTGCTCACCAGCAGAGTAATGTTACTCTCTGCTGTTCTTTGTGTTTAATTGTTCTTAAACTTCAATGTGGTATGAATGGCATATACTATAGTGTACAAGAGGAGAGCATCTATCTATCTATCTATCTTTTGCTCAGTCATTCAAAGCATTCCTTTCACCAGTAAATAATTTGCTTGCTTAAATATTCAACTTCAACATATAATACATACTGCTCCATAGTTCACCATAATATATCCCAATTAATACACATTTATATGTATAAAGTTTATCATTAAAAGTAACAATAAAAAGTGCACATGCACAGTCAGAGCTGTGCAGAACAGCCCAGTATTTCAAATAAATACAATATTTAGTTTTTATCAAAATATCATACAGCATGGTAACCATTTACAATTATTGCTCTAATAAGTGTGTTATCAAAGAACACTTGCTGACTTCTTATATAATACCTTTTTAATATCCCAGGATATTTAAACTGCAGCCTATATGAGTTTAGATCCTGGAATTACTCAAAATATTAGAAATTCCCACTTGTTTCTAATAGTAATATAAAACATTTTTGCTACCTGTCATACTGTATTGTCAGTACTTTATTTTTTGAGTATGTCTCACTTTTCTATTGCAACCAAGCATCTATTGACATTGCCCTCATAAATGATTGGTGCAAATGAAATATTCTAAGCAGTTTTACCACACTATCAAAAATGAAATTACTTCCATATAGTGTTACTGGTAACTAAAAATGTCCAGCATTGGCTTAGCTTTAACAACAGACAGAGCAATTTAGTGTAATGGAATTTCAGGATTTCAAACTCTCAGACACACTGTTTTTGACCTTTCCTAAATCTGACCCTTTCCAAAACTAAGCAAGTAATTTGAAAATAAAACACAAATGTCAACTAAAACAAACATAAACCAGTGAGAAGATGAAATAAATACAAAGATTGCACAAGACAGATGTAAACACTTCCATTTTCCAAATGACTTCCTTGAAGAGGTTGTAGCTTCATACAGATTCAGTGGCTGCTGTGAGGCAGTTTTGTCCATCAATGAGCTTTTCTGTAACACTGTGTTATTTCATCTTCTTTCTAAACTGTCAAGATTTGATTTTCCAGAGCTGAAAAAATTAGAGCAGTACATCAACTTATTTCTCAAATTATTTCTGTTTACCAGAACTGCAATACCACCGCATTTTTTCTTACTGCATTTGCTACATATTGTAAAGACACAATAAAACACATTTTACATTCACTTACTGCTAACAAGACAGTAGATGTAGGCAAACTTAACAGCCAATAAAGGGCTTTGTGACAACTACAAGCTTATGCCTCATAACCTGAATCTTGAAATAAGTTTCCAGTTTGCAGTTCAGGGTGGGCCAGAGAGAAGGCTCTAAGGGGACAGTCCTTCAGCAATGACAAACCAACACTGCAGGAGTGGTCACAGCAATACCATTCCTACTGCAATACTTCACTGCAGTGTGAGACAAGGATAGCCTGCTCTCCCTGCCTCCCTTCAAGAGCTACAGAGTCAACAGTAAGGAATTAAAGAGAGAAACCAAATCTGGGAATATGAAGAGAAGTTAAGGAAGGTCTTGTATTTATGTGTACGAATGTCTCTATTTATATCTAAGAATTCTTGCAATTAAGTGTCCTAAATGAAATTACAAAGCCAAAAAGTGAAAAAAAAAATGTTTAAAGGGCTGCTCTGACAAATACACCATTATTCTTCTGATGTAGATATAATTTAATAATTTAGTAACAGTTTTCAAACAATAAATCTTCTAGTTAGCCTGGTTAAGAATGCTTAATTAACCATGCTTCAATGTGTGTTCCATCTGTAACAACATGGTGAAAAAAAGGATGCTTCACAAGTATTTACCTTTAGATTAAATCCAAGCAAGTCACTGATGACACCAGAAACAGCTGACAGGATGACAACTTGGGTGATGTTATAAAGCAGTGGATTCATTGTAAGCCCATATAACCTAAAGGGACTGTCCAGTTCCTAATAAGGCAAAACAGCAGCATCATTAAAAAACAAAAATGACACAAAAGGGGTTTTGTTCACATATGTATTGAGCAATATTAGATACTTTAGGAAGTCTTCAAGTCCCAGTGGAATAAAAGGTCCTCCTATTATTCTGCATACCAAACACAATGTGCAGGAAAATATCCATCACAGTAACAGACTGTTGACTGCTGTTGTCTAAATAACTCTTCAAAAAACTGTAGGCTACCCATGCACAGTATCTACCAAACTGCTCATGAAGTCAAGAAAATAAAGAGCTAGGTGCCACCATCTCCAAATTCTTTACATTTTCCAGAAATCACCTTCTGTGTTAAAAGAACTGACAGGCAGCAGAACCACAAAAAGTAAGAAAAGAAAGATTTTTCATGACAAAACTACCTCACAACTATGAAAAGTAACAAAGATGTCTTTCCTATTGCAATTTCCTTCCTTTTCCATTAATTTTGAAACTAACAACTGATCGATAGAGCCAGAAAAGGATGATAAAGGAAAAAAAATCCTAATAATCATTAGACTGCCAATATTTTACTCTTTTTTTAATTGGAAGGAACAAAAAATTAGCCCAAATTAATCTGCAAGAAAGCTTGAACAAAGAAGCTGTTTCACTGATTTTCAATTACTGATGTGTGAATATAGTCACCCAAACTTTTCTGGCCTAGAAATATGTCAAATAAAGGAAGGAAAAAAGAGTTTTAAAACGTAAGAGTGGATTATATAAAGTCTACCAACTATCACTGCTTTGGTCATTTATATTTTCTAGCTTTAAATTCATCTTCATCCCTCTCCTGCATTACATCCTGGGTCTTGAAAAGGGCCTTATAAACCCTTTCTTAAAAATCAAGAATTTCAAAGCTACGATTCTTCTTTCAGAAAGGTGAAATAAGAATGAACAAGCTTTCCATGTAGATGAAATGTCGTAGAAAACTCTGCTGCAAATACAAAAGATAGAAAAGACATGATTCTGAGGACAGCAGACAAATCCTGTAAGGAAAAAGTTTTTAGATTTTGGATTCATCTTACCCATTTTCTGAGTAAGAAAACAGTAAGAATATTCAACAGAATCTAGTCTTTATAGAAGTTCAAAGACCAAAACCACCCCAAATCAAATTAAAAATCCCTGAGTCCATTTAGCTATGAATGCATGGAATTGCGCTGATCACTAACTACCAAGAATTTATTTAAAGCTTAGAAATCTCACTTTTTGGTATGTTCTCACAGTAACTAAATGATGACCTGGGTCTGGGATTTGTGCCACAAAAGCTATGTTCCCATTGGAAAAGGCTGTGAGTTGATACACTTTCAGCAAGAGGAAAACATGACCGCTTTTTTTGAAACATCCAGAAGACCATGAAAAAAATGGAAGCAATTTAGACCAAGAGTGGATCAGCATCTAACCTACCCACATTCCCACAGCACACAAACACTTCAGCTCATGAGATGATATCCTGAACCTGTTGAGCTTTGTCTAATCTTGTCCAGTCTCTCCTTGAATCCAGATAACCCTTCTGCATCCACAGTGTCCTTTGACCACCTGATGCACTGAGAATATTTTCATTTGCTCCACAACCAGGTCCTAAAAGACTTGCACTCCCTTATTCTTATACCAGGAGATAGTCACTGACTTAGGCTCTCCTTATTGCTGCAGCACAACTCTCAAGCAGTTGCTTTGTGAGCTCTGAGTCCTTGCTGACTCTGTCAGTCCTCTCATGGAAAGTGCTGGGTATCTTTTCAGAGAGGGGGGGACCAACACACACCTTGCTCGAGGTGTGCTGGTGGGAGAATTACTCATCAAACCAGAAGAATTCTGATCTTAGCTACTGGCTGGCTAAATAGTTTTAACTCCATTTTAAGGGCTGCTCCCTGGCACATGGGAATCAACAGGCTAAGGGACCTGAATTCAGTGTATGGTAGAGTGAGGCCACAAGGTCTTAAATCACCACTGTATTGACACTGAAAACAGACAATAAAATTGCATCATTTATTGCATCATTTATTTCTCAAGCATTCATCACCCTGACCACCCTAAAGAACCTTCTCTCACACTGCTAATATACAGCTAAAGAATAAAAATTACTGGATGTAATAATAAACTGCAATCCACAATGACAGCAACATAACAGACTGCAGTGTATGAACAAGCAGCATCCCTGTGAAAGAGGTACAGGGCAAATTTCAACCAAAGCACACCCTACTGCCTGCAGAAGTAACACAAGTGACTCTGAAACCAATCTATTCTACTTCTTTTTTATAATGTGGGAATACCATTTTAATTCTTACCTTCAATAACTTAGTAGCAAGCTTTAAAACATTGTTCACTAGTGTCAGTTCCTCCTTCTTATTAGGCTTTTTCTCCATTTTCAAGTACAAGTTTATCTGATTTAAAACAGAAACACAAGTATCACCACCTACTTAGAATTTAAAGGAATTAATTTGGAAGTACTTAATATTTTAACAATGTGATTACTCAGCAACCATATGACAAAACTGCAATGACATTTCTGCAAGCAAGCAAACTTTTTGTTTCCTTTTTAATATTCAAGAACAAGTATTGGCTCAGCACCATAGGAAAATACAATGCTTTATGATGTAACAAATTACATTTGACATTATTATAGCACCAACTTTAAAGTTTAGTTTGATCTATAAATCAGGCATGAAAAACCACCAACATAGGTAGGGTTGACATAATTTCTTTTCCTTATTCAAGGGTTGCCTGAGGTTTCACAATTCATCCCCAGCAGGTTTTTATACTAGTGAGCAGACCTTACAAGACTTAACATCCTCAAAAGTTATTGAACAGAATGAAATGCTAAACCATAACTCTGTTAAAGTGTAATTTCTTTTAAAAGATTCTAGTGTAATTCAGTACTTCATGAGCACCTTGAGTGCAGAAAATCAATCTTTCCAGTGCCTTGAAATATTTGAAAAAATATTAAACTCTTCATTGTTGTAGCAGAACAGCATATTGAACATTTCAATACTTCTGTGATGCAGACTTTTTTAGCTCATTATTTCTGAGAAGGTTAAGAGTTCAAATTAGCTCTCTTTTGGCCTTTTAGCAATTTTGAAACATCAGCTTTCATTCTCAAACAACCTTTGATATCCTAGATCAGACAAAGGCTAGCTTTTTTCTTTTCTATTGCATAACCAAAGCAAATCAAAGGAAAAAATGTTTTGAAAAGCCACTAACTTTTTATTTTAGTATGACATCCTTCAAAATAAAGAATGAACAATTTAGCATCATGCTGAAGTAGTCCTTCAGATGACAC
>WAAE01014357.1:0-12583 GCA_013400495.1 Nicator chloris | reverse complement strand
ATTCAAATATACAATTAATTCAACTTCTGTGTGATCTAAATTACTCTCTTTTTTCCTTATTGCATGTTTTATAGGCTGTATGCAATAGTGAAAGAAAAATGTGCTCACCATGTTTTGACTTGGATTAGGATGAGGGATGTGGGGAGGACAATAAGTGTTTCCTGAGTGAATAACAAATGAGACTTTACCAACTAAATCACAGGGTTATCCCCTGAAGTATTGTCTCATGGAGCTGGATTGAGATTTCTAGGAAGAATGTTCAAATTCCAAACCTTTCAAACTTTGTATGGTTCCTTTAATAAAAGCCATATCTAGTGTGTGCATATGTATGCAGGCAAAGCTCTCAGGGTTCATTAGGTTGATTATTCCCTCCTGATAGCACTGGGGCTCATGAAAACATGCAAGCAGGCTTATTTCTGCCAAAAGTCTCAATGCATGTTATCAATGCTTAAAAGCAGAGAAATAGGCTAGCTGGCTGTTTCTCTCATTAATTTAGATTCATGGTTTGTTAATCAGCTTGATATTCATGATATATTGGCCTAGCTCCATGTATGAAAATAACAAGGCTCTGAATGACGAAGAAACTTTGAAAAGATTTTAATGATCTTGCATTAGTTTTTAAGCCATGATTTATTGGTTTTTTTTTTATCAACAATATTAAGTTTGTTGTATTATCACAGTAGTTCAGTATGACCCCATGGCCAAAATACAATTTGTTTTGTCTTAAATCTTACAGCTGACAGTGTTGGGTGTATTAGCACAACATCCCTTTAAGAAATCTATAATAAAACCAGTTTAAAGTTTTAGGGCTAACCTATGAATTAAGCTCAGAGTTAAAAAATAGCATTCAGTGACATGAGTCGGTATGCTTTTGGAGTTTGCTTTTACATCTTTAAAGGACCTCCAGGTTATTTCAAATTATAAATATATGAAACATTCAATATGAGGAAATATAGTTCTTAGAAATCCTCCATAATCTGCTCATACCTCAGGCTTTTTACAAACAATCTTTTTCTTTATCAAATTTTCAGGGGAAAAGATAAATATTTAAATTAAAAACAGTATTGTACCACAGAATCACAGTCCTTTCTGAATTGGAAAGGGCTCAAGGACCAACTCTTAAGTGAATCTCCTGGACAGAGATCAAACCTGCAACCTTGGTGTTATTAGCATCATGTTTTGACCAACTGAGCTCATCTCAGGGTCATATGGAATATTTATATTGGTATAGGGGATCTTAAATGATCGATCAGCAGCAGGAAAATTCCTGAATTAATGCTGTCCACAAACCTAATTGATTCCCATTCACTTGGCTGGGAATGATTGGGTTGGAGACCATTTAATCCAACCTGACATCCAGATGTCCGTGGTCCCTGATGGGATGCACCCAAAAATGTTGAGGGAATTGATGGACATCGTTGCTAGATCATTCTCAATCATCTTTGAAAGGTCACAGTAGTCAGGAGGGGTAGCTGAGGACTGGAAGAAAGCAAATGTTACCTCAGCCTTCAAAATGGCAAGGAGGACATAGGGAACTACAGGCCTCACAATCCTTTGCTTCCAAGATACTAAATTTAAAATGCTCTGTGGTACCACATAGTCAAATACCACAATGATAGAGTCACAATTTATTGAAGAGTCTTAGTTTTACTTTAATTTACAAATACATTTTTTTAATACAAGGGTGTCTATTGAAAATGATAGCTGTGATCAATGTCTAGATTATAGAGCTCATTCTAATTTTAAGATTTAAGGCAGCATTTCTTTAATACTTCAGCAAAATGTATGTTCTGAAATGCATGTACTATGAATTTGTTTACTAGTAGGTTTATTATACTTGTATATTGTTTCCTACTTATAAAAAATCTCTTGAGATAAGCTGCTCATATTAAAACATTTTCAGGTTGCTCCAAAGAAAGTAGAAATATTGGAAAGATAAATATTGTCAGCAGTGATGGACTACTCTGATGAAGTGATTCATTATTTCAGTTCCAGTACTTATGAACTTTGCTGAGAGAGTGACATGCTGAATGCCCCCTAACATATTAATTTTCTGATTTGCCTTCTAAACTGGTAAAAGCTGTGTTTTCATCAAGTATGCAAAAATCACATCTCTCTGTAGAATAAAGATGCCACAGAATGGATGAATTTAGGGAAGTAATGCTTTTAATTTGGGTAAAAGTGTTTTAAAATTTGCTTACAAATCAGCAGGGTCTTGTAATGAAATCGCATAGTTTTCATAATGAAGTGATTCTGAATCTTAAGCGTTATCTTCTTGGGATTTGTAAACTCTTAGAGGGCAAAGTGTAAGGATCGAATTTTCAAAGGAGAATTACATGCTAAATTTCTGTTAACTAACCCTTTAGGCAGTATTGAAAATCTCTGCCTTACATCATAAATGCCACTGAGGAATCAGCTTGTTAACATAATGGGTTCTGAAGCGAAGGGGAAGGATATTGGAAAAGAGGGGTAAGAGTGGATGATTCTACATGCAAAATGCAGTGTTAACTAGGGATTTTATTCTCCTATTTCTCTCCTTTTATGTAATTCTTTTTCTTAAGATTTGATTTTTTCACGTCGTGGCAGACAGCAGTGGGGAGGAAAGGACGTCCTCCTTCCTTTGCTCTTCTGGTGGGTGTCTGTCTGTCCTGTGTTGTCCCCCTGTGCTGGAGGCTGGGGAGCAGAGCTTCCTTCATTTTCTGGCTGCTTCTGCACACCTCTGTGGAAGAGGGGCACAGAGCTAATGTGCCCTTGCAATTTAGTTATGAAGAGCTAAGGGCAATGATCCTGATCATTGTCACTAATAAATGATGTTGTTAAACTTGGCCCCAAATGAAGAGGAATTCTTTCACCTCTAACTTAGGGGCAGAGGTCTTCATCATAAAGTCAAATCAAAAATGTAGGCACATAGGAAATTGTGTGCCCAAAGGAAACCAGGTATGAACTTTGGACTATGGCAGTGATGAAGTAACTTAGTGCTGTCTAAGTCTCTTTGAAGTTTCTGAGTTTTATAAAGAGCCCTGCCATGTTAGGGGCATGGTCCTTGAAGGTACCTTAATGCTCTCCTGGAACCCATGTAGTAAATGGACATAACAAATCTTTACTAAGGTGCTGGAAAGAGAATATCTGAACAGGTAGGGGAATAGATGCTTTCATCTCAGCATCTTTAAAAGTATGACATATATAGAAATATCTTCTAGTCTTCAGTGCAAATCTCATGCCTAGTTTAATGGAAATATTTTAAAAGAAATATTTAAATATATTCATATATCTATGTTTAAATTACTTGGGCCCCAGATTGTCCTGAGAACACAAGAAGGAAGTAGATTAAGAGAAAAAAAAAGAAAGAAAAAATAAAAATAGAATAATAAAATCAAACATATTTTGTTGGGGTTTTTTATGAAAAATGCTTCATATTTATTCACTGAAGCTAAACCACAGAAAAGAGAATGGAGGAAAAAAGTCTAAGACATGAAAAAGGAGTTGTCATTTATTAATAGAAGTACTAGTGCAAGAAATACTGACATTCAGAGTTGATTGGTGGTGAAAGGAAGGCAAAAATGTATGAAGAAAAATGCGCAGAATGAACAAAATATAAGTATAGCAATGATGTGAGATGAGAATATTTAACATTATTGCTCTAATCTTATCTAGAAACCTTTTCATAGGCAAATACAATTGCACAAGCAGAAATGAATCAAATGAAAATGACATCCAGGTCAACGAGGCAGCACAGCCCTCAGCAGTTTAAGCACGTGATGGTCCCAAGATCCACTCTCGTACTGCCAACACAGCCTCCTACAGACCCTGCCAAGCAGCCAGATGCTGCTGGAAGATGAGGACCCTCCACAGTTGGCATTTAACTCTTGAGAGGGAAGTAATAATGTTCAGGTCTTATTTTAATGACTGAATTACATCTTGCTGTAATTGATGAATTTAAATTCTAATACACTGCTACAACTGTTTTAGTAGTGATTGTGACTTTGACGTGTTATGTAGTGCATCCTATTCTAATAAGAGCCTTGCTTTTTCTTATAGGATGTTAATACCAACATAACTCCATCCCAGATTCACCATATACTACTTTAATGAAGATGTATTCATTTTGTAAGGAAAACCAGCAAAGGCTTGATTTTTCTTATAAAAAATCATTAATGATAGATGTAACATCTAGTGGAAGCCTGACAGTACTCATATCTTTAACTTCCCAAGCACAGTTTCTCTATTGTCAATGTTCTCCTTTTGACTCTTTTTTTGAAATGAGATTCTTTTTGTAGTAGGCATAAGAAACTGTTCTTATACAATCTATGTGATATTTTGTTTCTGAGCACTAACATATTAGACATCTTTACATCAGTGACTTTCCAAGACATAGAAACACCCACACATTATTGAATCAGATTTATTGAAAATACCTGTTAAAGACTTCAAGATTTTCTCTGGGGTTTGTAGAGAAGCCATTTGGACTTAAGATGCACTGTGAGGACTCCACCTAGCATGCTTTTCACATTTCCTCTGTGTATTGTTTTATTATGTAGTTGTGAATCTCTGTGCTGTTACACTCCAAATTTGCAGGAACTGATTACAGGAAGACTTATTCCTATTAAAAAAAAAAAAAGAAAGAAGAAGGAAGAAAAAAAAGCAGCAATGGCAGGAAGATACCATAATTATTACATATAGAGAAATACCACACTTAGAGGTTTTGGTAGTTGATGCTGACTACCTTGCTACAAAAGGGAAATATAACTACCCTTGAAAACGAATGGCTATTTCAGCCTGGTATGAACTGTAACAAAGATAGTCTATATAATACATGGTTGTTTTCCAACATCAGCCAAGGAAAGTTGACATTCAAAAGTCACTCTCTTGATATCTATGGCAACCTGTTTTAGGATATTGATTTCTGTAAAATAAGAACTAGAACAACTGAGCATGATAAATCAGGCAATATTCTGTTTCTAGGTTACTTGATAAATGCTGTTGCAGGACAGTTTAAGGTTGGAGTAGGAACACGCAGAGAATAAGGGGGAAATACATTGTTTGGTCTCCAGTTCTCTGACTCTAGTCATAGAAGCACTCATGTTAGTTTATCTCTGCTGACTCTGACCAATGTAAACCCAAGAAGACTACAAAGAAGAATAGGAACAAGTACACACTTTTATTATGCTGTTTGGTTAGAGCTGGTGAAAAACCTTTCTTTCTTTTTTTGTTTGTTTTTTTTAGTAAAAAGGAGTGCACTCCTGTCAATGACCTTTAACTGAATGGAAGATTTCCTTCTTGATTTTCAGTCCTCTTCATATTGGTACTTCACTCTCTTCTTCACATTTTTTTTACATCAATTGCATGTCTAGCTGATAACTGCAGAATTTGTTGGCACCCATAGAGGAATATTATGAGAGATACTAATAGGCAGATATTTTTAAAATGTCACTATTGCCTAAGAGCTGTATATATGCAAAAGATGACAGAGGAGATGCTTAGATTTTTTCATCTGTTTCCTCTGGTTCTTATGGGAAAAGGAGATACAATCAAGGAATTGAGAAGAAATGAAAACTTGCACTAATTCTGTAAATTTCAACTTTTCCCTCATGGTACATCCAAACCAGAATTGCTACCTTCCTTCACTGTATATAACCTAAATATTTTTCTGAAATTGCAGTGATGTGCAAAACCTAAATTAATCAAAATATTAAGAAAAAAGTATGCCTCAGGATAAATACAGGGTGAATTTTGTACTGGATATCTGCTGTGTAAGTTTCAGAAGATTAGAGTTAAAAAAAAAAAATGTTTTAAATAAACAGAAGAGCTTTTGCCCAGCTACAAAAGCCTACCTGGTGCCAGACTCAGACAAAAAGTGTAAAGCCCACTGCTGTGTTGATGCTTATCAGAAGAATTTCTGACGAGTACACTAGAGAAACGTCTTGGGAATTTTACCAGCAATAATGAAATAGCTTAAGAATTCAAAATGCTGTTATGCAACATTGGTTTATCACTCCCCAGAATGCTGACCTTGCAATGTTCAGGTAATGTTTCTCCAAACTCACTCTCATCCCAAAGTAAGCAAGGGAAGGTATTGGCAATGGTGACAGCCATGACAGAAGCCCAAAAAACTGGACACCTTAAAACCAAGCATTTTTTGTCACGTAACAGAGACACCACCTGTAAATACAGGTAGGATTTTTGGCTTTTGTTTTCAAAATATGGGCATGTCAAATACAGATAAGACCACGCAGAGTGAACTCCAGGTTTCTGTGATCAGAAATAATAACTTGGTGGCTTTATTGGCTAGGAATTTTGTTTGGTTGATTGATTTACATTTTTTTGGGGTTTTTTGTGGAGCAGTTCCATTACTTTGATTTATAAATATATGTGTGAGAAGCAGTCATTTTTCAAATGAAGGGGGATTGTTTCCATTCTAATCCGAAAGCTACATATGATCTTTATGGCAACAACAGTGTCTATTGCAGCTTTGCAGTAGTCTTATCACTACCCAGAAGTGACAGCCTATGACAATATAAAAGGTAAATCCAAATGGAAATTGTGATGAAATTTGACTGGCAGAACATGGTTTAAAAAAAAAAATTGAAAACAACAACTGATTGAAACACTAAACACCCATGTACAGTGAAAAGCTGTAACATTCACTATAGCTGAAGTTCCAACACAAATGACTGCATTTAACCAGTTTAGCACATGTGCATCATTCCCAAGAATCCTGGAGCACTAAAACTTGGACAACTTTTGGGTAGATTCTTTTTGTAATATAGTTGCTTTGTGCTGCCAGGCTTCACTTTATTTGACAAGTTAAAATCATAGGGTGGCATGGAGCCTCTGTGGCAACAGGTTTTTGGTACAGCTTAGGCCAAATGGAAGAAGAGGAAGGATAGCCACTGTGCATTTAAACCCTAGAGATTTTTTATTACCACAATAGGGTTTAGGGTTTAGGCTGTGGAAACTTAACTAGTGCAAAGATCTGGTGTGCATTGTCAGCTTTAGCACTGTTGTGGTCTGTTTGCAGAGGATACTTTACATAAACCTCCCTTAAATTTCCTTTTTACTTCCCCCAAGAGAAATTGCAAGTAGCTTGATTCAGAGCTTGATCCAGTAGCCCAGAATCTGGACTTTCTTGTATTTATATTCCATATTAAGGAGCTTGTGTGTACACATTAAAATGGAATCTAGAGCTGAAAATAATGAAATATTTGTTTGCAACATGCACAAAGAGTGACTAGGAGTAAAAAAACTGACCCTAGGAGACACGGTGATTTGTTTCTCAATTTATATAAAGTAAATTTTTCAAAATGCTGCTCTAAAGTGTATTATATAGTGCATGATTTTCTTCTTATTTCAAACTGAATGTAAGGATAGATGTGAACTTCCACCAGAGTTTAATTCCGTGCTTTACCATATCAGTCTTGTGAAAAGTTATGCCTTTGAATTGCCACTACCTTTAAATTGCAAAACGTCATGAAATTGCCATGTAATGAAGATTCTATTTTGCTTAAGGCATGAGGTGTTTTCCTTTGATGTTATAGATTGGTGGGATTTTTTTCTTCTTCCTTTTCCCTTTCCATCCAAATTATTTTCAAGTAAATATTGTTATAATGAATGCTGGACTTGTACAGTGCCAGCTTTTGTACTAAATTATTCAGATAAAAATAAACATGGACAGTTTGAAAACAAACTATTACAATGAATTAGACTGAATAAAGAATTAATGAAAAACCGTGCAAATATTTGCTGGTACATTTAACTGCAAGGATTAAGTGAAAAGGAAGAGGTAATTTTATTTTTTAAAAAGGCAGATTCAAGTAAATATTCTTCCCCATGTTTGCTTCACTGGTACATCTCTTGAAGCTGTTCATGCAGGGATTTTGTTTAAGATTTATTTCGTATTCCTAATGTCTGTGTTGTCATTCAACACATGGTCCAAATTACTCAAGGAGGCTTTTATTTGAAGGCTGCCTTTAACTTGGGCTATTCTATTAATTAACTGTACCCTAAGAAAATGCAAATGAGGCGTGGCAGAGAAGGGAAATTCCTGTGTCCTCTCATTGCCACTTAGATCTCTGTCTCATTGTGCACATCCCGCGTGCAGTGCTGTTTTAGACGACCTTATTTTTAATGGTGGTTTTGTTCACCTACTCCTCAGATGCTACCTGTGCACCAGGTAGGTCTCTAAGTCACAAGTGTGTGCTTCACCTGTGCAAAGGGCACCAACAAATGAAATATTCAGGCTCTGGACCCTGTGCTCCCCTTGCCACACCTGCTGCCTGTCCAGTCAAGTATTGCGGGAATAGCACACATCCCCCAAGGGGTCTCTGCAGCTGACAACTTTTCATGTCCACAGATGTTCTCATGCAGCTATGCTGTGGTTAGATATACACACACATGGTGGCTGCAACTGTTCCCCAGGGTCTGTAAACATTTCCCATCACAGCTGGGCTTTAGATGCCAAGTCTGCTTCTGTGTCCCCGGAGTCAATAGTCACAGTAGAGAATTTACTGAAGGGATTCTGATGTTAATAGGGGTGTATACCTGCAGAAAAGGAAAGCCCCTTCCTGTGGATGTTTGTGTTTGATTGGTTGGATAGGACCCAACAATTCCTGTGTGAGTCTGTGTTAGATTAGCCATTTTCCAAGTCCTGAGAGAGAGTGTCAATTCAGTCAGCTGAGCAAGAATTTGTGGTAGCCCCTAGGGCTACCCCAAATGTATGTTCCTTATGTATCTTCTATATGCTCCTTATGTATTCTATGTATTTAATGGTTTGCTCTGTATACCCCTGTTCTTCCTGTGTTAATGGTATGTCCCAAAAGCTGTATCCTTCCCTAAAGGATAGAGTCTAACCTAACCCTGCCCCTTTCCCCAGAATGTTCCCTGTCTGTCTTCCCCATGGGCCAACCCCTACCTAAACCCCACCCTGGAATTCCCCTAAACCCTGACACCCCATTGGCCCATGTGACCTACTCTCCTCCCCAGGTTTCCCTCGTTGGTTTATACATTGTAATCCCCTCCCTTTGCCCCTCCCCTGACGTAATGTCACTGGACCCTGTCCTTAAAACCCCCTGTCTGGACTGTATCAAGATCTTTTGCCTCTGCCCTGCCTTCGAGTTAATAAAGGCCATTTTCGGAGCCGCATGCAAGGCTCATCTCATCCTTTCACACCGATCCAACGACGATTGCTGGGGTGCTTCACGATCCACAGGGAAGGGTCAACCCTTGTTAGCGCACAGGGTCATCGCGCAAAGGTACACACCGCGACAAGAATTCTTGAAGAACAGTAGCTCATGAAGAAAAGCTAAGGTTTTTTAATTAGATGGGCTGAGAAAACTGCCAAAGTAACCCCACTTATGAATAAAAGGATCCTTCTTAATAAAGTATCCAGGACAAATTGGTATGGTGCCAATCATACCACTCAGTTCAGACTGGGCAAATCAAAATATTAGATTAGATTTTCTTTGGTTTTGCCTTTTTTTAGTTTGTTTGTGTGGTGTTGGGATTGGATTTTTTTGTTTTGGGGTTTTTGTTGGGGTTTTGGATTTTTTTTTTTGGTAAAGATATTGTTTATTTATTTTTTTGTTCCTGTAAAATATTCCAGAGTCCTAAAAGGTAAATGATTTATACCTTGTTGTCACATCATATAGGTGTTTCTAAAGCAGAAATATGGATACCACATCGTCTTTCATTTAACTGCTGCTGTGATTTGTGAGCACATATGGTAGTACATCACAGTGGGCATGAATTGAGATTCTGCTGTGCTGTACAAACACAGGACAAATACCTCTAGCTCCAAAGGCTTCCTAAACTTCCAGGCTTTCCAGATAGGGTACTTTCTGCAGAACCAAAATTCTAACTGCTGTTATTACTATTCTTTTCTACTTCCAGGACTCGGTGCAAGATATGTTTCATTGTCTAAGAAAAGTAAGAAATGTATATAGTTCCTAAAAACTCAGTCAAATAAATTTCAAAACACACCCAGTGTTTCATTATGCCTTATGGTTTTGATTTTAAAAAACCACACCCTATTTAAAGGACTGTATTCTTCTTTATCTGAATCCAAAGATGCACAGAAGGGAACTATGTGCAAGAATTAGCTTTTATTTTGTTTGTGACATTCATTGTTCACTTTTGCCAGGCTCCAAACCACCCACTGAACAACATGAATATTTAGGAGTTGTCAGCAGCTTCAACCAGCTTGATTTTTCTCAAGAATTCTAGTATATAAAAGGACAATGAATTCACTTTTATATGCAGTGGTTGTGCATGAGCTGTTCCCTGATACTATTATTTTGGATCTTTTTGAAAAAGTCTGAGAAGTATTCATGGTTACACCAAAACCTCATCAGCTCAAAAAACCTTTATTCAAAAACATAGAGATAAGAGTTTTGTAGTTTCGTCTCTCTCTCGGTGTGTGTTGTCTGCAGCATAGACAGCAAGAGAGGGAGGGAGTTTTTTCTTTGCTTTTTTTGTTGGTTTTCCTTGTTAGCTATGTCAAGGAAAGTTTTCCCAAGACTGTGTCTTTTGTTGTTTTTTTTTTTAATCTAGAACTGTTCAAACCTCCTCTGGACTGAAAACCCAGAAAAACACCTGGAGCTCACACCTGTGGCCCATGGGGGCCCAGGATGTGGCATTTTCCAGTGCAGGAGGGACTAAGAAGAGAATGAGCAAGCCGAGCTACATCCCACGAGAAGGACTTTCTGAATTTGCCATCTCTTCAGTACAGCAAGAGGTTCCATTTTTTAGTATTCATTTTTTCATGTTTGTGAGTACTTTTCTTGTTAAATAAACAGTTTTTTCCACTTCTCTCAAAGGAGGTTTACATCTCCCTAACTGGTGGATGGAGGGGCCACTTGTATTTGTTTTCTAGAGGGATCCCATTCTGAGGTTTCCTCCCAAATTTGCCCTAAACCAGGACAATTGCGTACGTATTTCCCAAGAAGCCCTATATTACCTGGAATATTATTGGACCTTCCGTTATTAACAATTCATTTTATTTGTTGTTGTCACAAAGGTGTGGCAGGGAAAGAGGAAATAACCAGTTAACTTTTATGAGAGAAGTGGCACAAGTAAACTACTGGCATAACAGAAGAAGATGGTTGGAATTTTATTCCTTACTGATATAACTTCAGCCAGCTTTCTCTTTTTGCTCTTTCTTTCTTTTTTAATTAAATTATTCCTTGTTCATATGGGGTTAGGCCTCTCCAAAGCACTTCCAGCTGTCTTTTAAGCTGTGAAATATGAAGATAAAGGCCACCTGGAGGTGCAAAGCCTCCCACTTTGATTTTACAAAATTGGAGTGCTACCTGTGCTGGGTTTGCCTCTGTAGACTAATTCCATTTCTCCACTGTTGAGTTTTCACTCATACTGCTGCTCTGAGGGTTTTAAAAAATGTAAAAGAAATTTCATTATAGCAAAAATTGATTCTAAGTTCCAGAAAGCTATAAATTCTTGGGGGAGAAAAGGTGAAGAAAAAACAAAGAATTATAGAGAAATAAAGCTATACGGTGTTTGCAAACAAAGCAGAAAAAAGTTTTAAGCAATACGTGTTACTAATAGAAGTTAATGACCCAGAAACAACTGTGATCTTCTTCTCAAATTGCTTCTCTCTCTGGTCCCCCTTTTGCCATCCAAATAGCTCCCTGACTGTGTTCTGCTGTGTCTTTTCCTCTCATGTCTGTCATGTTGCAGCCCTTTGTCACCTGTGTATTAGTTTGCATGGTGAATGGATCTGGTTCACCTTGAACCACAACAGGATTTAACAAAATGAAAAAATTTCATTTCAATTAAAGGAAATGTTTTGAAGGAGTCTTGGCAGGGGTAAATAAAACACTTTTATTTTTCATTCTTGAACTGTGGTTAATTTACATTACAATTTTTTGTAGTAAAAAGTTGAAAAACTCATTTCAGAGAAACACCATTTTTGCTGAATAACATCAAAGGGTCTCTGTCTTCCTATTTGCCTTGAAACCTAATCAGGGCAAAGGCTGTCCAGTGTTTCTGGTTCCATGGCAGTCTAGCAGGAATCTAAAAGTAACCCATCTGGAACCTGAAGTGGCTTTCTTAGAACTGCTACAAACCTGAGATCATCTGAAGGCCCTTCAGAACTGTTTTATTCAAAATGTTCAAGGCATCTGTAGTCATACTTGCTTCTCTTGTATATCTCATCTCCTCAAGACTGGAATGGTGCTGGAAGTCAGTAGCAGCTAATGTTTTGTTTCAAATACAAGTTTGATCCATTTTTTGACAGCTTTATGTTTAATTGTCCACTTATGCTGTGAGCTTCATAAGCCAGAGTCCTCATTTTATTTCAATGCAGAACTTTGTGGGTGCTACCAGAAATCCTTGTTAAATACAGCCATTTTATGACTAGCTTTTCTTAATTTTACAAACTGCTTTTCATAAAGGTGTGCTTCTATGTTGGAACTCTGGTCACTGAGAATTTTAGACTTTCTGTGCTGACAGGCACTGATCCCCAAGAAAACACTGCATTTGACCTGAGGCCATGGAGAAGACTTCCAAAATTGAGTGGTAGACCTGGGATTATGGGTGTGTAGTTTCAATAGAAGTGTGCAATATCACATGG
>WAAE01014356.1:1365-21630 GCA_013400495.1 Nicator chloris | reverse complement strand
GAACAAAACATGTTTTTAACACCCTGATATGGAAATTGGCTGGAATAAATTTTCCAACACAATTTGAAGCATCAGAAAGCAGGCAGTCTTTATCTATGCAGGGCACAGAGGAGGATATTTCTTTATTAACTGTGTGTTGTGAGACTTTACAACAAGGCACTTATTCCATCATGATAATACATATTCATTAAAATATGTTTCTTATCTAATATATAAACATCACTTTCTTAGAACTATTTTGCATGCATCCTCCTCCTCGAAGGCCTTGTATGGTCCTGGACGGTGAGCTAAAGGGGTCTCTGGTGGTTGTATTCACTGAATGCTTCAATATAAAAGGTGGCCTTGCCTTGAACTTTTTCCATGAGCATGCGCTGTTGATTCTTTGTTACATGACTTGCAAAAAAACCCCCACTGTAGACCTATCTGTTTCTCCACTGGTTCCACTTACGTTTATCATCCTGTGTAAATACTTTAACTTTATTTTATCTTATTTGCTAGTTAGTCTTTAAGCTCTCTTCCACAACTTTAGGGGAACTGAGAATATCTATTCTCTATGTTCTTTATCATGACCACCCCACAGCACAGCCCAGCTGCTTTGGGGTGTTGGCGCCTGCCCGGTGCTAGGATGGGGTGTGTGGGGGAGCTGGGTGCCACATTGGTGGCACTGGTGGTGCTGGAAGTCGGCCCATCCGTGGGGTGAGCAGGGGCATGGGTGGGGGAGGGAGAGGGGAATAGAGCTTGGGACTCCCAGCTGAGGGAAAGGGGAGGTGGGATGCCCCAAATTAATAGGATGGGGCTGGGACTCCCAAAACCAAGCACGGGGGAGGTGGGTTGAGAACTGAGGGGATGATGGGAAAGGGAGGAAAAGAGGGGGCTGGGATCCCCAAACAGAGCGGGAGGGGGATGGGACACACAAATTGAGTTGGAAGGGGTCCGTGGATTGGGGGGATCGATGGAAAAGGAGGCAAAGAGGGAGGGAAATGCTGAAGCTGGAATAGAAGAAGGGCAGTTCCATGGATGTCCACCCTTGTCGCCCAGCACTTAAGCCCTGGAGTGAATCGCTGGGGCTCAGGGTGGGGGGTGAAGGGGCAGATCCGCACTGAGGGGATTCCCCCCTGCGTCTATTCCCAGTGGGGTTCCCCCCACCCATCAGCCAGTGCTAAGGCCCTGTGGGGCAGAAGGGATGGGAAAGAACCGGGAGAAAGAGCAGAGGGAGAAAGAAGGAGGAGGAGCAGGAAGAGGAGGAGCATGAAAAGGAGGAGGAGAAGCAAGAAGGATACTGCTCGCTGTGTCTGCAGCCCCCCCGGCCCCAAGGGCATCGCACCCCCTACATCCCTCAGGTGACTGGGGAGGGGGAGTTTGGCCCAAATATATTGGGGGGTATCTGGCAGGGATGTTTTTGGAGGGGTGTTTGGAGCTTGCAGATTCTGGAATCTAGCCCCAGATATCTTTGCATTTCCCTGACAGGTTTTCTTGGAGGGATGTGGGTGTGTTTGGAACTTGCAGAACTCCAGAGAGGAGCCTCGAATGCCCCTTGTGGGGACATTGCGGGGAGGGGGGGGTCTGTGTAGCGATCGCCCAGTACTGGCGGGGCAGGACATCAGTTCTGGGAATCCCCGGGAGAGGCAGGGGAATGTAACGTGGGACCCCCGGAGTGGGGAAAGTGGAGAGGGGTGATACCAGAGGTGGAGGACCCCCAGCAGCCTGGAGGGGTGGGGAACACAGACATGAGGGAGGGCCAGGACGCCCGACCCTGCAAGGAGTAACAGGGAGAGAGAGGAGCCCCAAGTGCCTGGAGTGAGGGAAACCTGAAGAGGGCGACCCTGGGAGCTGAAGCAGAATCAAGGGAAAAGGAAAGCCTGGACGCCCTAGCATCCCTAAGCAGAATTCCAAAGAGGGGAGATCACTAGGATCCATGGGGACCCCAGAACTCCAAAGGAGGGAGACCAGCTAGGGGGAACTCCTGGGAAGGGTTTTTTTGATTGATCCAAAAGTATATGGAGCAGCATGAGGTGACCATTATCCCCATCTGATTCTCCTGCGCCTCTGGGAGGGAATTGGGGATAACATGAAGCCTGGGAAGGAGGGAGGGGTGGGGGAAATTAGCTTTACTAGGATTTGTTTTAATTCTCATTCTCTTGTTGTGATTTGACTGGACATAAATTCAAATTATTTCCCCAACATGGGTCCGTTGTGTCCTTGTCAGCACCAGGGGAGTGCCCTCTCCCTGCCCTGATCCGAGCACAAACCTTTCCTTGGGTGTTCTCTGCCCTGTCTGGGGCAGGAAGGCACTGCTGGAGCAGCCTTGGTGGCACCAGGCACCTGGCTGGGCTCAAACCATTGCATGTGGCACATGTAGCACGGGAATGTTAAACATAAAGCTTAGAGCAAACAAGACTTTCTGGAGGGTATTCTCCACCCCTCTGCCTTTCCTGGGAGCCATAGGGCAACATGCTGGGCACAGCAGCCCAAACTGCTGGAGCACAGCCAAGTGCTCAGACTGTGACTGTGAACTCTTTGCCCTCATTCCCATTGTGTGATATACTTAAGCAGCCTTGTTTCCAGTGTCCATGAGCTCATATTTACACAGCCCCAGGGATTTGGTTCAGTCTCCATGAGCTTGGTTGTGAGGGTGAATTCTGGAAAAGCAGATTCTCTGTGTAAAACCTGGGGCTGCTTGAGTTGGCACTGGCTGGAAAGATGCCAGGGATGGGATGGAGCTGAACACCCAGATCATGGTCTCCACTTTTTGGGGAATTGAAATAATCAACTGCTGAAATAAATGTAGCAAATTAAAGAGAGAGGGGAATAAGACCCCAAACTCATTATTTTTCAGCTGGTTTTATTGAAGCTTTTGCCACCATGAGGTTGTTATGAGTGTCTGGACGTGTTTTTTAGGTGAGTTCTAGATTTTGCTGCCTTGTAAGTGCTTTTCAGTGATTTTATTGGGGTTTTTTTTCAGCCCTTTCTAGCTCCTACAGCAGTGCCTTTGTGGCAGGTATCTGGGGGCCCTCAGACCCCTTGATGTAACCTCAGGTGAGCAAACCCACCCTGAGCAGACACAGATGTGTCCCTACACTGCTGCAGGGGAGAGATGCCCTGGCCCCAGCACACTTCTACCCTCCCCAGCTCTGCTCCCTCTTACTCCTTTGAAGGTATGAGGGGGGAGAGGAAAAACCTGCATCATTCTTCTGCTTCCAAGCCCAGAGACAGTTTACTTAAACTCTTGTCCTGGAAAGGAGTTGGAGCCTTTCCCTGGAGCAGAGGCTGTGCCCAGGAGTGGGAAATGTCTCTGTATGGGGAAGGTTGTTAGGTTCCATCACCCCTAAATCATCCATGGCACTTGTGGTCTGTGGGTGAAGGGGCCAGAGGTGCCCCTGGGAGAGGCTCTGTGAGCAGGTGCCTCCCCACTCTGCAGAATTTCCTGAAGCAGCTGCTTTGATCCAAAACAGGTGTGTAAGTGGGTGGGAGTCAAGAAATCTGGGAGAGAGGAAATGAGAGGAAAAGCTTGGAGGGAGAGAAATTTCTGTGTGTCCATCCCCTTTTCCCACCTCTTCCTCCCCCACCAGTTTTTCACCCCAAAATGCCCCAAGCTGCAGCCTGGAGCAGGAGGAGTTGGGGGGTTGGGGACAGTAACAAAACACCACATCAATTAAACCAAGATTCAAGCATTTGGAGGGGAAATAACCATCCTTTTGGGTCTTACCTTTGCAGATACAGGCAGGTGGTTCTCATATGGAAAATACTTACCTGGGGAAAGTACCAGGTGCAGGGGCTGATAATAATTTTATTTACAGTGACGACAAAAACATCTGCTGGACATTGATGTGAGGGATTTATATAGTTGTAATAAATAGTTTGCAGTTGCCAGTGACTTGACGGCAGCATCCACAGGTATTTCCAGTCTGTCAGGCAACCCTTGTTTTGTTTGTCTGATTTTTTTCCTTATAAATATTCAGCAGTTTGTTCCTGTGGGACCAGCTTTGCTTTGCGCAGGAGAGCTGTGACTACCCAGGAGGTTGGGAGGATTATCAGCTTTTTGTGTTTTTATTTTAGGACCACAGGAGCATCTCTGGTAAAGCCCCAGGAGGGAGCAGGACCTGATTGGGTCCTGTCAGCCTGGGGCGTTGTCCAAGATCACCTTGTGGCAGGAGGAGCTGAGGGACACTCTTGTCCCTGGAGGGTGCCCCTGTCCCCTCTGTGGCCCCAGGGATGGCAGAAGCCCCTTGTGAAGAAGGTACAGAGGAATCATCCCCTGCCCAAGGACCTTCACGAGCTGCCCTGTGGAGGGTGGGGAATCAGGGTTGGCTCAAGTGAAGGCATCCAGCACCTTCTCAGGTGTCCTGGGTGGCCTGGAGTGGGGGCTGGGGCTGAAAACCCTTCTGGGCTTGTGCAAGTCCTTGAGACAACACCTTTCCAGGGCACCCACACCCAGCAGGAGTTGGCTGAGGTTGAAGGAGAGTTGAAAAAACCAAGCAAGTCCTGGTTTTTTGAAAGCTGAAATTGTGTTTTTCTTCCTGCCGCAAATGTAAACCTGGCAAAGGAGCAATGGTGTCTGACTGTCCTAGGAGGAAAATATCCCAAAACAGGCCTTTCCCACTCCCCACTTCTGAGTGTGAGTCATAATTTGCTTTGTTTGCACAGGTGGAGACTCAGATGCTGTGATGGAGCTGCTGCATCAGAGAGCGGAGGGAAGGACCAGTAAGCCCCAGTTTGGTTGTGGGGATATTTGTTCAGGATATGTCTCAGTGTGTTGGGGAAAACTAAAATAGTCAAAGAGCTGAGGGAGGGGGAGTAAGAAATATCAAAGTGTTTGCAAGCTGGGGGTCTGGGGGATGGTGCCCATTCCATGGTGGAGGCAGGCACAGAGGTGATGCAAGGAGGTTGGGCAGCCTCTAAAATCCTTGGAAGCCAATGATAGCCCTGGGACGCCCCCTGGATGGAGCTTGTGTACCGCTGGGAACCTCCAGTGTGTTTTGGGGCTGTGTTGGAAGTTGTTGAAGGCACCCATAAGGGAAATGTGAGAGCTGGGAGAACATGGGGCCCTCTTCATGCCTTTCCCTTGTGGTTTGTCCCAAGATTTCAGCTTCAGGTGCACCAAAGACAGAAAGGTGACCATTGCAGTCACCATTCTCACCGTGATGCTGCTTCTCACAGTCACCATCATCGTGCTGGCGGGTGAGTGGCTGAGGGTGCAGGAACCACCCAAAAGTCTCCCTGGAGAAACCCCCCAGCATGAATCACTTGGGCATGTTGTGCTTGTTTTCAGCTAAGAAACACCCACCCTGCACCGCTGCCACCCTGCCCAACTGCCTGGAGAGTGGGATCGGCTTCGGGAACAAGTGCTTTTACTTCCTGGAGGAGGAAGTAGACTGGGAAGGGAGTCAGCACTCCTGCCTCTCCCGCCAAGCCCACCTGGCCACCATTGACACCAAGGAGGAGCTGGTAAGAGAAACCCCCAAGGAGGCGGTGTGGAACAGCCTTTGGGGAGCAGATTTGGAAATTGCAGGAAATTGCCTGAAGAGAGTGGCATGGAAATACCTGTAATCCTTGCTTTCCCCACCTCCAGCATTTCCTCCTGCGCTATGGGAACTTCATGGAGTACTGGGTTGGTCTCTGGAGGGAAGATTCTGGACCTTGGAAATGGCTCAATGGTTCCCTCTTCAATGACCTGTACGTCTCTGTATCTTCTGGAGAACAAAACTATGGCCTGGGCTGAGCTGGGGCGGGGGCTGGGTGCAGGAGGCACAAGTAAATATAGATCTGATGAGGTAGGAGCAATGAAACACTACTTTCCCTGGTTGTGCCAAAGCATTCAGACACAACCCATGAATTTGTGGGATGCAGATGCTGATGGGGGCCTGGGGGCATCCCTGGATGAATCCCCTAGAACCAAGAACAAGAAAATTGAGGAGCAGAAGGTTTGGGTTCTGCATGGGGGTTTTGCTGGGGAGGTTGGTCCTTATCCTGCAGCACTGTTAATCTCTCTGGAAATGGGAATCCCTCCCATCCCAGCTGTGTCCCATGAGTTCTAACTTCGCTGTTGATCTAGGTTTGACATCCAGGGCAATGGCCACTGTGCCTACACGAACTCCCACAGGATCAGCAGCGACAGGTGCTCTGAGATGAAATTCTCCATCTGCAGCCACCTGCAGAGACACCCCAGTGAAGTTCAGAAAGATCCAGAAATCCTGAATTCCACCTGAAACCTCCCTCTTAGCAGACATCCACCACCAGCTGCTGTTAACCCCACACAATGTGGTACTGAGTCTCTGTCGTTTGTATTTGTTTAAATTTTAGCTGGAAAACAACTCGCAGGTTGGGATGAGTCTGTTTGCTGAAACCCTGCCAGTTGAGATAAGTCCATTTGCTAAAGTGAAAACCAATGATTGTGCAAAAAAAAAAAAAAAATCAATCAAAACCTCCACTCTGCAGCAGGCGATAAAGAGGCAAACTGGAAAGGAGTTGCACAGGAGAAGTCTGTGGAGGACTGACCCCTTGGAAGGGACCCCACCCCGGAGCAGGGGAAGGACTCCTCTCCTGGGTGGGGAAGCAGCAGTATGAAGTGACCATATCCCCCCTCCCATTCTCCTTGCACCAGTGGTGGGGAGGAGGGGGGAAGTTGGGGATAAAGTGAAACCTGGGAGGGAGGGAGGGGTGGAGGAAATGAGTTTTATTAGGATTATTTTTACTTGTCATTTTGCCTTTTCTGGGACACCAAGGGCAACAGCCCATGCACAACAGCCCACACTGCTGGAGAACAGTGGCCCTCAGCTAGGCCATATTTCCTGTCTGTTTCATGTTCCCTGCCCCTCCTGTATCCCTCAGCTCTGTGGGGCTGGGGGCAGCAGCGAGACCCAGTGTGGCCTTGGGGGAGAACAACCCTGAGCCCCCAGCTGAGCCAGTTCACCCAGTTCCACACAGAGGGGGCCCACGGTCACTCCCAGAATGGGCCCTATCGTTGCCAGTCACCCCCAGTATGGTCCCAGTAATTCCCACTGTGATCCCAGTCACTCCCAGTGTGATACCACTATGATCACAGCATGGTTCCAGGGGTTCTCATTCACCCCTAACATGGTTCCAGTGACCTCCAGTATCATTATTCCCACTATGGCTCCACTCCTTCCCAGTATGATTCCAGTATGAACCCAGTCACACTCAGTATGATGCCATTTGTTCCCAGCATACTCCCAGTTGCTACCAATAACCCAGTATGCTTCCAGTCACACCCAGATACTCCCAGTATTATTCCAGTAACTCCCTTTATGCTTGCTCTATGATCTCAGTCACTCCCAGTCTCTCCCAGTATATCCCAGTTACCTCCAGTGTGTTTCCACTCACTTCCAGTTGCTCTCAGCAGATTGCAGCATGATTCCAGTTGCTCTTAGCCACTCCCAGTCACCTCCAGCATGATTGTGTCTTGAGTGTAAAAATATTGCAGTTTGAAACTTAGACCTGAAGTATTTCCAACAGAAGTTATAAATCTTAGTACAGCAGCTTTTCCTGGAGGATGTGCAACATCACAAAGACTTCATCAGTGTATCTGTGGGTTTTTGGAGCTTTGTCCAGTGCCACTCTGGGATGTCATGAAACAGGACTTCACCTGCCACCAGTCCCATCACCCTCTGCCACCGCAGCTTCTTGCAACAGCAGCCACAAAGTGTTTCTGCTGCTCCCCTCTTTGCACAAATCCACAGAGAGCTGGGATTTTTCCGAACTCTTCTGTCTCCATTGTTCCTTATTCCAAAAGAACCAGCACTCCCTCCTGATGAACACCGTGAGTTCCAGCAATGGCCACCACCTCCCCTTCTTGCCTTCAGCCTTGTTCCTGCCCAGAGGGGCAGTGCTGGCCTGGCAGCACAGGTTGTTCTCCCCACAAGGTACAGGAGATGAGAACACAACCCTTCCAAATGCTGCCTGGGTGCTCCCCAGGAACCTCAGCTCCAGCAGCTGCTCTGGGACCATCCTCTGCCCCAGGCTGCAGGGGATGCAGCAGGAGTCCAGCTGGGCTCTGCTCTGGGGCCATCCTGCAGGGAGAACTGCACACATGCAGGATTTAGTTCCCACAAACAGCCAAGCCAGGGGTGCAGGGCAGCTGCTCCAACCCAGCCGGCACTGCTGTGTGTGCTGGGCTGTGGGGCTGGGGCTCCCCACAAAGGGGACAGCACTACTGTGCCACAGGGGACAAATCAACTTCAACCTGAATCTCACTGAGGTTGAGGGGTGGGCTGGGAAGAGTGGGGGGGGATAAAGAGCAGTCACAGAGCTCATCCTGCTGGAGGGACAAGGAAAAAAGAGTGGGAACACAGCAGTGAGGACAGCTGAGGGCTGCAGAACAGCTCTGAATGACACTGTAGCTTCCCACAGCACCCCTGAGACGTTGTTGTGCAGCCAGGGACAAGCAGAGTGGAGTAGCCCAAGCCCTTCCTTGCCTGCAGAACAAACGAGCCAGTGAACGGCTTTTGGAGTCCCACCTCTGCTCTCCCCATGGGGTTTTGTTTTGGTTGGGCTGTCTGCCCCCAGCCCAGCAAGTGCTGGTGACACAAGTGCTGGTGACATAGACCTCTTCTGAGTCCTGGGCAACAGCCAGTAACCCAATTTATTGTTCTGAGCTCCCTTTTATAGTGAGTTTGAATTTCCCGGGCTTGGAAAGCGCATTGGTTGGGAATCTCTGCAGCGCCCAGGTCTCTGGCCAGTGGTGTGTCTGCATCCAGGGCTTAGGTGGGGACCTGAGGTCTTTGTTCCCCTGGGGACTTCTAGAACAAGCCAGGTCAGCCAAATTGGGTCTGTTATCATGATCAGACTCATCATGTCCAGCTGTAAACCAGCTGTGCCTTGCTACATCTCCTCCCTTTGGTTTTATTAAAGATGCAAATTGTTTTCTGTTATCCCATTTGCAAGAGCCCTTTGGCAGACAGGGTAACAGAAGACAGCATGGGTTTAATTTGAATGAGGTTTTGTCAAACTTAATTCTCCTCAGCCAGTGCTGTGTATTATGTACCACTGGAGTTCCAGCACTCACTTCCAGGAGCTGTCAGGCCAGATCACAGTCTTCTAGGCTGGCATGTTACAGGTTAACTGCTTATGGTTACAAATGACAACACTAAAACAAGAAAGCATTCAACTTTTAGAAGTGGGAGAAAAACCCATTAACAGAAAAACAATTTGTAAACAGAAAAAACACTTTGTAAACAGAACCACAGTTTGTAAACAAATAGAATCTTTCAATGAAATGTCACTTTAAGAGTCCCAGATCTCCAAGAGGTAGGTGAACAAGCGGTTTTCATCACTGTTCCACACATGGCTCCACAAAGTGTGTTGAAGGGCTGAGTAGTGAGCCATTTTAAGGCTAATGTGGGATACTTTACGCCCTCTAATACAGTGGTCTCTGTCAAAAATCCGTTCCCACCCAGACTCCCCATGCACATCCTGGCCCCACAGGTTAAGTGCAGCAGTGATGTATGGTCGAATTGTAGCAGTTTGTCCTTCAGGATTTTTTACCAAAACAGGCTTGCTGCTCAGACGCCTTTGTGTGGTTCCTCCAAGGCTAGCAACAGTAGATGCGGCAGGCTCGGTGGACTGTGATGGAGGCCAAGTGTGGGCAGACATGATGGTGACATCTGCTCCTGTGTCAATTAAGCCATTGACACAGGTCCGTGAGGCCTTAGCTTGAGACATTGTAACAGTACAAACCATATTAGGCCTTTGCTCGCCTATGATTTGAGTCGAGCAAACCTGGGGCTGTCCTGTCAATCCAAAGCCTTGGTCTCCTCACTGCCTGGAATCTGTGATGAGTTTATGGTTATTGGGATTGAGGTGGATACATCCACGCTAGTTGATCCTCTTGTCCTGGCTGTGAGTTGATGACACAGGCTTGTACCGTAGGGTGGGAAAATACTTGTGTCATCATGCATTTTCCTCTCGCATTTGGTTTCCCGTTTCCCTGGTTCTGGAGAAATTGTCCATTAACATGAGATTTAGACCTGCATACCTTGGTCATATGTCCGAATTTCCCACATCGGTTGCAGTTTGTATTCACACCCCTCTGCTCTTGAAGTGTCCCCTGTGGTATAGGCTGGTGTGGACAGTTTGCCTTTATGTGGTCTTGTTGTCCACATTTGAAGCAATGAGGTATTTGTTTAACAGCAGCTGTAATAGTATTAGCTAAAATAGCCGTGTTGTGAGATCCAGTCCCAACCTTAGCACATGCATTTTTCATATCCTCTACGGATGGATTTTCTTTAGGTAATGCATCTATAATTTTTCTACAGTCCTCGTGCTAACTGTAGTGTTTGCTGGCTCTTTGCTTCACTTCTGCCACTTTCTTTTGCTATCTTGAGAGCACGGGTTAACGCTATTATTTTAGCTTTCTGTGTAGAGGTGTTCGCTGGTGAGGGTCTGGATTTGGTCACTTTTTTGCAGGTAGTGACTGCATATCTAGCATGTTGTTTTCTACTAATGACATAGCTGCTTCTATTAGTAAACTAGTTTTTTGCGTCTGTAAGAGGGGTGTGAACGAGGAGCCGAGTATCAAACGGACACCAATTGTTGCATTCTGTTAAGTTGGTATGTTCTATTGTTCCCCCATGTTTGTAGTTTGTTCCCAGTTGTCCACACCCTGTTGAAGGTCAATCCTCCCAACCCCTCCCCTTGTTCCCGGTCCTTCCCTGTCACTCTTGTTCCCCCTCCGCTAGGGCTGTATCAATCATCTCGATCCCTCTCCCTTTCGTCTAGAAGGTTCCTGGAAGGGCATCAAATGATTGGCGGGGGACTGGCAGTGCCTCCTCCGGGATCCTCTGGATGGTCCTTCTCCCTGCCCCTCACCTCCTTCTTTCCACAGCCCTGCTCCATGGTTGGCTGGTGTCCAGATCTTCCCCTATTCTCCATCCCCATTTATAAGTTGTTGCAATCCCCTGTTCGGGGTTCTTCTCTGCTGTTTCCCCTGAGTTGAGGAGCTCCCTCAGGAGTGCCAATAAACTTGGACTGCAACTGCACTGAAGGACTGCCTCCTTTCTCCACCGCTTGTCAGCTTTTGGGTCTCTCCCTAAGGACTTGGTGTCCTTAGCTGCAGCTCTTATCATCCCAGCCCTCAGGGTGGGTGACTGGGGCTGCACCCCCTTGCCGTCATTCAGTGCCTCGGAGCTAGCAGGGAGGTTCACGGCAGAGCAGGGGCTCTGGGAAGAGGCGCAGCGACAACCAATATGGTTAGGTTTGATCTCCCTGTTTATTTCTTATTACCTATATTTATATGATTACAGGAGCAGAGTACAGCCAAACAATTGTTGATTGGCTAAAAGTTATGTTCTCATACTTTAAAGCTTGACCATTGGTCCACGTCTTTTGGCAGCATAGTCTTCTTTTGTATTGTCTTATGAATAGCACTTCTATGTTCAGCGTCTAGAAGGTACAACGAATTGTTACATATCTTCAGCATATGTGAGGAAGCATCCATGAGAAGGACCACAAAGTTATTACAATTGCTACTTGCTTGTAACAACAAGGCACTAGAGGAACAGCACAGGAACAGCACAGACTCTCATACCGTTCCCTGATTGCAAGGATTGTTCAAATTCTTATCAATAAATCGTGGCCTCGCTAAGCTAAAAACTCCTCAATAGAGGGCTATCTTTTAGGTCTGAGTGGCTGGCGCAGGTGTCTTCAATAGTTTTTATGTAATTATGTTTTACTAGCTCTTTTTGGTTCTTGCGGAGGAAAGATGCTGGATTGACGATGTTAGTCACAACTATTTCTGCATTATCTTTCTCTATTATAATGGCTTGATATTTCAGGAACTGTTGTGGGGAGAGCTAGTGTCTACCTTTAATTTCTAGCACTGCGGACACTGCGTGGGACACTAGCACAGTCATCTTCTGGCCTAACCTGAGTTTGTGTGCTTCTTGGATGTTTACTGTAACTGTTGTGACAGCTTTGAGGCACCTAGGCTATCTCTTAGCTGTGGCATCTAGTTGCTTTGAAAAATAAGCAACTGGCCTTTGATATGGGCTTAGGTCTTGGGCTAATATCTCTAAGGCAATCTGTTGTTGTTCATGGGAAAACAGAAAAAATGGTTTACTTACATCTGGGAGTTTTAAGGCTGGAGCTGACATGAGATCTTTTAGCTGTTTGTAGGCTCAGTTGGCCTCTTTTGTCTACTGAAGATCTTTACCTTTATTCGCAATGAGTGCATATAGGGGTTTGACAAGCAGTCTATAGTTGTAGATCTATAATCTACACTATCTTGTCATTCTTAGAAAGGTTCATAGGTCTTTCTGGTTTGAGGCTTGGGGGTCTGACAAATCGCCTCTTTGCGGCTTTGTCTTAAAGTCTGTTGTCTAGCACTAATTTCATAACTTAGGTAAATTACTTTTTGTTTCACTACTTGAGCTTTCTTTTTTGATACTCGGTACCTTTGGAGTCTTAAAAAGTTTAAGAGACTTACTGTCTAGGTTACACATGCTTCTTTTGTTCTAGTGGCTATTAGCAAGTCATCTACATATTGTAATAACTTTCTTCTGGTGGGGCTTTTTAGGACTAGATTTTTTTTGCAAGTTGTTCTCTAAACAAGGTAGGAGAGTTCTTATAATTTTGTGGAAGTACTGTCTATGTGAGCTGAGTTTTGTGCCTGCTTTTTGGGCATTGTCATTTAAATGCAGAAATGTTCTGATCAGCTTTATGGATAGGAATGCAAAAGAAGGCATCTTTCAAATTTAAAATTGTAAACTAAGCACTGGTGTTAGGCACATTAGCAATGTATACAGGTTGGCTACTACAGGATAAAGATCTTCAGTTATTTTATTCACTGCCTGTAAATCTTGTACTAGCTGATATAACTTATCCGGTTTTTGAACAGGTAGTATGGGGGTATTAAAATTGGATTGACACTCTTTTAGTAATCTTAACTAGAAATTTCTTTATTACTGCGTTAATTCTCTCTTTATCATCTTTCCTCAAGGGGTATTGCTTGATCTTAACTGGTTGTTTTCTTTCTTTAAGCTTAACTTGTTGTCTTTGTTTGAAAGACAGGTATCTGGCAGGAGAAACCAGAGCCACCCTTGGAGTGGAAAATGTACACCCCCTTTCTCCCTCTGAATTACTATAATTTTAAAATTAAGGGGGCTTTCAGGCAAAGATATAGGAATATCAGTCTTTGTAGGAATATTACAAAATACAAAGGCGATAGTACAAAAAAAAAAAAACAAACAAGCAAACAACAACAACAAAATAATGCTAGGAACACTGACAGAGTCACAATACGACCTTACACTTTGTTTGGTCAGGGTGTTGGAAGCAGTCCAAAATGAATCCTCCTGGAGTAACAGATGTGGCTCCATTGGAGTAGGAAATTATCCTTTAGAAGGGTCCAGTGGTGGCAAGGTGGATCCAGTCTTCCTTTGGGAGTCCCAGGGAGAAAACCAGTCCCCTGGTGTTCTGAACATGGGTTTTTATGCAGGTAGGAGTGCTTGGCACCCCCACGCTGGGTGGAGCATCTCACAATGGGAAGATTTATTTCTACCAATGGTGCAGTGAGCCCTAATGGGCCATTCACAGATGATATCTCCCCAGGGGCAGGGTGGTGGAAGAGATCAGGCAACACTGCCCACCTGGTTGTTATCACTTGGCCCATTAACAAATGGCACCCACCCCTTCCCCCAAGAGATAGAGAAAAAACATCTCTCCAGATGAGAATAGAATACACATTTTTTGGTTACATATTGCAACCCAAGACACTTGTAGAGGGGTAGCATTCTTTGCTCTTCTCTGTACATCAGAGGCCTATACTCTAGGGAATACTTCATTTAGTATTTCTTCGTCAATTTTTACTTCAGCTTTCATTGCTGTCAGGATTAAACTTAGCACTGCTACATATTGTTCATTGTTTACTTCTAGAACAATCTTCTTTTTAAATTTAATGGTCACTTGTAGTAGTTCTAAAAAATCTCTTAGAAGGGGCTTTGGGGAGTTTGGTAGATACAGGAATCGATGAATGCCTCACTGTTTTCTAAACTTGTATTTTAATGGTTTATAAAAGGGCACCTTTTTAGATTGGCCATTCGCTCTTACTACTGTAGCATAATCATCCCCTACAGCTACTAAAGCTTTGTTCAAAACTGAGTATGTTGCTTTAGTGTCAACTAAAAATTTTACTTCTTTGTCTTGTTCTCTTAGCTTTAATTTTATAGCTAGTGGGTCTGCTGAGGTAGACAGCCCTGGTCTCCCTCAGTCTTTCTGTGTATGTGCTACTACCCTCTCTTTTTCTTCTCTCTTGTGTCTACTTCTCTGTTTTGGACACTCATTTTTCCAATGGCCAAATCTCTTACACTTTGCACATTGGTCTCTGCCTATCTGACGCTGGCTTCGTTTGGGTGGTCTCTGCTCGTGTTCGCGTTTTCTTCTCTCTTCTTTTTATATAACTGCTATGAAATTTTCATTCTCTGTTTGCATCTCTCTTCTCAATTGCTAAAAACTTTATGCTTTTCTTAATAGGTCTTCTAAGTTTCTTCTATCTGGCTCTGAGTTTTTGGAGTTTGCATCTAATATCTCTTGCAGATCGTCTCAAGAACAAGTTTACTAGTTGTTGTATCTTTATCTCAGATGCTGGATCTAATGAGGTGTGGTGGCACATAGCATCTTTTAGGCAGTTTAGGAATTTAGATGGTGTTTCTGAGGGACTTTGTTTTATGGTGTATAAAGTTGACTACTTTATAGTCTTAGGTATGGCCTTTTCTACTTTTCTCGCTATCTCCTCTTGGTAGTTTAACAACTTCTGCTTACTTGCTGTCTTATTTGGGTCTTAACATGGGTTTTTGAGGGGAAAATAAGATGCTTTTACATCTAAATACATCTGTTGTGCTTTTAAGAAGTCTTCTGCTAAGTCTCTAGCTGTTTTTAAAATTAATTGTTTCTCGGTTTTAGTGAATGCATCTAATAGCAATTGCACCTCATTTTAGTTAGGCATATGTTGTTTTATTATGTATCATAAGTCTTTGGCTGTGTTTACTGGGTTACTTTGATAATTCTTCACGACCTTTTCTTATGCTTCTAAGTCAATAGAGGAAAAAGGTACTTTAATTACTACTGGCCTATTTGGTCTCGCTACTTCTTGTAGGGGTGCTTGTATCACTGGTTCTCTGGTTTGAGATGTGACATGACTATTTAGGAGTGGTGGGGCTGATGCTTCTTCTGCGTCTTCAGGAGGAGGTGAAGGAGAGGGGGAGCTTTTGCCTTCCTTTTCTTGCTTTCTAAAGAAATTGTTGAGCATATTAGTTTGTTCTTGATTTGGGATTGTAGCCTGGTAAACTTTACTCAATTTGATGCACCTTTGGCTGATGCTACAGGATGAACAGCACTGTTCTAGCTTTCTTTTAGTAGCTTTATTGTCTCTTTTAAGGGCTAGTACTAAGGGATCAGAGGGGGCTTTAATTTTACAATCTCTTTGCTATTTAGGATTATTTCGGAGGGTGAAAAACATGTCACAATATGAAATTTCATCTCATTTCTTTTACATCTTAAGAAAAGCAGTAACTGTAATAAGCTGTTATCATTTAGCATGCACATAGGAGGCTACCTTACGTCATCATCTAAATGGTAGATAGGCTACTATTGTGAACAATATTTGACTAAATTTTTCTTGTTTTCTGTACCCATAGTACCTACAATATCTTTCTAGTGTGCTAATATACATCTTAACGGGCTGGCCCTGGGTATCTCTTTGCTCTGTCCTGATCCCATTATCTCTTCCTCTTTTCTTTGTTTCGCTTCTAGTTAAACTTCTTTTCACACTCTTGCATGGTCTCAATCTTCCTCTCTTATACTCTAGGTTTTTGGGATTAGGTATAATTTTCTACACAAAAATTCTAAAATTTTTGGGTCAGGGTCTCTTTGGTCAAATGGCTTACACTGGGAACACGCATCTTCTCTTCTGCTAGAGGAGCAATACTAACGCCCTCCACAGGTCTCATACCTTACAAGTACCTACACTAAATGCTGCCCTTTCTTACAAAAGCAAGGTATTTTACCTCTCTTTCGCTGGAGGTTCAAGTCTTTTGGGCTAGGTTGCTCTCAGTTAAGAGCCACTAGTCATCTAGTAGAAGTCTCATAGAGTCCATTTAAGGAGACTCGCTCGCCCTCTCCTTTTATCTAGTTCTTTACTGGGTTAACAAACTCTCAGGGCTTGAGTCTGAACTACTGGGGAAGAGGGATTCTTGTTACTTATCTCTCTACGGTTGTGTCTCGGAGGTAATTAGGAGGCTACTTAACTCTTTTTCTGTAGTTAGCTTATGGAAGGGAAGGTAGCTGTCGAGCAGTGTTGGGGGGGGCAAGTGAACAGGCGGCACTGAGCAGCACCGGCAAGGGAGGGGGCTAGTGTGCTCTGCAGACGCCAGGGACGAGCGGCGCTGAGATTGCGGCACAGGAAGCGTGGCTAGCGAGCAGTGCTGGGTGAATCTGGGCGAGCGGCGGGCGCCGAGCGAGCGGCATTGGGCGAACTCGAGTGGCGGTGGCAGCGCTGAGCAAGTGGAGCGGTGCCGGCTGAACTTGGGAGGTGGCAGCGCCAAGCGAGCAGCACCGGGCAAACCTGAGCAGCGGCAGCGTCACTGAGTAAGTGGAGCGGTGCTGGGCGAACGCAGGAGCAGAGCAGCACTGGGTGAACCCAGGCAGCAGCGGCGCCGAGTGAGCAGCACTGGGTGAATTTGGGAGGCGGCGGCGCCAAGGGAGCCTGGGCAGTGGCAGCACTGAGCAAGCGGTGAGCGGCATGGGGAAGGGAGCCCCCCCTCTAATCTTTCTGTGTCACTCGCTTCACTTAACTCTCAGTTCTGTGGGTATGGAAAAATTAATCTTTCTGGCAGCCCCCTCCTTTTCTTTCCTCAGTCTTTTCTTCTCAGTTAACCTGGGACGGGCTGGGGGGGATTCTAGGAATCACCTAATACACAACTTTCTTGCAATAGACTGTCTAAATACACAAAATAAAATAGACACTAACCACACAAAAACTAACTTAGCACCTAAAAAAGAGGTTCTTAGTTCCTAAAACACGACACACACATATCTAACTAGAACAAATAGTCTGAACACTACATCTATCTACAGATTTGCAACTCTTAAGAAAAATATTCTCTCTAATTCTCTTAAGACATCTAGAAGTAAGGATTCCTCTCCTCCTTCTTCAGTACTACACTTCTCAGCATGCCTTGCTCACACCACACGCTGCCTCTTCTTGGCTGTCCCTAACACGCGCACTCTAAAAAAGTCCGGACTTTATAATCACACAATCACGGTTCACTAAGGCAGGGATTCTCTAGGCCTACCCCCAAGGCCTCTAGCGGGTCGCCTCTCAACCAGGAAATCCCTTTTACCGGCTCCTGCTGGCTCCTGCTGGCTTCCTTCCGCTAGCGATACTCTGCTAGCAACTGCTTCCAAGTTATCTGTCTCATAGGGCACAATACCACACGCACAGACATCTCTTACGCGTCTTACTGGAGCCCTATTTTAGCATACGCTTTCTTTTCTAGTTTAATACATACTTTTGTCCATGATGGCCCTAACAGGTCCGTCTGTCCCCCGCGGGTAAGCACGCAAGTTGGGACTCCCTACTGGGCGTACCTGGCGGTGCTGGAGGAGTCCCACTTCGCCACCCCCTGCAGCCAGACAGAGGAGTCCTGCCGTGGTCGCCAAACTGAAATGTGGCGGAAAAAAAACTCTACAACTAATAACAGTTGTTAGAGCAGTATGTATTTTAATCGACGTCGAGATGCATGGGGAATAGCTTTACTAAAGGCACGCATAAACCCCCCCCCCCGAGAGCTTGCTCCCCTTAGTATTCTTTGAGAGTTTACATATGCATGACATTGCACAATCTGCTTTATACATATGCATTCCTTGGCCTCACTTGTTTTCGCTTCGTAGGGTAATTTACACCCTTTTGGCCATGCTCAGTTTGCTGTGGTGGTCTCTGGGGGTCTTTAAGGATGAAGGAAATGAAAGTCTTCTTCAATGAACTCTTTATTTTTATCTCTCTTGTATGTGCTTTGGCTCTTTTGGCACTTTTTTAAGGTGAAAACTTAGTTTCTGCCGGCTAAGAGTCTGTATCATTTTCTTTAATTGCATTCTTAACTTTGTTGTTTTGGTTAGCTCTTTTTATTATGATTGAGGGGCCCCAGATGCTGGTAGTGCTTTAAAATATGCTAAAGGGTAACAGCCACAGCTTTTGGTTCTTACTAAATGCCTTTTAATATAAAATACATTCTTACATACTGTGCATGTTTTTAAGTTTAATATAGCAGATCAGCTAGAATTTTCCAATCTCTGTCTCACTGTTTGCTGTTTTTCCACAGCATGGAACCCAGGTGCCATTTGGATATTGTCATGGGCACGTGGAACTCAAGTGTTCATTGTGGCACAGCACAGCTATGTGGAACTCAGCAGACCCTTGGGACAGCATGGAATCTCATAGAACCAAGGCTCTACTTTGACAAAGTGGTGCCTCCTAGGACACAGGTGCCACTGGGACATTGCTGGCTCTTGTGGAATCCAGTGTCCATTGTGACACAGCGCAGCCTCATGGGGACACAATGGAATCTCATGGAAGCAAGTGTCAATTATGAACACAGCATAGCCTCAAGGAACCCAGGTGCATGTGGGACTGCGCCATGGCTCGTGGAAAAAAGGGGCAATTGTGACAGAGTGGGGCCTCTTGGAACCCAGGAGAACATTGTGACTCCATAGAATCTCATGGAACAAACTGTCAGTTGTAAAACTGCAGCATGTCACAAGGTTGTACAATCTGTCAGGTTGTAACACAGGTGCCACTGGGACATTGCCACTGCTCATGGAACCAAGTTTCCATTATGACACAACTAGGCCTTTTAGAACACAGGAGACGATTCTGATGTAATGGAATCACAAGAAACCAAGGCTCCATTGTGACACAGAGGGGCCTCATGGGACCAAGGAGACCATTGTGAGGCAATGGAATGTCCTGGAACAACAGGTAAATTTTCAAGACAGCAGGGCCTGATGGAACCCAGGTGCCAATGGGACATTTCCAAGGCTTGTGCAAGCAAACATCCATTGTGAAAGAGGGGGGCCTAATGCAACACAGGAGAACACGCAATGGAAACTCATGGAACCAAGTGCCCACTGTTTCACGGTGCACCCTTAGAGAGTGGTGGAGACCATTGTGTCTCAATGGAATATCCTGAAAACAAGGATCCGTTGGGACAAACCTGGGCTTTATGAAACCAAGGACACCACTGTCATTCAATCGAATCTCAAGGAACCCAGGGTCAATTGTCAACACATCAGCTTCTCAGGAAACTAAGGAGAACATTGTGGCACAGCGCAATCTCATGGAACCAAGGCTTTATTTTGACCATGGGGCTGAATGGGAGACAGGTGCCCTTGGGACATTGCCAGCTCTTGTGGGATCCAGTGTCCACTGAGACACAGGAAACATGGGGACCATTGTGACACGATAGAACCAAGGGTCAATTTTGATAGAAAGGGGCCACATGGAACACAAGGGCCACAGAAATATTGCCAGGTCTAGTAGAAAGAAGGCTCCATTATTGCATGAGCAATATGGAGCAAGGCCTCATAAGACCTAGGAAAGCACTATGAAACAACGGAATCTGATGGAAGCAAGTGTCTATTGTGACACAGCAAGGCCTCATGGAACCCATTTTCCGCTGGGACGTTGCCAAGGCTCATGCAAGCAAGGTTCCACTGTGACAAAGAAAGGCCTCATGGAAGCCAGGAGACCACTGTGGGGCAACAGAACCTAATGGAACCAAGTCTGAATTGTTACAAAGAGGGGCCTCATGGAATCCAGGAGACCATGGTAGCACCATGGAATCTCATGGAAGCAAATGCCCACTGTTTCACATTGCGGCCTCCCTAGAGCGCTGGAGACTGCTGTGACACAATGGGAACAGAGCGGGCTGTGACATCACAGTGTGGCTGTATGACATCATGCAGTGGGCTGTGAGGTCAAAAGTGGGCTGTGACATCACAGTGTGTGCTGCATGACATCACAGAGTGGGTTGTGACATCACAGAGCAGACTGTGATATCATAAAGTGCGCTGTGAGGTCACAGTGCAGGTGCTGCCATCATAAACAGAGGTTCTGCTAAATCAGAGAGCAGCTCTGTGATGTCTTAGAGAAGGCTGTGTGACATCACTGAGTGGGTTGTGACATCACAGTGCTGACTGTGATATCACAGTGAAGGATGTGACACCACAGAACTGGCTGTGAAATCACAGTGTGGCTAT
>WAAE01014354.1:0-12383 GCA_013400495.1 Nicator chloris | reverse complement strand
ATGCAAAACTTTTGAATTCTTTTTCTCCCTCAAAAAACGGAGCACGGTGCTATGTGGAAGGGAGGTAACATAAAGCTGAACATTACCTGCACCACTGTGCACTAAATTTTTAAATCAAGTCCCAAGTGTATCTGCCTAGGTTAAAAGAATCTGAAGTGCTCTCACATGGAAAATGAGTCAACGCAAGTTCATTAATACAGTTTTTCTATAAATACAGACTTTATTAATTTACATATTAATACTGTAAGTTTCACGTATGTGAAAAGCTAAAATGAAGACTTAGTGCCATGATTAAAGAGGAATGATGGAGCATGAAGAAAGTTACTCATGAAGTTTTTCAAGGAGCAATCTCAGAATTCCTATTTGCTTTCTTTTTTTTTTTTGCGTTCTTTTCACTAATATTTCCAATCATATTAGTGAGCACAAGCTGACAGCAGGAAACAGTGGGGAAGCACCAAGGACACAACACAATTAGCAGTATAGGAAAGATTGCAATAAAAAGGTATACATCTCCTAGTGCAAGACAGCACTTACACCTGTCAATATTTACAGAAAATGAGACATGAACAGCTGAGTCATTCACTGGAGGACTGGGCTGTGATACTGTTGGCTATGCCAACATAACGGTGTCACAAGGATGGACTTCTGTCATAGCAGCCCCTAAGGTGCTGTGTTTTGGTTTTGTGACTGAAACGGTACTGGTAGCACACCAGTGTTCTGGCTCTTGCTGATCAGTACCTGCATAACCTCGAGACTTTCTCCATTTCCCACTCTGGCCCCTTCCTCAGTGAGGTGGCTTGGTGGACAAGATGCCAGGAGCAGAGACAGCCAGGGCAGATGATGACAATTGATCAGAGGGATACTCCCTGTCATGTAATATCATGACCAACAATAAGCGTGTGGGCACAGGGAGGTCTCAGAGAGCAGCTGGCCATCAGTCTACTTGTGAGAGGTGCTGAGTGACTGCCTTTGCATCAGCACTCTTTCTTTCTTTCTTACAAAACAGTATTTATGTCAACTCATGAGTTTTTGTGCTTTTGCCCCATTCCACAGGAATATGGAGTGAGCAAACAAAGGTGTGGGTCCTTAGCAGCTCGCCAGGATCAACCCACCACAGAAAATTACATGTATATTTGTCAAGTGCTTCCCAGAGGGAAAGGAATTACGCATAACATGGTACTACTCTAAATTGTTCTGGTACATGTTCAAGAAAGGTCAGTTCACACCAAAACACATAGGCAACTGTGAAAACATTACAAAGAGACAGGATTAGCTTCTGTGTGCTTAGCTTGGTGAACAGTGAAAATGCTCTCATATTAATATGAAAGATTCCACAAAGAGGTATGAATTGACTGCAACTCTCTTTAGGGATGACAGGAAGAGCAAATTTCTCATTTCCATTGAAACAGGAAAGCTTGGAAACAGAAAAAGAAAAAAATAGGTATGCAAATTTTATAACTAGCTACAAACTCATGAAAAGCTAAATGATGTGGTGTGCTTATTACTGATGATCTCTTAGAATCAACTTCTGCTATAGGGCAAGTGCACTTCAGAACAAGTGCTGCAATCCCAGCCCTGCAATCATCCCTGAAGCTTTTTGGTGTGTATAGGTTTCCTGTGACAGGAGAAAAACCCCAGATACAGAAGAGAGAAGGGCAGACTAAGATTCCCCTTAGAATGGGACTAAATCAAAGCATGAGCCCAGAACAGAGCTAGGGGCACAGAGCAGAGGTCAAACACCTCACAGCAGAGATAGAACTTACCATACTTTCTGTTGACTACAAGCCAGTCTTCGGTAAGTGTATGTATTTGAGGATAAAACAAAAAAAAAACCAGATAAGCTGAAAACATTGAAACTGTTGATGACTGACTACTGGAGATGATGCTGCTTAACTACCACCGGTATGTCTGCTGTAATTTAGTTCATAAATTGATTTGATAATGATTCAGTCTGTGACTTCAACATCAAAGGCTCAGAGATTAAATCCTACCTGCATTGGAACAGGATCTTTTAAGTAATATCCTTCAACAATCTGTTCTTTTCTGTAGTGCTCAATGATGTCAGCAATACTGTTCCAGTAAGAAAAAGAATATTGAAATGTTAAACACATGAATTTTTCCACTGTTTGAGAATCTGCTTTTCCATAAAACCACAGAAAATTGTCCCTCAAAGTTTTGATAAAATCAAGTGTTAATCATCATAATCTTATTTGCAGGAATGAGGATTTACTAATATAGTGAAGTCAAGAAACTTCACAAAACTGTATTCAGAAATGATTAATCCTGAACTCTGCAAAATATTTTAATGACTTGCTTAAAATGTCAAATGAGGACACTGCACTTTCCACATTTAAGTAGTACATGTGCGTTACCCGTTTTCCAATCACGCTGAAAATTGCTATTTCATTGGCAATAATTTTCCAAGTAAGTCCTAGAGTAATTAGCTAAGTGGAATGGGACACAGTCTGAGTGAAGAGCAATCTCTTTCTAGGAGGACAGGGATAGAAAACAGAAAAGAGCTGTAGCAGGGCTTATACAGATTATGACTGGGCATCACTGAGCTATCCTTTTAAACACTCATGTTGGTAGCACTCCCCTACAGGGAAGCATTCATTCTAATCACCAGATTCAGACTGCAATTGCAGCTGCAAAGATCAGGAGAGAAGTAGTGACAGATACAAGCTGAAATTCAAGGAACTTAAGTTGCTCTAATTATTTTTGCACTACTGAAATTTACACTGTAATAAAGAACAACAACAGGGACATCAATAGCAATTAATCACGTGCAAAATAATCTAGAAAAAGAGCTAAGTAATTAAGTAGGTAAAAATATATTCAGTGTGTCATCTCAGTTCATGCACACTCAACTGTATGTGCAAAGATACGAGTAAGGCAACACAGGAACAATAGCTGATACTGTAAAAATCTCAAAAACTTCTAAATAAAGCTATATCAAGGCATCTTGGCTGGCTTTTCTATTTCATTCTGAAGCTATGAACTAGTGCAAACTTGATAAAACTACCTTCCCGCAAGTATTTTTATTTTTCAGGTACGTAAAGTGAGATTAATGATTCTTTCAGTTTTAATGAAAAAAGTAATTAATTTCTAATTTTACTGAGATGCATACACTGTTTTCCACATAAAAATTTCAACTGTATCACACTACAAAAAATAATGACTCAGTCATTACATTTCACAGATTGAATAGCTATTGTCAACATTTTCTGATCAATACAACAGCATTGTACGAATTTTCTCTCATCAAACCAGGCATAGCTTGACCTTCAAAGCACCATTCCTTGATTAAAAATGTCATTAGGAGTTCCTCAACATAAGGAGCATGTGCCTGCAAAATTTCTGCGATTTTGTAATACAGGCTGAAGAATAAACTCAGCTGTATTTAAAAACTCAATCTGTAGTTAGAGTAACATACAGACTAGGACCACAAGCCCTGATGGAGCACCTAAGGGCTGCATTCTTCATTACATGTTTGAACTTCCAGCAAATTACCAACCTGATACACACAGTATCAGTTGAACTGAATGTGAGCTTAAGTATATAGTGATAATTCTCCCAAACATACAACAAAAACAAAGACTTTCTTTCACACTGAGGAAGATCTCTGCAAACTATGTACCAAAATACTAAAAAAAAATCTTACAGAACTTTGTCATAATTTACTGCTGCTTAACTTTAAAATTTTGTTTTCTGTTCAGCTGCATAGAACTTCTTCCAGACAAATGTAATCTACACCTCAAGTGAATCACTGTATTATAAAGTAATCTGAAGCAACAACAATATAGTAACTTTCTGAAAATATACTATTTAATGCTATAAACCCATTTGAGACTAATAAGAGTTCCGCTAACTTGATGATTAATTTGACATCACCAAGGCTGGGGGCTCCTGGTCTATCATCCTCCTAATAAGCCATGCAACTACTAATCAGCATTAATCTTCATGAAAGGCTGACCCTGCTGCTAGCCTGGATTTCAGTGAGGATGGATGGAGGCCAGACTGATTAATGAAGAAGGTATTCAAGCAGCCTGGGTGTGAAATGGGCATAGGTTCATAAGAATCCAATTGTTTAGCCTCACAGCATCATGTGAGTAAAGTCATATGAGGAGACCTCAACATTTTGTCAGACGCACCAGCTGTTGAATCTCTACCCACTCAGAAGACAAGCTGGAAGTGACAGAAATTCTCTCTTGGGGTAAGAATGCCCTGGTTCTAGGTGAGCAGGACTGGAAAAAGGCTGATTTTTTTTTTAAGGCAGGCAATGGCCTCTGTTTAAGGATGAAAGTGAGTTTTCACTACTGAAAAGTCTTCCAGATACAACTCTAAAAAACACACTATCCAAGATGGAGGTGTACTGATATTTCCTCCCACAAAAGGGGAAATATCTCATTATTTCTTTTTCTTTTTGTACAAATGACTATATTTTTGCACCAACAGCAAAACAAATGCATCTTAAGTTTGTTCACTCTAAATGAACTGATCTGTATTTCTGTTCCAAGTACCATGCACATATTTCAATGCAATTTAGTAACTTTTTCCAACAATGAATGTGTTTGTCCCCTTTCTTGCAAATACCCATTTCTATTATTTGAAAACTCTATTGATTGTCTCAGATAAAACTAGCATTTTTATTTTCCCCTTTTCAAACAGACAAGAACACATGGAGAAACTTCCAACCTGCTTCAAATAGAGTAATCTCTTAATTACAGATACACAATTTATGGATCCACATGATCCATTCAAACCACAATTTAGAGAGTGAAGCAACTGGTTGGCAGAAGAAGCACAAATACTTCAAGAGAAACAAGTTACACTTTGGCTATTTAAGCTGTAAGAATTTGCTCCGTTAGAAGTAACTACTAAGGAAATCAGGAAAAATATTTAGTATAAAGGAAATTACAGTCTTAAAACTATAGTAGTAAATAATTATCACGAGCAAGTTACACAAGCATAACATACGCACAATTCCTTTTGCCACAAGAACTCACCTATTATAGTACCTGCCTCCCATCATAAACTGATTGTTTGATGTTGGACATATTTTAAAACGTTGAATATTTTCACTGGTCCGGAAATAAAGTGAATAATCACCAGGGGTATTATCTGAAGGCCTCACAAGAAAACTGCACACCTGACCAACTGAAAAGATACCATAATAGTGTTATTTTTCTTAGTGATATATGTAAACCATTACTAAATCTATTCCTACATAAACTAGGAAGAACTGCACTCTTGAAGAAATACAAACTCTATAAAGGTAAATCCCAGCAGCGATTTCAAACTAGAAGAACTAGTACTAAACCACCAAAATTAACGAAAAATGGTTCGGCTGTAGCTTGCAACCTAGCCACATCTTTGCCATCTCTTTAAAACAGCATACAAAAGAAGTTTGGTAACATTTTCAAAAAAAACACTATCTCTGTTCCAGTATTTAAAGTAGGGTATTAAACAATATGGGTCAGAAGTACTGTTTTCATATAAAGAAATATTTGCTTTATGAAAGTGAAATAATTGATTCCACATATAATAATTTAAAAATTAATTGAATCAAAAATTATAAAATTAACTTCACTTGAGAACATACTCAGTATTGATAGCCATGAAAGTTTTCTTTCAATGTAGTATGCTACTGAGGTAGCACCCAGAGGGGTTGGGGAATCTAAAACACTCATATATGTTCAGACATAAAAGGAAGTTTTTCCACAGTTTAATATTAATAAGATAATTTTGTGCCATTTCACTATCACTGTATTTCACATGAGAAATACACGTACCTGTCATCAGCAAATTGTAAGCTTCTTGTTTGGAGATCTTCCCATGGAACCATCTTAACAAAGATGAAGAGAAAAATTAGAAAGCAAGACTACCAGCTCTCTTTTTTAGTTGTGGTGACATCCAAGGCTCTGGCACCTATGAATTAATCTTTATTTTAAAAGACCCAATATATACAGATGACACAATCAATGTCTATGCTACTTAATGATTCTCTTCTACCAACAGCATGAAAAGTCTAACACTAATAGGTATATAAATAAATTACTTTCAATAAAAATATCCAACACTTGGAGCTGATGTTCAAATACAATTCTGTTTAGAGATGGATATGAATTGTCCAGAAAGTAGATAATTTGATAGGCATTATTTGAAGTCATACAGCAATATACTAGAATCATGAAATCTGAAGCTCAAACAAGAAGTTAAACACATATAGAAAACCTCAAACTCAAATTTGCCAGAGCCGTGGAAACAAAACCTAGCTTTGTTAGATTAACAAATACAAACTGCTTTGATCTCACATCTTGTACCTTGCAAGAGCCCTCTCTCAGAGCAGTACCCCACAAATGTTCACAGTCTCTGCCTAGTCTTGGCCTGATACTTACCACTGCTCAGAAAAGCTTGACATGCTACAACTTCGTAATTTGTGTTTAAAGGAAAGCTAAAGATATGGTGCTTTTACCTATCACAAAAGACCCCAATTTCTAACTTTTTATATTACCTTCAGGTATTAATTTATGGATTCCTCTGAAAGGCAAACAACCACTGAAAGACAGAATCAAAGCTCCAGGTATCTCCTACAAGCTACTTTCCAAATATAAAATTTTCACATTTGAAGACATCCATACTGCCAATTTGACTAGTAGAACACAGTAAACCAAATAGACCACTGAAATGCCTCCTTCTGCCACCAGCCTCTTGGAAAGTGGGAAAAAAAACAGTAAAAAAACAGCAAGCACAAATATGACAAACAAGTGAGGACATCAGATTAAGTCATCAAGGCACTAGACATTTTTCACAACCATCTGCCACTCATCTTCACTTGTGAATGTAATCTGAATGTAATCTATCTGATTACATACAGACTGACATATCAACACACTGTTGATTTTAAGTTGTATCCTCAATTTTAAAAGAATTTTAAAGTATTTAAAAAAACAGAAGGAAACTTAAGAGTCCTGTGACTTTTTCTTCAAACTTTAAGTGTTATAAGAATCACAGAATTGTAGGATCACAGAATACTTTGCGTTGGAAAATTTTAAATCATCATAAAAACTTTTAAAATCACCATGTCCAATCCTTAACACAGCACTGCCAAGTCTGTCACTAAACCATGTCTTCAAGTGTCACATCTACACACCTTTTAAATCCCTCCAGAGATGGTAATTCTACCACTGCCCTGGCCAGCCTGTTCCAGGGCTTGACAACTCTTTCAGTGAAGGCATCTTCCCTTATCCAATCTAATCCTTCCTTCGTACAACTTGAGGAAGTTTCCTCTTGTCCTATCACACGTTACCTGGGAGAAGAGACCTCTTCTGGCTACAACCTCCTTTCAGGCATCTTTCAAGAGTGATGAGATTCTCCCTGAGCCTCCTTTTCTCCAGGCTGAGCCCCACCAGCTCCCTCAGCTGCTTCTCATCAGACTTGTGCTCTAGACTCTTCCCCTTCTCTGGACTCACTGCAGCACCTCAATATCTTTCTTGCAGTGAGAGCCCAAAACTGAACCTAGAACCCAAGGTGTGGCATCATCAGTCCTTAGTACAGGGGGATGGTCACTGCCCTGGTCCTGCTGGCCACACTATTGCTGACCCAAGCCAGGATGCCATTGGCCTTCTTGGTCCCCTGGGCCCACACTGGCTCACGTTCAGTCACTGTTGACCAGCACCTCAGCTCTGTTCTGCTGAGCAGCTTTCCAGCCACTGGCCCGGCCTGTAGCACTGCAGGGACTGTTGTGAACCAAGGGCAGGAACCATCACTTGGCCTTGTGGAATCTCATACCATTGGGCTCACTGACCCAGCCTCTCCAGATTCCTCTGCAGAGCCCTCCTACCCTCCAGAAGATCCATGATCCCACCCATGAGGCAAACAGAGATACTGCTCTAATAGCACTTCAGTACAGTATTTGGAGTTATCTCCAAGGCAACTGTGTTCAAGAAATACTCCATTATGCATATTTTGGCTGAAAGTGATCGTACATGGCCTCATCTATGATTTCAGCACTGCAATACCCTTTAGCAACAGACATACCTATTACAGGACTATTTCATGTTAATTATCTCTGCATCTGCAGCAGCTAGTATATAAAGAAGTTTACAAAAAGTTATGATTGCTTTTAAAAAACAAAACAAAAATCCTTACATTTTGCCTTCATGGGGATCTTCTTCTCTTCCCTATGAAAAAATTAACATATCAAGTGAATGACAACAGTACAACTCAATTAAAAAAAAAGAAGTCATAAGTTAAAACCTTCTGTAGAAAAAAAAAGACACTTAGAAGTCTGAGGAATTTTTTAACTAAAGGGCTTACTGCAACTCTATGAAGTTTTCCTCTTCATTCATTAGGTGAAAATTCAGCAGAAATGTTATTTCTGATGATTACTTCAGTCAGGATCCAAGTCCTTTAGAGGTGGTCACCTTTTAGAAAGTTTCAATCTTCTGAGCCTTCCTAAGGTTAAATTACCACTAACCTATCAGTCTACAGATCAACAGTCTAGTACTGCCACTTCAGTTTAGCTATTCACATCCTGATACAGGTCATCTAAGAGAAGTATCTCAAGTAACATTGCTATTAGCAAAACATGTGTACGGTGTAAAAAGACATTATAAAAAAAATTTTTCCTCTTTTTCTTCTCACAAATAAATTTTTTAACTAAATATCATCCTTGAATAATGAGAAAGACCTACCACAATGCAAAATTACATTCTGTTGAGTTAGTGAACATTTCATGGCAATTGCAAGAAAAAAATGCAATTTAATGATTCTTCACAAGGACAGTAGATTTTAGGCAAATGCCTAGTAAATTTACAGTACCATTCATTTGTACTTATCTTGGACAACACATGAATAAACATTTTTTGATAACAAATTAGGCTTAAAGGTTTGGTTTAGCATTTTAGAACTACTAGTTGAACTTCTAGGTTTAGAAAAGTACATAATTAGAAAATAGGCAATTAAATGTCACTAGTTTTTGTTCAATATTATTTTATCAAAAAATCCCATTGATTTAAGACATTTAAATACAAAATTTACTTACCACTTCTTCTACCAGGTCTTCCACAATAAGACCTTGTTCATCTGTCCGTAGGTTTGTAACCCACATCCAGCCATCTTCCAACTCATTATGGACAATAAACATGTCTCCTTTAAGGAAACTGAAGAGGGTTACAGCAAGATTTAAATCAGAGATACAATCATAATATAAAGTATAATGAACACAATTAATTCTTGAGTATGATTTCCATAAAATATTTGGGAAAACCTGTTTGTTAAAAATGTAACATCAAAGGAATCGATATTCTAAGCACATGTGTATTTTTCCTCACAATTAAGTGGCTACTATATACAAGTTTTCATACTTTCGATTTTTGTTTAGTATCTAATATATGCTTCAGTGCTGTCAACTTCAAAGTGTGTTAATGTATAAAATATAACAATATTAACAATATTTAACAGCAATATTAAAATGCAGTAATATTGTTCTTTTATCAAGAGAGATCAAATATGAAACACCAGTAAAATAACTCTTAGTAGGTCATTATTATATCTTATATTCTATAATAAAATAATATGCCTTTCATTGAAAAACTACCTTGCATAATTGTAAGTTGTGGAATACCTATTCATTATGTTCTCACACATGAAGACAAGTGATGTAAAAAGAATACAGAGCAGAGATGCCATGCAATTAGCTACAGGCATTAAGAAGCATTAACATTCAGAATCAGAGAATCACAGAACCATACAGGCTGGAAAAGACCTCTGAGATTATTGAGTCCAACCTACGACCAAATATTACATGTCAACCAGACAACGGCACTAAGTGCAACATCCAGGCTTTTCCTAAACACCTTCCATTGTGATTCCACCACCTCCATGGGCAGCATTTCAATGTCTAATCACCCTGTTAAAAATTTTCCCCTAATGTCCAACCTAAAGCTGCCCTGTAGACCAAAGGGGAATTTATGTCCTCTCATCCTGCCACTGATGCCTGGCAGAAGTGACTGAACCCTATGTGGCTACATGCTTCTTTCAGGCAGTTGTAGAGAGCAATGAGATCTCCCTTGAGAGTCATTTTCTCCAGGCTGAGGCCCTGCAGCTGATCCTAATAGGACTTGTACTCCAGACACTTTACCAGTTCCATTACCCTTCTCTCGACACACTCCAGGACCTCAGTGTTTTTCCTGAACTGAATGGCCCAGAAGTGGACATAGTATTTAAGGTGTGGCCTCACCAGTGCTGAGCACAGGGAAAAAATCACTTTCTTAGTCCTACTGGCTACACTGCAGCTGATCCAAGCCAGGATGCCATTGACTCTCTTGGCCACCTGGGCACAGTCGGCTCATCTTCAGCCAGCTACTGACCAGCACTCTCAGGTCCTTTTCCATTGAGCAGCTTTCTAGCTACTCTTCCTCCAGCCTGTAGCTCTGCAAAGGGTTTTATCGTGGCCAAAGTGCAGGACCCAGCGCCTGGTCCAAGGGAGTTTTCATTTCTGGAAGACTAGTGTAACTTAACTACTCCTTAAATGTTAAGAATACAAACTCAGGTCACATGAACACCTCACTGCAGCACAGAATTTTTGATCATGTTTCATGATGCATCAAGGTGCAGGAAAAACAATAAAGAGTTGGAGCTTATTAGCTACCATTTCAATTCAAAATTTCATAGCAAATGTCTATGGCATGGCTCTCATTTGAAGTAGGCTAACAGAAAAAACAGAAAGCAACAAACCACTATCGAAAACAAAGAATAAATTCAACTTCTATTCAGTTTTAACAGGTGACAGACAAGAGCACCCTCCATCTATATAACTGTACAGTGACTGCATGAAAGACATGCTGAAATTAACTCAGTAATACTTCAAACTTACTAAATATTAACTATGACATTAAAATTCCAAGTCAATATTCTCTGAAATACATGTCTTAAAGAGCATATCAATTCAATCTAGAACAAACTGAGAACTTTGGTCTCAGCTATGCCATGAACAGAACTATTTTAGCCATGTAGACCTCAAAACCCAAATAGCAACTTTGCATTTCAGATCTATCCTAAAAGAGGAAGAAAAAGTTTAATTGCCTACAATTTTTGTTATGATAGAAAACATAAAACGCTATTTTCTCTTAAGCTCATAGGTGCAATAAGGCACATAAAGGACTCAATTTCTTTTTTTTTGTTCTCACACATAGTAGGAAGCCTTAGTTGCAATGTGCCATTAGAGAGCCCCTTCCCAGTCCTATCACCTTACTAAAACACGTAATTAGAAACACAAATATCCTCATATCATCTTTTTAAGGATCAGACTGGACTGTGAGTCTTGGAATAAATTTCCATCCAAACGAGGATATAAAGCTCTCGTATCTTTCTCTATGTTTTAAGATAATAATCCTAAACCTAAGAAAATTCCCTATTCAACTGCTGTATTACATCAATTTATGAAATCTGTCTCATTAGAGAGATTAGAAATCACCATAAATCACTTTCAAATCCTCCTATTTTTTCATCTGGAAAAACGTTATCTCAAGAAAGCAGTATCAGTCCCAAATAATCAGAAAGTGGTCTTCTAATTAAAGACCCACTTTTTCCATTATTAAATTTGTAAGTTGTCAGGGCTCACTTTCTAGTGATTTAAAGTGTTTCTCTTAGCTACCCAACTACTTACTGTGGCAGTTCAGAAAAAAGCCCAGCTCATTTCTTTCACACACTCAGATAAGCCATTTCCATATAGAATTCTTTGTCAAATAAATTTATTCTTTTGGTAAAAATCTAGGGCTTTACAAAATATATTTCATAGTTGTAACGTTACTAATTTTAGTTCTGTGTACTTAATGTACCTTCCCTTACAATTATTACAAACAAATGTACTAAGAACAAGATGTCTTATTTCCAACCAAAAAACATCATCCTTTAATCTAACTGTGTCAAGTTTAAGATGCAACTGGAAAGTATTTGCATACGAACACCTACCTAAATTATTACTATTTATAAATACTCTTGAAAATTTCACAGCTACCACTGTTATTCGAACATACCTTATTTCATCGGTTTCTGGCACTTTGGTGTAAGGTAGAATTGCTCGAACTCTCCTTCTGTCTTCCACAGGCTACAGTTTAAAAGAGAGCAATGGTTTTTTCTCTATACTCTGTACTGTTTATTCTATTCTGCAGAATCTTTCTCCCCAGCATTATGCTATTCTGAGGCAAAGAACTAGTAACATCACTTATATCTGTCTTGCCAATTTTGTATTTCCAAAGCTCAAACCCACTGTCAGTTAGAAACACTGTAATTTTTTGGCTAAGAGAGCAATTATTTTAATTTTTTTTTCACTTAGAGCAGAGGAATGTCCAGAATTTTAACATTCAGAAACATCTTTA
>WAAE01014353.1:15000-22563 GCA_013400495.1 Nicator chloris | reverse complement strand
CTAAAACTTAAGGCATCACCTCACCTGTAAAGATTCACCGACCACAGGAGATGAACAAGTGCTGTGTTCCTACTGCATTAAACGTGTTAGCACCAATCCAGCTTCTTCCAGTGGTCTGAAGATGGAGTGAGGACTCTAACCGTTCATATCCACCTTCCATAGAATATAGGGGCATTTCTGGGTGGAAGCTCAACATATCATGTGGGCAGAGAAGGGATGCTGTGGTGCCGGCAGAGTAGAGCACTTGTGGAATTGTCTTGTCTCAGTTTTGTTGATTAGGATTTTACCATGTGAGGAGTCAGAAAAAAGGTTTTCTGATATTTTAGGTAAGGTTCAATCCTACCAGGTTTTTTTAATTTCATTGAGACCTACATAAAAATGCATAGCTATCATGGTCAGTCTTGAGTTCTTCAGAACAAGGTGAAGCCCCTGGCCACCCCTGAGACAAAGTATGGAACAAAGAAGAAATAAATCTTTCCTGACCACTGACAATCAGTAACTAGTGCAATCTGAATAGAGTGCTTATGTTGACAATCTTCCTTCCATGAACCCCCAAAATTATAATGAAATCCATGAAGTTCAATGGAAGAATTTTGATTGCCCGGATCATGTCAGGTCACAGCTTGACAGCAGTTGTTCCCGTGTGGAAGGCAACATCTCTATTTGATTCTCTAGAACATGCCTACATAGATCATTCAAGGTAACATCTGTCAGCCCTAGGAGATACTTGGTGCTCGAAACTCTCCCTGGTGTCAGTGGGTGCTGAAGTCACTCAGCTACCAGCTTGATTCCTCTGAGAGGACGTTTGGCTGAAATTTCTTTCTAAGGCTCTTATAAAAATAGATATGTGCTTTTTCAACTCTTAAATCTTTGTTCAGTAACTCCCCATCTTCAGTTTATGCTGTTATCCTTTGTTTGCTATCCCTTAAATAAATACAAAAAATAAATACAAACACCAATTTTACCAGAAGAATGCATTCTTATATAACTGAGTAAGCGTGTATGCCATATATATGTAGTTTTATCTCTCTTTGGGAATGATTGTGGAATTTTACCACGGATTGCGCTGGGTTTGTCATGTGCTCCCAGTTAGGTAGATGTGTGAGGTCTTGGCAAAAATGAAGGCTCTATGCAAGCCAAGGCTAAGCCCTGTGTTTGGGGTGTAGTCCCTTGAGTCCATATGTCACTCCTGTCCATTTCTGACCTGGTGACAGCATAAGAAATTCACAAAGATCCCATGCTTTGGTGACATTCAGTCCATCACCGACTTCATTAATGCATGTGATGAGAATACACACTACATTAAGACCTGTTTATGTGCATCCCAGACCTACTGAACCTATTTAATTTTGCTCTCCCAGGAACGTGCTCTGGGTCAACACGCACTTTCACCAGCTAGACACAAATTAGAGCACTGAGAAGATGTATCTATCCAGAGAGGACTTGGGGGGATGGTGTCCCCAGGCTCCAAACTTAGAAAATGGCAGGAAGCAGATGGGATTTTGCAGAAATACACACAAACTTAAAGTGAGAGAAGCAGGCATAAGATTAGGAAAGGGAGGAAAACTGCTAAAATATCTCCAGATCTCTATGCTGCAAAAGCTAGAGGTACCTAGGCTGGGGATTGTCCCATTACCAGGCTCCACCCTGACAAGTCAATGGGTAGGAGTAGGTGTCTTGCTCACTTATTCCCTAGTGGATGAAGAAATAATTACAGCCATAGTAACGCTAACCCTTTCTTGAACACTTCTCCATGTTTTGCAGTATCTTTCCACCGAACCATGCTGCATACAGTATGCCACTGCCATTAGTACTTTTAAGAATTTCAGAGTCTACACTGGGATAATATCTTGCTGAAGGGAATGTGAAGAACAACAAAGGCAAAGAGGAGGGAAAAGAGGGACTATCTGTACTTCTCTAGTTGGTGACACATCTTGGGCAAGGACCAGAAGTTTGGGCTCTGGGTTTCACCTAGGAGGCAATAGGAATTTAAATGAATAAAGACCTTGTGATTTCACTGTGTGTAGTTGGCTATGTCTAAAAGTGATTCTATTGCCCTGTTGTTTGCCTAGACAAAATCTTTATCAGCTTTACTTGGAGTTTTTTCTGTGCAAAGTACAGGACTTAAAGTAAGGACTGCAACAACAGATACCGCAAATGCTCTGATTGAGGAACCTGCATCTGACTGAAAAATGCATTCCTCTTTCCTGCATTATATAAGAATTAAGGATGTAAGAGTCCAGCTCAGGAGCCAAAAGTTCTTGCATAACCAAAGAAGAAAGGGCTGTGGTCCTAACATAGCAAATTCCCATTAACCTCAGCCAGAATTTTGCCTGAGATCTGAGTAGAGGCTAAGAAAACTGCAGGCTTTAGCCCTGTGTGAACAAGGGGGTAAGATCACTGTTTTCATGTAAGCATGACTGAGTTGTGCTTGTGAAGCACATTTCATCGTATGCATGCAGAAACACTGACCTTTCAGACCTCTGAAACTTGCAGCCTAGTAAACACTTAGCTCACCAAGGAGGAAAACACAAGCCAAGAAATTCATTTAGGGGAAAAAAAACCAAACCAATAAAAAGAAAGAAACCCCCCCGCCAAAGAATGTTGTATTTTTTCATATAATCACTAGAAGAATCATTTTATGGTGTTTCCCATGTAATTACTGCCAGACCTGTTTAGCAAATGTGAAATACTCATTAGCAATTACTTAACTATACATATATTAAAGCTTAATTAGTAAATAAATTAAGCATATAATTAATTGCTTTAATCAGTAGGCTTTTAATATTGTAATTATCACTTGATACATTAAGGGCATGTTAAGAATACTTTTCTCCAAAAAATACATTGTTAATTAATCATTAAAACTTATCTTACTACATGCTCATTAATGATTTATTACAGATGCTGGGCCAAATTCTTCTCTCAATTACAGAGGAGCTAACTCTGTTGAAACCAATAGAGCTTCACTTGCATAAATTAAAGGAGAATTTGGTCCTGCTAATTAAAGTGTTTGTCAGAGCATTTCACCATAGATGGAAATCTGTAGTGCCTTGCTCATTTTAACCCAAGAGGTGCAAACTGCTTTTCTTTTAGGCTCCTTTGCTATGGCCGAGCGTTGTCCTTCTGTAGCCTGAGCTCAGAGGCAACAAGTTGGGCTTCATTTCTAGCTCTGCCATTACCTCTGAATTCCAGATCAGTGTGTGAACAAGAGAGTAGCCCAGATGCTCTTTAAGGAGACAACTGATTGCTTCTAGGGATAAGCTCACCTTTTCTTCCCCCCAACAGCTAAAAGGAGCCTAAAGAATCAGGCTTCAAGGATGTGAATTTGAAAGGTGAGTCAGAGGTCAAAGGACGGTTAATGAAAACCAAACACGAAATCTAGCTACATTTTTCTTATGGATATAGTTTTTCTATCTCAAATTTTTAATCCGCTCAGGAAGGGATTTTTTTACTAGGAATTTGATATAAATAACGTATCCACCATAATGGGCCAAATGGCCTTAGTTAAGCTTTCTTGAGGGAGCAAGAGTAATAATATTGTTTGTAAAAGGTCTTCATACATAAACAGCCATATTATGAATTGTTTCAGAAAAGGCAGGATGAGGAGGGGGAAGGAGCAACTCATTTTTGAGCAAGCGATATCTATTCATAGATAGCACAGATGCTGAAGCCTTTGAAATGTCAACATGAAGCCTTCTATGGGTTTCCCTTCACAGTCCCAGTGGGACCTCTCCCAGGCAGAGCCTATTTGCACAAATGCAAAATCTTGGTTGCATAAATGTAAATGTGGAGTAAATTAAGAAATTGAGATTTAATGACAATGGGCTTATGGGCTTTGGAATGTGGATGTGCATATGCAGTTTACTATTTGCACATGCACTTATCTCCACCAAGGTCTCAAACTCTGATGAAAGCAGCCATTTTTCTGCTTTGATGAAAGCACCTGTTTTAAGTAGGTGAAACTTAAACAGCATTTAGCACTTGCTAGGAGGTATTTTATGAGACCAGCCCAAGGTTTGTGTTAAAAACCTGACATCCTCAATTTATTGCTGGGTTTTGGGAGGGCTCCCAATACAGCTTTCAGAAAAACACACTAAAGTCTTCATTTCTTTACTAAAATAGCAAAGAAATAAATTCGCTAATGCATACATGCATATATTCAATCTCAGTCTTTAAGTGACTGTTCCAGATAGAAGAATAGAAAGGAAATATTTAATTTTAAAGGATTTAGGATTAAGCTGATCTTTCTTCATAATAATTTACAGCAGAGTGTTTCAGTGCTTTAGCACACTACAATCAGTTATTCAGGACTGAAGGGTGAATAAAAAGAAAATCCCTACCTTAGAATCATCCCTGAGTTTTGAAAGCATGATCAGTCCTAAGAAAAAGTTTTTCCTCTAGTCCCTCTTGCACTGAGGGAAAGAAAAGTGACTTGGAAAAAAGAACAGATTGTGGAGGCAGCCTTCAGCAGTCACATTACACTGGAACAATCTGTGATGGCAACAGCAACTACAGCCTTGTCAAGCCACTATATAACTCTAAATATTTGTGTTTTGTGGTGAACGTTTCCCGAGTGGAAAAGACAGTGACCATGATGAATCTTGCTTATATACCCTTCCCTAAGCTTAGGGGCCAGATCTAAACAAGGTTTAGACATCTGTTAAGGGAATTCCAGGGCAGGGTGTGCTTACAGGGCTTTTGGCAACAGAAGTTGTGTTATCCAAGGGATGAAGAGGAGGCTTCTCCCTTCTGAGGTGCTCTCCATAGGTTTTAGAGGCTTGAGCTTGGATGACAAAATGGTTAAAGCTACCCGGGTCCCCAGCCATAAAGAGGAAGTCTCAAGGTCAGAAAGGAAACCCTCCTCTTGGGTCTCATTGCATCAGTCCTTTCAACAAGAACTAAAGATAAATGCATGAGGAAAATAAATTTAGAAACAATTACGGTGCAAATCTAAGACTTAAAAAGTATGAGATCCTTGTTCCTAAAGAATTCCATTCTTTGTATGTCCAATGAATTATTCCTTTGATAACTTCTTCTTTACAAAATAACAATGCTTTTTCCTATCCTGCAGAGACAATTCTCATTCCTACACGAGGCACATAGACAGTGGAAACTTGGCAAAACCTATGCAGAGAGAAATGGTTCACTTATCTTCAAATTGATGTTAAATGATATTTGTTTCTGACTGAAGCAAGAGATTTATTAAGGCTTCTTTACTTTTTAGGAAAAAAAATGGAAATACACAATATTTGACACACTAAACAAGACAATATAGGCACAAGTCTTTTGGTACCACAAGTTACGTGCTCCTGTGCTTGACCGTCATTATTCAAGAGGATTCTAATGACATTGTGAAAACACTCCTGTAACAAATTCAACTTTATTGTTCTAATAGTATTTCTTCATGCTGATTATGAGTCTGAATGTGGACATTATTCACTGTAGAAGTCAGTCTTCTTAACACCAAAATAAATATGATAGAAACATGCTGGGAATCTCCTTAAAAATGACAAATAAGCAGTATTGGCTTGTGTCTTGACAGACAAAGGTGGTAATTGTTTTCCTGTTATAATTACAATTTTTTAATAAATTTAACTCAATGTCATGGGGAAAGGCTACCCTGGCTTAAATGAATTTAGCTGAACTGATTCTTATTCTCAATATAAACTTAAGCTGGATTCATACATATTCAAATGTATATGTATGTATTTATTACTTCAACTTAAAGCAGTAAATTATTAGTGACCAAAATCAAAGTAAGCAAGAGTTAAATCAGTATGAAATGTTCCTGATTAGGGATATGCCTCAATTAAATTTTACGACAGAAAGTAATTTCAATTAAGCAAATGCAGCTTTTTTTGCATTGCTCAAAAGGTCTATAGAGATACTTAAGTAAATCAATATTTTCTGAATTATCATTATATATTATATATTATAATTTGCATGAAAAAACAGCTATGTAGAGCGCCATGCACAATTGGGAGGGTTTAATGATGTCTGCTTTGCATAGAGAAAAGCAATATACTGTAACAGCGGGCTTCATTTCTTCTTCTCCTGATTATTCCAGCAAAGCTAAGGTAAGGATTGCTAGCTGCCGTAGCTATGAAATTCCCTGTGTGTGTGTGGTACAAATACAATTGAGCAAATCCCAGGTTGCAGACTTCAGCCATTTTGTTGTCACAGTCTACAGTCTGGTCTTCCTCACTTGGGCACCCGACTTGCATCTGCATTTAAGAGCCTATTGAAGCAGGCTTCCCAAAGGAAGCACCAAAACTTTCCACACAGGCACCAGAGACGCATGCCTTTGAGAGCCTCCAGTCTTCCTAACTTGTGTACCTAAACTCAGCCAGATGGGACTGCTCAGCAGGCTTTCAAAGGCATAGCACTCTCTCCTGGAGCTGTTTCTGGGATTTGAGCACTTACTGCAGAGTGCTCAAGTCAGGTAGGAGTCGGGTACCTGGGGTAGGGGGGCTGGCAAAGGGCAGCTCCCAGCCATGCCAGCTGCAGCTTTCACGCTTTGTCTTCAAGCTGCCTCCTGAAGAGTTTACTTTTGTTCCTCACCCCGACATTCCTTAATCAAAAAGGCTTGTCCTAGAGTAAAGGTACGCGTTTCTTCCTGGCTCAGATGGAAATACTGCCAAAAAACAAGGATCCCAGGTGGACCTCAGTTTATCTCAGATGTGCTACAAGCGCTCTTGAGTTTCCAAAGAGCACTGGGGGGAATTTCAGGGTCCAATTCAGATCATGGTTTGAAGTAAAATAGATTTTTATTAACCATCGCTACATCTATACATTTATGGATGTTACCAGTGAAGGCAATAAGAAAAACAACTATAAACTTATAAAAAGAAGCATTTTATTCCTGCCCTTGCCACCACATGTACTGGAAAGGAACTATATTGGCTCTTTTTTAGCTAGTAATGTCTAATGCAGGAAGACAGGAATAAGCAGAGTAGAAAGCACCTGTCAGCTCTATTTCCCACTCTCCTTGATTAGCATGAAACATTAATAGGGCTCTCAGAAATTCTGGTCTGAAATGGGCTTTGCTTGAAAACGTGTCTGCCTTTACTGCACAAAAGCTGCTGTCATTAAAAAAGGGCAGATAACTAAAGAAGACTCTTTCTTGAAATTTATACCATTTTTTCACACAATGACAAATTATTTTAATAATAGGAATCGCACACTCTGCCATTTGTATAATGTTTCCCATAAAATTCTCCCATTAAATTTGCTCCTCTACTTGACTCATATCTTTTTAAAAAAATGACACACACAAAATGATACATCACGCATTCTTACAAAGAATTGGAAGTGAACATACTGTAATGGGTTAACATACGTTTTAATAAAATTTTCATTGTTGCACATTTCACTTTTCGGTACTGAGAGCCAGGGCTGTACCAGTAACCCCAGGCAATGCCTAAGGATAAAACAAATCATGCGGTAGTGAACTATTTTCACCTATTTATCCTTCTACTGAAAATATATTCATAAATACAAAATGAAGCTAAGATACGTAGCCAGTAACATTACACATAACAAAGATATTCCCTTGTATTT
>WAAE01014353.1:0-10000 GCA_013400495.1 Nicator chloris | reverse complement strand
ATACCTGTCAGCCAGTTTGCTGTGAAAAACATAGTCTATCCAAAGGTGTCAGAAATGGTAGTATTTAAAAGATGTGAATGGAGCCATCATATGGAGAGATCAGGGATAGAGGAAAAATACCAGGGAGTACTGCAAAAGATCTTTAGGGAGGAAGGTATTTAATTGAGATGTTATTCAGGTTGACCAGAATGAATTTACTGAGAACATCAAGATGTTTAACTAAGCTCAGATCAGAGGTTGAATCAATGTTTGTGAAATTCTTATTTCCTATGAAATGGTTCAAATAGCTCAACATTGCTGAGATTTAGTTGTTTTTATTTTGTTAGGAGCTGGTAGTGCTCTGTTAAAGAAAATCAGTTTGGAAGCAAAACATAGAGAAACAGAAATATATTCTTCCACTATATTCCCTTTTCAAAAGAAAAGTTGAAACTTTTTATAACATATGAATAGTGAGAAAAAACAGTATATACCCCTTAGGATGTCTAATTCTCCTTAATCTGTCTCTCGTCCTATCACACTTGCTTTTCCACTGCTCTTGTGCCATTAAAGCAAAATTTTTCCAGCCTCCACCTATATCAACACATGAAGTTCCTTTTGAACTACTCCCATTTATTCGGTTATATTTTCATATTTATTCAGAATTTCTCTGTTTCACACATCTCTTCCTATGATATCACTGTGGTCTTGTCCCACCTCTATCTAGCCACATCTTGATGTTCATTCTTAAAACTCACAGGTTTCATCGATTTTTTCTCATTCCTTGTCCTCAAACACATTTAACCCTTCCAGTTCAAAAATCTGCCTGAAAGTTGGTGTTTCCACATTCACTATTTGTAAGGAAGTTTTTCCTATCATAGTGAAACTATCTAGTGAATGAAAAGAAGTAACCACACACATAAAACTATGGATTTCAATGTGATAGCTGGAGACTTTACCTCTCAGCATACGGAGCTTTCACTTATATTCAAATCTCCCCAAAACAATATTCCTTTTTATCATTAATATTCAGAAAGGAGGAGCTTTTTGTTTATCAATTCTCTTGAGCAAATTTTAATTGGAAGGTCTTAAAAGAATTTTGGATGGCTTAATATGGGAAACAGTGTAATACTGTGAATAATTACCACTCTAAATCAGTGGGAAGTTATGAGCTTGAATTTATTAAATATTATGAGACTCTAAGACATTGTAATAATAGTCTCGTATATAATATGTCTAAAAAGATGGGCCTAAGGTCAGTTCTGAAATGTTACCTTCTGTTCCAAATCTCATGAGGAGGAAATAAGGGAAGAATAAGTGTCTCATGATAACAGCTATCACTGTAAGAGCTATGGGATAAGTCCTAAACAAGTTACAAAATTTTATCCTTTCCATAGAAATTTTCTGAATGTAAAATATAAATTGAAATAATTTTCTGGAACTGGATTTATAGAATCACAGAAGTTGGAAAAGACCTCAAGATGATTGAACATCACCCTGTCAACTAAATCAAGGAACTAAGTGTCATCCCCCATAATTTCTTCAATACCTCCAGGGATGATGACTCCTTTACTTCCCTGGGCAGCCAGTTTTGGTACTTAATCACCCTTCCAGTAAAAAAATTTTTCCTCATGTCCAACTTGAACCTCCCCTCGTGCTGTTTATGACTACGTCTTCTTGTCCGATCACTGGTTGCCTGGGAGAAAAGGCTGAACCCCAACTGGCTACACCTTCCTTGCAGGTAGTTGTAGAAAGTGACAAGGTCCCCCCAAGCCTCCTCTTCTCCAGGCTAAACATTCCCAGCTCCCTCAGCTGCTCCTCATATTACTTGCTCTTTAGACCCTTCACCATCTCCATTGCCCATTATCTGAAAGGTTAGTCAAAGACAGCTCCCATTTTAAGCTCTGAAACTGTTTGTAATTAACAACTGGAAAGGAGTAAGCTTAAGGGGAATAAAAAGAAGAACAGAGAGTTAAAATAAAAAATAAAAGAAAAAGAAAATAATTAAAATAAATAAAAATATTTTTGTCTTCCTTTCTCTGTTTTATTTTGAATGAGAAATATTAGCCTGAAGTTTCAATACAACTGTTCATCAAAGTAGCCTGCCTGATTTGGACATTCTAGGATTTGTTTTTGCCCTTCTCAATGCAACAACCCTCAATCTGGGTGCAGCCTCTGGGTGAACCAGTAAAAAAGAATTTAAAAAAAGAAAAAAGTGTTTTTAGAAAGCTAAAGGATTGGGGAACAGTAAGAAAAGCAACACTTTCTTGAGGGATCAGCTTTGTATAATTCTGCCAAGTCAATTGCATAAACCTTTCCAGTTGATAATTTTTACATCAATTTCATGAGCAGTCAGTTGCCAGGTCATACACAACAGAAAGTTCTTTCCAGTGGCAACTCTTTAATTAATCAGCTGAGTGTTAGCCACCCTCAGAAACCCCATTACATACCAAATGGACGACATGAAAAATACCTGCTGGAGAGAACTACTCCAATGGCATTGTAAGGAAAAATAGTAAAATAAATAGTTAATAAGTTGCAGTCTGTTTAAGAAACAGCTATCTTTTCTTTGCAGGCCAGCTGCCCCTGTCAAACCCCTTTTGTTGTATGCTCCTCTCTTCCACTCTGGGTGTCAGCACATAAATAAACCCTGAACCTTCTCAACAAACAAAAACCATTGTTTGCTTTATTAGAGATGCTCAAAGATATTTTCTATTGACCTTCCATGTCTGCCAATAACAGCAGTTTGGGTTTCACAAGCATTTATACACTGAGTCATTCACTGCTTACTCTGCTAAATGAGAATCTTCATTATAATAAAAAAATGCATTTTAAGAAACAACAGTAGCTGAATGGGCTTCCTGATTATACTTGAACTAATATTAACCACCTTTGCTTTCTGGTTGAAGGATTGGTACCACATGGCTAGAAGTTGCAACACTTTATTTCTCCAAGTCTGGCCTCAAAGTGCAGCCCAGATTACTGTGTGGGGACCCAGATGTGTTATGCAGGACACAGGGATAATTAGGTATACTATATGGCCTTACCCTCTTCTGACAAGATCCAGAATTATAGCTGCTCTGAACCGGTGCTGTGTGAGTCCTCATGCTGGGAAGTCCCCATGCTGGGAAGTCCCCATGCTGAAAAGGAGAAGTCTCGGGTTTGTGTTTCCCAAGACAAGTCAGGTGAGAGTCCTTTCTTCCCTGAATGCCCCGTGGTGCAGCAGAAGAAGAGTCGAAAGCTGCCATTTCAGGTTTTCTCTTGATTGTTTATTATTTCTCATCTACAAATTCTTTCTGTGCCCTGCCAAGGTCTTGTTGCAGTGAGGGCATGAGACGACTCCCACCCACGACAGGCAGGCAAAACTTTTTATACTACATTCTATGTATCTTTTATTTACCATTAATCACCAATACCTACTGCTAATGTTAGACATGTCACCTCTGTTCTACACCAATCCCTGTGAGCCACCACAGCAGAAAAATGGATGACAAAAAGAAGGACAGAAAGGACAAGGACCACACCTAGGTCCTCCATATTTTTCTTCTGACCCCTTTCTAAAAATCCTAATATTCTACATTTGCACCCCGTGATTACTTAACTACTACTACTAACTATTATTTTTCTTACATTCTAGTGACTTGTAATTCACTTCACAAGCTGAAAGCTTTTCCATGGACTGAGATCCAGGACAGTGTCTCTCTGGGGCTCTGTGCAGGGGGGTCTCTGACCCCCTGCTGTCTCTCAGGAGTCTGTGCATGGCCAGGATCTGACCCCCTGCCAGGATCTCAAACCCTCCAGAGCAGTCAGAGAAGTGCCCTGAACTCCGACAGAGAAGCGTTGCAAACAGCGGTGTCTCTGGGGACTAAGGTATTTGGGAATCACCTGTCCTTACAATTCTCAACCCAAAAACCTTGCCTGGTATTAGGCCTGGATCCACAGTAACCTAGATGTGATTCATAGATACAAAGTCCAAGATGGTCAAGTTTTATGTAGCAAGCAACTATGAGATCTCATGATATTTGATAGAAATGGGTGAAACTTAACTATGTCTCCTCTCTGTTCCGTTGTACAGTTTCTGTGCCACAAAATTCAGTAATCTACAGCTCAAGCAACTAGAGTCCTCAATAAACTTTCACAGGTTATACAATTCATTGCAGAATCTGACCCTTCATCATATCCATGGAAGAAGTTAGTTTTTAATGAATTACAGATGAGTGATAATTTTAGAAGCCTTTCATTAAATAACAGGGAAATATAATTTCCAAAAAAGGCATTTAACTACAGGACTGTTGGGATGAAACATACTACAAGAGGATATTTTGATTACAGAGTCAGTAACTTCTGCTGGTCTTTGCCCAATAGTCAAACAGCCTCCACAGATATGTCACCATTGCTAACATCCCAAAAGATCAGAGGGGTTTGGTGACTTACACTGCAGTTTCTGCAATCACATCTGTGCTGTTTACCCATCCAAATTTTCAATTGCTGAAAAGCAGATGTAACTGCCAGTCAGTCTGGAAATGCAGAGAGAGGGGGAGGAAAAAGGCTTCCAGGAAGGGAACAGAACCAAACTGCAGTCAGCATACCCTTCAACAGAGTCCAGTATCTTCCTTGGAGCCTTAACTGGGTGCAACCCAAGAGAACCTGGCCACAACACATTCTGTCCTCTAAAATGTGGCTTTCTGTTGTGGAGTGATTTAGAATATGTGCAGCACTGTAGCTAAAGGTAAATGTCAGTAAACAAAGATTAATTTGGACAAGAGATGGTGCGACTACTTTCCAGTCTGGCCTCGAGCACAAAACTGGTGAGTTTGCCAATTGTTACCAACCAATATAATTAGTTTGTTCTGATCTTTGTCTTAGACATGAGGAATGCAAACCGGGAGGCCACTGGCAACCTAAAAAAAATTGGATACAAAAATATTATTTTTGTTCATGCCATGCTGTTTTGGGTTAACCCTGATAGACAGTTAAGCAGCGCACAGCTGCTTTTGGCCCACTCTCTACCACCAGTGGAACAAGGGAATAAAAACAAAAAGTCAAACTCATGAGTCAAGAAAAAAAATAGCTTCATAAACAAAGGAGCAGAGGAAGAGGAAAGAACAGAAAACAAAACAAAACAACTGATACAATGTTCACCACATTCTAAGCAGTAGACTGACATCATGCTCAGTCCCAAGCAAAAGACAGCTAACCTACATCAATCCCCCTGATTTCCCTTTTTATTGCTGAGTATGACATTATGAGGCATGAAGCACCTCTTTGGTTAGTTTTGGTCATCTGCCCAGTTCTGTCCCTTCCCAGCCTCATGTTGGCCCAGTTTATTCACTTGATGGTGGCAGAGTGAGAACCAGAGAATTTGATGATTGCAGACACTGTTCAGCAGTACTTAAAAATTAGAATGTTTGATCAGAAATGCAAAACATGGCACCATATCACCTGCTATGAGGAAATTTGATTCTGTTTCAGCTAAAACCAGTGCACATGTAAAGGCTGTTTCAATATCGGGTGCAACAAAGGTCTCCCAAGGGCACTCTGAATCCCAGCATTCTGGGAAGCAACATCAAACAGCCACTGAAGAACAGCCTGTCTAAAAATCCTAGGAGGTTCTGTAGCAGGTGACACAGGTCCCTTACAGGAAAGATATCTGCACTTCTGAAAATAAGCACCTGAAGTCATCCTCTCTGTTGAGTGTCACCAACACAGGCTTCATTCAGTGTTGATTTCTTGGGAAAAAATCGAGTGCTTTTTCACACACCCTGAGGTATCCAAGATACCTGTATGGAGACACTAAATATGGCATGGTGTATAGGAGGCCTGAGCCCATCTCCAGCTTTAGCTGGCACTCAGGTGCCATGTGGAATCTCAGATACCTGCATGGGAATCATACTCGATCAGAGCAAATTGATTGATTGAGACCCAAATCCTGTCCAAGTAAGTGCACCCTGTGCTGCACCCCAAACAACGAACATACTTGTATTTTCCTCCTGTGAATATGTGCCATGTTGCTCATAATCAACCCTGAAGATCTCCCTGCAGAGAGTCAATGTCAAAGGGAGGATCCTTGTAGCCTGAGGAGCTTTATGGGAGCTTCTTTATTCAGCACTGAAGCTCTTAACCATGTGTCTGCTACCAGACACTCTGTGCCTATCTACGTTAAGCCAGATTTCAGATCAGATTTACCTTCCAGGCAATCCTTTGTTCCAGGTGGAGATGTGTAATTCATCCCAGGTGAATTTTCATGCTCAAAATTCAGATTTTTTTCAGGCTTTCTCTATGGCATAAACTGTAAAACAGAGGCATTTCAATAAATATGTAACAGTCACTAAGGTGGGATGTCTCTGTTTTATCCAAAGACTCCAACCAGGGAGTGGATAAGTGAATTTTGTCTTAATGTCATTTTATACACTGCTTGTGGTTAGGAGAAGAAAGCACTTTAGCTCAGGACTACTTAGGAAATTACTTTTATTGATATATTTAGCATTATTATCATGTATCAAGAGATCTTTAATATCTTTTATTCCTTTTAAAAGTAACTACTGGCCTTTCAGCAAATATATTTTTGTTACAGTATTTAGACATGAAATATGCCAATATGTACTCTAACACCTATTACAGATGGTAAAAAAAGTGAAAATATCTAACAAAGCAATTGGTACGTTCTATCAACAAATATCTTTGTGTTATATGATCTTATCTGCTGGTCTTTGTGTTGGGATTTCAAGTGTGAATAGTACCCCAAGTGAGCCACATTAATAGGGAATTATATATAAAGATAGAAATCCTCTATTCCCACTCCCCTGCAATGGGTAGGGACTACTTTCTCAGGCCATTTTCAAAGTATGTCTCTTCAGTTTTGAGTTGGCCTTGTTCGATCAAAACTTTTACAAATTTGGTGAAATGAGTCTAGAAAATTCTTGTGGTGACAAAAAGGTTGTTTCTATAAGTCGTACTAGTTTTCATTTAATATTGTCATAATGATGGGACAGAGATGACTTGGCAGGGATACTATGGACACTCTGGTGAGCGTGGCCTTATCTGGTGTTAATGTAAGTACTATATAAAATTTTCTTTTATTTTGAAGGCTTTTTTCAAAACAAATTTAGATTTCTTCCAGTGACTACTTCTATGTCATCCACAAAAAAACAAAATATGCTCTGCTGTCACTGGGATCAAATCAGTGCCTGACTTGCATCAAGATAGTTAACAGTCTTCTTACTCTGCTTTTCATCAGATATGACGGTGATGTATAAATTATTCAGCTCCATAATAAACCTTTCCAGTGAGTTACAATCATTTTTCCAAATCAGGAAAATATCACTGATGTGCTATAACTATTAAAAAAATTGTTTAAATTTCTTTAGGGTGTATAACAATTCTTCTTCAACCCCCCCCATTTCAATAATAAGTCTTTTCCTATCATTGAGGGGATAGTCTTATTACTTTTTGCACTAATTAGGACCATCAAATATCATTTGTAATCCATCTGTGATACGGATATTCCTGTTTCAGTTAGGTCAGTAATATTTTTTGTCATGATGAGATATTTGAATAATATTGGGCTTTATGCTCTGGTGCAACGGCAGAAAATATAGTGAAGCAGATGGGCCAAATTCCACTGAATTCATCAGGAGCTGCTTTCAACCTGAGCCAGACAGAGGTTCTATGGTCTTCCTGTGTATGGATTGGATGTGTAGCTATCAGAAGTAATCTTCACACAGTAATAAACAGCACACATATTGGGCTTACAGCATCAAAACCCTAACTCATAGGCCAATGCCAAGATTCTCTTTATTTTCCACCCACAGGGGTTTTTTTTAAACTGAATTTCTGGATGAAAGAGATGCAGGAGTTATCAGTTAGCTAAGGTTGCAATTGGGAAAGGCTGTTATGTAGCTGTGCAATGCTAAATCTATGATATAGTAAGCTACTCAGCATCTGGTCTTCATGTTTACAATATTGCTCTTTGACATCTTCAGGTGTTAAGGAACCAGGCCTTCAAAAACCTGTCAAGACATTTCCATTAATTGATGACCCAGAAAAATATCTGTTTAAAATTTTTATGTTTTATTGGCTTCCTTATTTTCCCCTTAGTATGGCAAAGCTGTGCATTAACAAGTCAAAGGAAAATGAAACCAAGAACTTTTCACAGTTATTGTAGCTTCAGATGTGTATTCAATAATAGTATAATTGAGTACATATATATTTTTACGAGCACATATGTGTAGTGCAGCCATCCTACAAGCTGAGTGGACACAAATGGTACATTTGAAATATGTGGAACATATTTTTATTTAATCCTTGGGTGAATCATCAGACCTTTAATATCATCTATCTCTATCACTCTTTGAAGATCTGGCCTTTCTTCACCCCCCATATTTTGTTTTCTTTTAACTTGGAGGTTTTCTTACTCTGTTTTTTTTGTCTGACATGCCTAACTTCCTTGCTACACCTCTGCATATAGCCAACTTCAATATTGCTTTTATGTTTTTTTTGCATATTGTATGAAATATCCTCTCATTTATTCTTTTCCCCATCCACATCATTTAGGACTCATAGCATCTTTTACAATCATGGTATCTTCTCCTAACTTGTCTTCAGAGGGAGACTGAGTGACTGTCCTCTTCCTGAAGAGCAGTTTGATTTTATCTCCAATACTAAACTATGAGAGAGAGTTTGACATTTTGTTGATATCAACTTGCATGTTGTTCCCCATCACAGGAGAAGAGGGATGTTTCAGATGCAACACAGGCTTCAAAATATCAAAGAAAAGATTCAGAGTCCTGTGAAAATAAATCAGAAGGAAATAAAGAGAGCTTGGATTGACAAGATTAAAAGGATTATTAGCTTCAGGGAGTAAATATGAAACTTGTAATGTTCTAGATAAATTTACAGAAGTATCTAAAAACTTTATTAAGCACAAAGAATTTGGTTTTTACGCTAAAAAAAAAAAACCAAACACAATCAGGAAAAAAAAAAACCCAGAAAAAATATATTAAAAAAACCAATAACAACAATCAAAAAACCACAACATAAATGCTTAAAATTTCAGTTGTTACCAGAGCATTTTATGAGCTCTTTTTATTAAAATTATTAGGGCTGATCACAGTGATCTTTCCTCTCCTACAGAAAAAGGTTTTAGGCATGGATTACGTACTTTTAAAATAGAATTAGACCAAAATAATTTTCAACCTGCTTATGCTTCTTAAATATGTAGGAAACAAAATATTTTTCTGACTCTCACTAAGATGACCTGTACATTAATTCACATATATTAAATTGACACATCTCTCATCCAAATTCACAATGGAATTTTTGTTAGATTAGAAAAAAAGTCTTGAATAAACCCAAGGTATGTCTTCATAAATATTAGAAATATTGTAAAGGGAAACTCTTTATCTTTTATCAGCATTACAGAATAACTGCAGAGTGAGTAAATTTTGAATCACAGGGACAAGGATCATAACGGTGTGAATGACTTGAATTACCTTGGGTATTTTCCCAGCTATAAAGCGATTTATTCCTTATTGCTTGAAGGTAATACTTGTGCTGAAAAATGGGACACAATGCTTAATTGAATTTTTTTTTTTTTAATGTACATAAAGGCTGCTTACATTTCTTAGAACTGAATGGCATAAGAGTGCTCAACACTGCAGTACACAGAGTGCTGTCACTTGCTGTTACTATAGGGGAAAGTATTGAAATAATTTTGCACATAATGAATGATCATGGGGATGTTCAAAAAGGCCAAGGGAAACAGAGATTTCACTGAACATTATAGATGCAGAGCTGTTGTCCCATATAGGGCAAATTACATCCTCATATTACAATTTTCAAAGTAATTTCTAAGACTTTTGATTATGAATGTGTAGATGTTATGTTCAAAGAATGTGTATCTCACTGTTCTTTCTCCCTAGAAACAACCCCCTTTCTGGAGACAGCAGGTTAAGCCACTTCTATGATGGGGAGATTTTGGTAAGAAACCCTGGTTTGGACCCGATGATCCTTCTGTGTCCCTTCC
>WAAE01014351.1:244459-396042 GCA_013400495.1 Nicator chloris | reverse complement strand
AGCTGGCATCTCTCACCATCACGATTTTGTGGCATGAGACACAGAACATATTTTCATTGGTTTAGTGTTGGAGACAAGACCTGTGCAATCTTCACTTCTTCTTCTGCCACTGCCTTCTTGCAGGGTCCTAAGTCACATATTCCCCTTGGTGCCTCGGCTCGTCCATCCAAAGAAATCAGTGGGACAAGAAAATGTGCAACAAACACAACAGAGGCATTTCAGAGGTAGGGAGAGAAGGTTTACTCATGAGCTGGGGCAGTCCAACATTAAATAGACAGTTCTGCAACTGTAGTTTTGGCTCACAGAACAGGGGTGTAAAAGAGAGGTGTGGTAAATAAATATGTGTGGTGGAAAACCTGATTAGGAAGGATACTTGGTAAATAAATATATGTGTGTTGGAAAGCTTGATAAGGAAGGACACTTGGCAAGTTATTAGGGATTTGGCTAATATGTCTTTCCTCATCAAGAAGAAATTCTGCTACCACATCAAAGTACTTAAGCACTGTCCTGAACAAAGAACTGGGTTCTCTCAGTTCTCTGTTATGCTTATTTCCTTTTCCTTCATGTAGAAATTTGTCTTCCTTCCACCATTAGATCTTCCTGAGGGGTGTGAACTTGAGTCAGAGCAAAAACTGTTGCAAAGAGCACAGTCTTTTCAGCAGAAAAACACCAGCACATTTTGTGCAATCATGTATCCTAAAAGACATATTAAATTTGCTGTTAAAGTTCTGAAAAATCTTTCTCTGACTGAAAGAAGAGAACCACCTTTGCCATGCCAAAATTTCAGGAGAACTACAGTGATAAATGTGATAAATATTCTCTCTTTTTCCTTGATTTTGTTTTTGTTTAGGGAGTCCCTATAGTTGAATGAATATATCCTTTCTCTCCCTCCTTTGACCACCTTTGCTTCAGCATCGAGTCCTAGTGAAGATTTAAAGTGTAACAACATCATAATAAAAGACAAAGTCTGGGGCAGGTGTGGCTTGACAAAGGATGAGGAAAGAGGCTTTCAGGACACAGAGACTCGGGACAGCAAGGCTGACACCGAATCCCTGAGAAACAGAGGGAAATCCCACGCCAGGCAGGGAACAGCATTGCTGAGCCACTGGAGCTCACAGGAGCGAGCAGCAGGCATGCTGGCATTTCAGAACAGGCAGGCTGAAGTCATGAGAATGTGAAACACCATCTGAAAGCAGGCATTCTACACCAAATGCAAGGAAATCTCCATGGAATCAGCTCGGAGGCATGTCAGGAGCATGACCAGCAGGGCTGGCCGGAGTTCAAAAGGCTCAGCCCTGCATCACAAAAAGCCTGCAAGTGCTGTCTCACAAGTTCATTAGAATTCCATGATTCCCACCCACCCCTTTAATCCTGAAGAGTTAGCCTCCCCTAGCATCTACCAAGGTCACAAGAGCTCTGCATCCATGATACCCTTGTGAGGGGCCAGCTTGACAGACAAAACCAAAGGCTGCTTGCTGAAGGTGGTGCTACAAATCAGTGCTGGACCCTGCAGGTTCACAGAGCGACTCTCTACTAACTCAGAGCTCTCTCACTGTTGTACAGGAGTTGTTATTTCCTTCCTGTTGCCTGAATGTTGTCATTGGAGAGCCTTCACAAACTAGTTGAAGTCAATTAACTGAACCAGAAAAGTGGGCGCAGGCAGCATCAGCTGCACAGCAAATCACCACGTGCTTTACAGCCCCCATTTGAAAATAAGGGTGATTTAAACATTATCTAAATGAGAGGCAAAACAAGTTCCTGGAGACAGGTCAACAGCAAACAAGACTTTCTGAGCAGGTGACATGGTATCTGGTAAGACAAGGGAAGAAGTAAATCACCATGTAAGGCTAGATATCCATAATCCATCCTAATGGTGCTAGAATACTTTCCTATGCTTCCCAAGGCCTGGATCCTCATTCCTTCTTAATAGCAAATTCTTGCATTACTAACACTTTTAGAATAAGCTTCACAACATAGCTTATTTCTCCTAAAATGCTGGGCACTAATATAAAAATGACACATCACAAATTCAGCCACTCCTGAATAAGCAGTAACTTGACATAGGAAAGCCCCACAACTTCAAAGAAATGCTTGAGACAAGAGCTGGCTGAAAATTCGAAGCAACTCTTTCTTAGGAGAAATAACTAAATAAACCTTCAAATACTCTTCTCATTGTCAGGCTTTAGGAAACTTTAAGAACTGAGAGAGTGGAAAGGAACATTGAATCCACCTCCAGCAAAAGCAACCACTGGTGGATTCTGGGAATATCTGTTTAACTAACTCTTGCCCCTGGAGTTGCAAAAAGCTTTCAGAGTATGAAGCCATAACCAGAGACTAGAAAAAGACATCTTCCACTCAACATTAGTGCCCAAGGCTTTATCTAGACTAATATAACCTTTGATTTTCAACAATGCTTTTGGACAAACAAGCCTTGCTAAGTCATTGGGAGAGTATGACCTGCACCACATTAATTTCCTTGGACTCCCATGCTCATCACTCAGCCAAAGCTGCTCTGGTGCAAGATCCTGGGCATTCACCCTTCCTGGTGCTTCCTTTCTCAGAGAAGAATGTTTTCTTGGGTACAGTGCTCTTAATTCCTGCTAATCAAAAGGATTTAAAAAAATCACTCTGAAGAAAAACAAAAACCACACAAACAAAAAAAAGATAATAAAACTGGATTTGAATATGGAAAAGATGAGATGAATTACATACAGAGCAGTTACCCTACAAATTGTTGCTTCAAGGACTGTTATTGCTGCTGATGTTTGCTTCTGACAGAAAGGGCATTGAAAAAATGAAGTGCTGTCAGTAGAAGAGTTCAGCAATGATTTTAAAGACAAATACAACCACATGGTCAGATTCAGGCACAACTGGAGATGTTTTCTACTTTTTGGAGATGGGTCGGAGTACCAGGACTCTGGTAAATATTTCCAGAGGGATAAAACTCAGTAATTGAATCGAAATATCAAGCAAGCAAGGGACCACAGTGTATAGATCCAAACCTTTTCCAGGCACCTCTTACAGGGAGGATCAGCCATCTATGTAGACAGAATGAAGGGACATGGGACTACTGGGATCAACTCCCAAGAAGGAAGATTGTCAATACTTTGAGAAGCCAGCAGAGGATCTGTCCTTTCTCTGCTCAAGCTACTGTGTGTCCTAGGCCTGTTAGTGCACAGGCACTAAGTCACTGCACAGTTTTTTGGGACAAGGAAGAATAAAAATACTACAACATTGCAGGAGATTGCTGGTTGCATAGTGGGCAGCCTTCTGTAAACACACTTAAAGACAAGTTCTTCCCTGCAGGATTGCACACATGGGACTTAATCACTTTTGGTCAGTTTTGACACTTTGTGTCATTCAAACATACACTGCTTTGAAATCAAGGAAGGAGCTTTCTCAGATGTCTTATTCCTCAGCCACAAGCTCCAGGCTCACTGCTGAGCACGACTTCACAGCACCAGTTACAAAGGAAACCAGAGCAGGTGTCTGAAGAGTCATCCCTTTCCTGCCTTAATGACTTGAATTCTCTCACCCCCCACAATGATACCATAGTTATCCCAATTGTCCCTTTTTTCTGTATAAAAATATTTTCCTTTTGCTCAGCCATGTTGGAGGCTTCCATTTGCATGATTCACCTGTTCTCAGTCATCCTAGCTCCAGCAGCACTGTTTTTTCCTGAGATTGGGAGTGGAGAAGGATCTATCTGTGCATAGCTATCAGCAGACACAGTCTGCCAGCTAGAAAAGAGCTATAAAACTCAAAATGTCCTGTTCTTCTCCAGCAGAAGGGAGAAAAACAGAAAAACCGTCTATTTATGGCTTCCAACTGAAAAGGTCAATGAAAATAATCCCATTTGCTTTCATGGACTTTGGAGGAGATCCACAGATCTTTATTTTTAGGTATGAAAGGATCTATTGCTGGCTGCTTAAAATACACCATGACTGACTCCTCATCCATGGGACAATGCTCCTCCCTTGCCTTTGTTGCTCTTTGACAATCAAAAGTCCTTTTAAAGTTTTTTTTCACAACACTCTTGTTTTCCCCACCACACACTAAATACTTTGTTTAGAGAAGTTTTCTGGAACAACATTTCTTCCCCTTCTCTGAGGAAAAAGGCTCCAGTGTCCCTTCTGAGAGCCCTCCCTTGTGTGGCTGAGCAGCTGAGCCTTTACCCCATCCTCTGGCCACATTTCTGAGTGTCAGACTGTCACAGAATCATGGAATCTTCAAGGCTGGAAAAGACCTCCAAGATCAAGTCCAACCCTCACCACAGCCATGTACAGCAGCTGTAATGCACTCTGCAAACCACAATGTCTAAAAAAATCTGCTGTCTTGCTCAGATTGCTGTCACTGACAGGAATCTCCTTGGATTTCTGGGCTGGATGAAACCCACCAGGTCAATTGCACTCCTAACAAATGAAGGACTGTTTTCTTTTCATTGACTATTCCGGGAATTTGTTTTGTTCTGCAAATAACACAGACAACAAACTATCCAAAAATCTCTTCCCATATAGAAGAATGTACTTTTCCATTCCAGTGTAAATAAGGTGCTGCTGTGGGAAGTCACCTGAGGCTTTAAATCTAATCCATATTCTTCCCACTGTGGCTATCTGGCCAAATGGAAATTAGACACCCTCGGATATGAGCCCTCAGGGCATCTCAGTAACAACTGGAAGGATTTAAAGATTTGTCATAATTATGGTGGACAATAAATATCTGAGTAGAGTGGCAGATTTGTGTGGGATAGGGAGCGACCTCATTGGAAGCTCCCTATGATTTTGTGCCCTATTCTTCTCCTTTTCAGTCTGAGCTCTTACATGCACCAAGAATTTTTATGAATTAAATACTCTGTTTTGATTAAAACTGCACCAAAAGTGAAAGCACAGCTTATCCTAAAGTCATTTATTCCATTTTGGTGAAAGCAGATAAACCAAATATTAAAAAAAAACTTAACATAAAAAATATTACACAATGCACCAGGGTCTTATGACTGGAATAAAAATATCTTCAAGCATCCTTCCAACTGAATTGTGCTGTTTATGCTGTTAGCAGAGACAAGGATTTAGTTTCCATGCTACTCAGGGTCTGTGGATCAGCCTCATTTTCAACAGTAGCTATCATTCTTAAGGAAATCTTTCTTTCTTGTACTGCCAAGCTGAACTCAAACCAGCCTTCCAGCACTCCAGTATGTAAAAATGTGGATTTATTCTCCCATACACTCTCTGTCAGACTGCATTCCTACAGCCTGAGAAAACAGTGCACAAGCTAAATCAAAGATAACCCAAAAATACTTTCATAATGAAGTCTTAAAAATCTTTGACACTGGTGACTGGAGTGAAGAATTCCCTTGCAATAAGAGTATCAACTCCTTTTCTCAGTAAAGAAGTTCTGAGCTCTAACCAGTATTCCTTGAGTTTTGAGTCATGTTTTACTCCCGATGGAAGGATCAGAGATGCAATTATGAGTGAGCAATTTTTGACAGCTTTCAGGGATCTCAGTTACAAGTCAAGGGAGATAATTGAGTCTGCTCTGAAAGGTGATAGGACAGCTGGATGTTACACAGGAAAAAAAAGGGATCTGTTCTGATTAAATGAGGACATCTGGTCAGCTTCCTGTGGGAAATTATTCTGGTTTTAATACCAATAAAAACAATCCAATAGATCTAGAAGGCAGACCCTTTAAAGAGCCAGACACTGAGTGTTGAAGGCTGGGGGTCATCTCAAAAGGAGATCAGTAGCAAAAGTCACTGTCAATGCCAGGGAGCAAGACAAGATCCCAGCAACCTCAGCCTGCAGGTTTGACTTTTTAATGATGTCCAGATCTATCTAATTTTACGTGTACTGCACTTACAGCACTGAGAGGCTGCCAAGGTCCCACTACTGGTGGACATTTGAGGAGAAAATAGCAATTCCATATGGACTGGTACTGCAACATTTCCTTTCAATAAGATGGTGTTGATGGTGTTGCTTCTTTATAAGATGGATGGCCCCGGCTTCCTGCTTCCTGCTCCCACTGGGAAGTCCTCAGTGGGCCTTGGAACTTCATCCATAAATAGACTACACTGTAATTATATTATTTATATTTATGCCAGAACCCCTTAGAACGAAGGGAGCATGAGAGAAGATTGGCTGTAATTGCCTATTTACATTGTTAATTTTTATTGAGTGGCTGAAGTCTACAAAAAGAGAAGTCATGTGAAAACAAGAAGAAAAAAATCAACAGGCAAGTTAGTCAAGAGGAAGAGATGTTCTTTCTAGCACACAGACACAACAACAAGGGACAATATGAACTGGAGCCATCTCACACTGCCTGTGGGTGCCCTGCCAGTACTCAGAGCAAAAATAGGACTCAACACCAACATCTGACTTTCAAGACTCAAGGCTGCAAAGGCTCCTGCTGGCAGCTGGAAAAAAGATTCAGAAATAAAAATAAATATTAGCTAAAGCAGAGAGGAAAACAAAGGAGAGTCTCAAGGACATTGAAATATTCCTGATGTCTGGAAGAAAAACAACTTATTTTGAAGAGGAACTCTCTGGATTGTTGCAGAGCTGCAGAATTATCTCCACTTACTAGCACCAGAGGTACTCAGACAGAACAGAGAGGGGATCCCTCCTTCAAAAACAGAAGCATGGACACATGCAGGTGAACAGATGAGAAAGGATTGTCAGGGCCTGCTTCATCTGCAGACGTCCTGTGCCTGCTGCCAGGATCAATCCAGCTAAATATCTTAACAAAACAAAAAACAAAACAAAACAAAACAAAACAAAACAAAGCAAAGCAAAACAACAAAACAAAACAAAACAAAACACCACCACCACCCCTCCCCCCATAAACAAGCAAATAAACCCCAAACAAATAAACTCCTTCCTGGAGCTTAGGTTCTCCTAAGGTTGTAGGAAAACCTTAGGTTTCCTAAGGTTGTAGGAAAATAAATGTCACACTGTGGTGGCCATCAGGGACACTGTGTCTTCTCCACTCAGAAACATGAAAACTCAGAAGCTTAGAGCCACTGATTGAAAAATCAAAACCATAAAGGGAATGGGAACAGTAAAATCTCCACAGAGCCCCCTACATAAACAAGCATAGCAAAGCAGCACAACAGGACTCTGGCTTAATTTCATGCCCCAGATCTCACATGTCCTTCATCCAATTCTTCAGCACCCTCCTAATCTCAAGTGTCCTGTTCAGGAGCACACGTCAGGTCCCATACCTGCTGGGCCTGTCCAAGTGACCCACAGAGGGCAGGACCTGCAGGAAACCAGGAGAGGGCCTTTGAACATCTGTGGGGTAGGAAAATGAGGAAATAAGTTTTCTAAAGGTAATAATTCCCTAGGGAATCTTTTAAATTTGTGTTCACCCAGAGAGCTTTGAAGGCAAACAATCCCAAACAACATCCTCTGGCAAGCTACCACCTTGTTAGGTAAATAATTTTCCCTCAAAATGCCTTAGCACAAGTTTATCGCTGGTGATGGGGAGGATGAGAGCTTGCTCTCACTGAGATGGAGTTGGAATCTTTGGTTTCTATCAGGTGGTGACACTCATTTGCACAAAACAAAGTATCTTGATATTGTGCATTGGGATTAGAAGACTATCACCATGATCTAAAGACAGAGCTGGGTAATTTTATATTTCATGTCCTTCCCAGGGGTCCTCAGAGACCCTGGAGATGGAAAACCAATACAGCAGATACTTTGTGACTAACAAAAGGAAGAGACCAAGAGCCCCCCAGAGCACACTGAATTCCTGATAAGAGGCAATAAATGGAGAAGGAACCTTGGGGACAGGCAGGGACTTTGAAGAGAGAGGCTACAAAAGAAACATGTCTCCAATAAAAAGGGTATCAAACTCAAAGTGATTGTGAGAAGCAGGAAAGGCTGAAAAACTTGCTGAATCTCATTTGTAAGGTGATCTGAAGGACGAGTTGCCAAGTCCTGTCAATGTGCTTAGGAAATATGGCCCTGCTTTTTATTCACAATCCTCCCATCCTTTCACAGATGAAAAGGGAACAGAAGCTATGACACCGACACCTGAGTAACATAAACAGGCTGGCCAAGCTGCATCCCCTCTCCAACAACCCTGATCTGAAAGGACAATGAAAAATTTTCAATGAAAAAAATGAAAAATAATGAAAAGATATTGGTAACCAATGTAGTCAGAATATGTCACCACAGATGGACTTGAAAAGACAGCAAATACTCCTGATATAGATCCTCCTTCTTCACCTACAGAGGATAAGATGCTTTCTGATGCCTTCACCTCCTTTTCCCTTCATGAGACCTGTTAGGAAAAATTAATTCCTCTCATTTCATCATCCCGCAGACCTCTGTAAGTCTGACAGATGGTGCTTCAGGTCACTCAGCCTGGAACAACAATAACAATCACCTGCTGGAAACCTTAGACATGGTTTTGGGAGGCCACTGTCCCGGGACAACAGGCAACCAAGTCATATTTCTCCTCTAGATATGGCAAAATCCTGACTTTATCCAGATTTTTCAGTATAAGGACTTGCAGCCATAATGCAAAAATCTGGGCCAACAGATTCAGGTGTCCATGGCTCCAGCTAGGAAATGGTTTCCTACCATACTCACTATTTGGGATGGTGATTTTTACTTATTTCTTTTCTAAATTAGGATAAAAATCCAAAGATTTCAAACTAAAGATATATTTAACAATTAATTACTTAGAGCAAAGTGGTTTCAAGCAGGGAAAAAAAAAGCAAAAAACACAACAAGAAATGCTCAGAACTGTTAAATCATAGTACAGACCATCTTAAAACTTTTAACTGACAATGTAGTTTTTTCCAAAGCTAAACTTTTCTGTAAACATTTGAGGTTTTTAAATCAGCATTTTTCAGAAATAAAGACAGAGATCAGCAAATGACTTCTAAAGTGTAGAGCTGCCACACTAAACATGGAAGAAATATAAAGTGCTTATATTTAAGAATTCTTATGACAGGTGCAGGTGAAATGTTTCAGAACAGACTGAGAATGAGAAAGGAGCAGAAATTTACATATTTATTTGTCAAAAACTAGTAAAACACTGTTATTCATATTGCATCCTATACAGCTGTGGTGTTCTGTTGTTGGGGTTTTTTTTCTGACTGGAATTTTACTTTGAAAGCTGCTTTTTAAAGGTCCTACCAAGTAGAAAGTCTATAAGGAGGATTTTTCTATATTATTTTAGACACAAAATTACCTTAATTTGAAACCATTGCCCACTCGGGTTCACCACACTCCTGGGTCTCCTTCCCTGGAGTCCTGGGAGCCATCTCCCATTTGGGAATGTGTGGAGGGGGAAGGAAGAAAAATTACTCCACACTGAAGATGTCGAGTTACACGTGAAGATCTTGAAGGATTCAGGAGCTCTAGTTACTTCTGTGTAATGTGTTCTACTTAAAAGTATGGTCGCACAAGGATTTCACCTGTTTTTTAAAATTAAAATCATATTAAATGAAAAGACAGACTTGACAAAGGTAGTGGAGCATGCTGCTTTGCTTAACAGACTGTGGCAAGCATTCAAATTCCACTCAGAACTGCAGCAATCCCTTACACTGTCACAAAGTACAACTCCTCTCTGACAGAATGCACTGCAAATTTTATGAGAGAAAACCAAAGCCAATTCTTGTAACATCCATTAGTGTTCCTCTCAGTCTGTCTGGGTGAGATCTGGAGGAGCACTAGTTTTCCAGCTATTTCTCCATGCTGGTAAATAGCAGTTTACTACTGTTTCCACCTTTAGAACTGGAGAAATCATATCTGCCACCTCTAAATCAACAACCTCTGCAAAACTTTCCTGCTCCAGCATTTAGCAGAGAGAACAACCAAAAATACATGTCTGACAGTGTAATGAGAACTCAGTTGATATAGTACACCTAAAATCACACAGTGAAACATTGCTGCAGAACTCTGTGTACCTTGCTTAGTAAAATGTGCAAGGAAAACTGACCTTTACAATACTTTGCATTCATAAATGTCCCAGAATTAGGGTGTCTGCAAATCAAACTTCTTCCCTGGGCAGTGACTTAGAGCTGAACAGATTGTCCAGAAAGAGTGTGGAGTGTCCTCACTGGGGATATTCCAGAACCATCTGGACACAATCCTGGGCCCTGTGCTCTGGGATGGCCCTGCTGGAGCAGGGAGGTGGGATCAGACGAGCCACTCTGGTCCCTTCCAACCTGACCCATCCTGGGATTCTGCAAAGCTGCTCAAACAGAGTATCTACACAGACATACAACTTGTTTTGCAAGGAAAACCTGAAGCTTTTTATTGACTCCTCAATCTCTATCAAAGAAAAGGAATAAAAAAAAAAACCAAACCAAACCAAAACAAACAAACAAAACCCCACCAAACAAACAAACAACCCCCAACAACCAAAAAACAAAACCCAAAAACAAACCCAGAGGAAAAAAAAAAGCCCAAATAAACCCAGGAAAAGAAAAAGACCACGGCTATATATACACAAATAGCCTACTACAGTGTAGTGCCCTTTATATCCATTCATGGAGTGTTTGTTTGAACTCAGTCTGCTGCAGAATCCTATTTCATCTACTTGATGTCGTGGATAAAAACAGAACCAGGTTAACATAGAGCAGATGGAGGAGGAAGAACACCTAGCAATGCTGAGCACCTTCACATGTGTGTTTTTGCATCTGGGAAAAAAAAATTCAATTAATTTTGGGGCAAGTTTCTCAAGCTAAAGGTGCTACCTGATTTTCCTGTCCTCTCTGGGGCAGAGACCTTGTGTAGATGCCCAGAAGATAAGAGGACTCCTCTCCTCTCCTCTCCTCTCCGAACCTCTCCTCTCCGAACCTCTCCGAACCTCTCCGAACCTCTCCGAACCTCTCCGAACCTCTCCGAACCTCTCCGAACCTCTCCGAACCTCTCCGAACCTCTCCGAACCTCTCCGCTCCTCTCTCCGTGCCCTTCCCTCCCCTCCCTCTCTGTCCCTCTCTTTCCTCCCTCTTTCCTCCTTTCCCTCCCTGCTGCTTCCCTTCCTCCCCCCCAGCCCCTCCCTGCTCTTTTTCCCTCCCTCTCTCTTCTCTCCCTCTCTTCCTTCATCCCTCCTTCCCTTCTTCCCTGCTCCTTCCTCTCTCTCTGCCTCCTTCTCCGCCTCCCTCTCTCTTCCCTGCCTCCTTCCCTCTCTCCCGACACCGGGAGATGGCGCCGGCTGCCCGCGCTACCGGCGGGTCCCGCTGCTGTCGCTGCTGCCGGGGGGTCCCGGCCCGGGCAGCCCCGAGCCCAGGGCCGGGCTGGGAGCAGCAGTGCTGGGATCACCACAGCCCCGGCACAGCCCCAGCACAGCCCCGGCACGGCCCCGGCACGGCCCCGGCACGGCCCCGGCACGGCCCCGGCACGGCCCCGGCACGGCCCGGCACAGCCCGGCCCGCCTGCGGGATCCCGGGACACCGGCGGCATGTCCCTCGGGGATGTCGGGACCCGCCAGGCCAAGGCACCGGGAGCACCGGGAGCTGTGGTCCAGACGTGTGCAAGGAAACGCCTCGCGTTCCTGCAGAAATCCGCACATGCCAACCTTGAGCTCGCTGTGTGTTCCCAAGGCAGAATTTCCCCACGCTGCTCTAACAGCAGCTCTTTCTCCTTGAACCAAAGCCCTAAATCGGGGATATGCGTACTTCCCCGCTTAAAACCCATCTGCCACCTTCCTCTCTTTTCCCGCAGAGGGTCTGAACCCGCTCCTCCTCCCCACCCACGCCTCCTCCCTGCACCGCCAGCCGTGCGCGACCCCCGAGCCTTCGGTATAAGCTGTGGTATTTATGCCTGGCCAGCCACGCTCCGAGCCCTCAGGCCACCTTGTGCATCTGTCACCCGCTCGTAATCCTGCCCAAGCCGCCCAGCCTGGCTCCGGGCGGCCACGGCTCCGGCATCTGCCTCTCGGCACAGGGATGCCCCGCACCCTCACGGCAGAGAACAACAGAGATGGGGCCAAAAACCCCCGCTGCCTCGCAGTCCTTTTAGGGGAGCACACACCGCACGTCAGCCGGATCCTCTGGACATGGTGCTGTGTGGATCACGGCACAGGAGAGGGCACCAGGAGAGGTCAGCGCAGCTGGGTGGCTCTGCAGGCCCCCAGGGTGCTGCCTGAAGTAACGGCCCACCTTACTCCCATTATCTGATCCCCTTTTTTTAGCCTTGTCTTTGTTTCCCGTGGTGTGTAAAAGACGAGGGGGCTGCAAACCCCCCAGCAGGTTTGTTTCAAGCTGTGAGGAAAATTAAAGGCTTGGACTTCACTATTGCTGAACTCAGGGAGTCACTTTCAGTCATCTCAGAATCATGGGCTGGTTTGGGTGGGAAGGGACCTTAAAACCCATCTCATTTCCCCCCCCTGCCGCGGGCAGGGCCCTTCCACTATCCCAGGTTGCTCAGAGCCCCATCCAGCCTGGCCTGGAACCCTCCCAGGGATGGGGCAGCCACAGCTTCTCTGGGCAACCTGTGCCAGGGCCTCACCACCCGCCCCCAACAGGGAACAATCTAAATATCCAATATATTTAAATATCCAATATATTTTAATTCAAATATCCTCACAATAGCCAACCTAAACCTCCTCTCTGTCAGTGTGAAGCCATTGCCCCTTGTCCTGTCCCTCCAGGCCCTTGTCAAGAGTCTCTCTCCACCTTCCCTGTGGGCTCCCCTCAGGCACGGGAAGGCCACAATGAGGTCACCCCAAAGCCTTCTCTTCTCCAGGCTGAGCAATCCCAATTCCCTCAGCCTTTCCTCCCAGCAGAGCTGCTCCATCCCTCTGATGCCCTTGGTGTCCCCGCTCTGGCCTGGCTCCAGCAGCTCCCTGTCCTTCCTGCGCTGGGCCCAGGAGGCAGCTCTGCAGGTGGGGCTGAGCAGAGAAGAGCAGGGGGACAGAACATATTTTAATATATAATAAGATACACTAATATCTTAATAACAGGTTCTTAAGACATCCTTCACTTTTTATATAACATTAAATATTAATGTACCTGATTTTTTTTCAAATCATTCTAGCTGCACTACTGCTTTTTTGATACTATCATTGAATGAATTTTATTTTTCTACAGTCGCCAGAATATGCCCAGCTGATAGGAGATGACACAGCCAGGCTGCATCCCTGCACCAGAGCAAATCCAAGGTCAGAGCCACAAAGGTGCCACAGGTCTGGAGCAGGAAAGCTGGCTGGGGTTTCCACACAGCGCAGACTTTGTGCATCTGGGAGCAAACCAAGCCAGAAACTCAGAGAGGTCACATATGCCTGGATCATGGGCAGTGCTCAGCTGATGAAAATCAACCCCAAAACCAAGCACATGCTCACCACTCACGCCTTGGGATAGTGTACAACCACAATTGGGTGGGTCAAGCCATAGGGATTGAGGGCTGATTATTTAAATAATATAATAAAGTGTGTCTTAATTCTAATGTGGAGGTCTAGGATTTCATGGCAAGATATGCATCGTATTCCCTAAGGGTTTCCTTCCTTTATATGAGCACTGTCGGGCAACCAGTACTGTCTGACAGGGATATAACCCCAGGTTAGTTTCGTGTTTGTGCCTCAGCACAACAAACCATACACTTGTAGCAAAAGAGATTGTTTTGATAGGTTCAGGAAGAATATTTTAAAAAGAAGTATTTAAAGATATCAAGGCAAAGCAAATCTGTTCTCAGCATTGTCATTCCCAATTTACATGCACTTGGGTTCTCAAAATTCCTCTCTCTGTTTTTTTTGATTTAATTTAATTCAAGCAGCATGTATCACCCTATTTTAAAAACACCCCATTAGAAAAAAAATGAAGCAATATTTCTATCAATTTAACCTACTTTTCAGATATTTTGACAGAGGCTCTGGGCTTAATGCAGACTGCTGTAGAAGGATTTTTTGTTTGCACAGAAAGAAATCTGCTTATGATAGGTTAAAACAAAGGAGATAGGTCAGACTAGTCTGACCAACTGGCCCTTTAATCAAATATAAGCTCAGTTTAGGGGATTTTTAAAAATGACTTTATCCTGATCCCTAAGACAACTTGGCCCAAGAAATAGGATGCAATATCCTTTCTACAACACTCATCATTAATTGCAATTTTAAATAACAACCTGGGTTATTCATATTACTTCTCATGTTAAACTCTTTCAATAATTTTCTATCTCCTATTAAAAAAACAAAACAAAACAAAATGTGTTCTCTTCTATTTCTTTCCAACACCATTGGCCTTCTCCTAGTTTTGTGCCTTGTTTTATTCTCCAAGTTGGAGTTTCTTGCAAATAGGATTGTCCAGTTTCTGCTCTGAGAATCATTCCTGCATTTTTCCCTGCATTCATTTCCAGTGAGGAAACATGGATCACAGACTTTTTCAGCAACTGGGAGCTGAAAGAGACAGGAGCAGGAGAGTGGCTGAAACTGGAGGGGGAAGAAGATTATTGCAGATAAAATTATGGAAAATCAGGAAAGAATTTGGCTGAACTGCAGATATGTGGTCAATGTTTGGACTCGATGACCTTGTGGATCTTTTCTGACCATAGTGATTCTCTGAAAGACTGAAAAACAAGATAAAGAGGCAGAGGACAACATGGAGGAAGAGGAAGACAGGCATTTTTAGCCTTTCACAGAATCACAGAAGTTTTTTCCTAGTCAGTACTCAAGCTCTTAGTTAAAAGCTCTTCCATCTACTGGTGCGGCCAAGGTGTAAATTAGGACATCCAAAAGAAAACATGGGGATTGTTTCTGGAAGAAAAAGACAGCAGTTGCTGTTGGATTTGATACCAAGAAAAATGGCACACCATTCAATCCCTCAACTATAATAGACACATCACACAAAATCTGGAGAAGATGTTTCATTTTCAGTATTATGAATGAAAAAAGGGAAAAGGGCCTATGTGAGCACTCATCTTTGTTCCAATATTGTCTGGGTTTGTGTGCTAATGGTGGATTCTGCTAAAACTTGCCTGGAGGTGGAGTGCTCAGGTGCAGTATGAATCCCGGGGACCAGCCAGAGCTCCCAGCTCTCAGGGACTCAGCACTCACCACCCTCACCTAGACAGTGTTTGAGTGAGAGTTAGGATTGTATATTGGATGCGCAGAAAACCATCAGTGCAGAAGTTATCACAGAAAAGACTGGAGAGGAAAAACAATAGCAACCTCCAGAAATGTGTACTTGCCCCTAAACACACCACTTTCCCCAAGGAAAAATAAAAAGCTTGAGGAAAACAGATACTTCCCCTGAAGTATCTGCCACTTAATGAAGGTGCAGACCCCTACCTTACACTGACAGTGGCTTTTTCATTGTCCTCTTCTAACCATTTTATCTTTAGCTGTACTCACATTCTAATTTGCTGCTAAAAATAATAGAAATTAAGTAAATAAATAGATTTATCTGTCATGTGAGTTTCACTGACATCACGATCAAACTGACAGATAGTGAGTTTAGATTGGATGTCAGGAAGAAATCCTTCCCTGCGAGGGTGCTGAGGCCCTGGCACAGGTTGCCCAGAGAAGCTGTGGCTGCCCCATGCCTGGAAGTGTCCAAAACCAGGCTGGATGGGGCTTAGAGGAACCTGGGATATCGGAAGGTGTCCCTGCCCATGGCAGAGAGGTGGAACTGGGTGATTTTTAAGGTTCCTTCCAACCCAGGCCATTCTGTGGTTCATTAAATCTCTTTTGCATGGTTTTTCTTCCTCAGAAGGACACAATTCCTGATGATCTCTATACATATGCACAGGATAAGGACAAAAGATGACAAAGCCTTCACCTGAAGTCACAAGACTGAGCAAATCTGACTTTATTGTTCTGAAAACTGTACATGCTGGCTCAATCTCAAGATATGCATGTGCGTTATTTATCTTGGTTGAGATTCAACTCCTGCCCAGAATAAAAATACTAAAAAAATTGGCCAAACATGGATGTAAGCATATCAGCTTTGATACTGGGCACTGGATTTTCCTAGAAATTAATCCTCCATTAAAGCAACAGATGGCCCTGTGTTGTTCCAGGGGCTCAGGGCACACATGAGGGGCTGGGTGACTGATGGACTTATGAATGACTGGGTCTGCATAAACCTTAAGTTGGATTAGTATAAGCTCATGCATGTCAGAAATGGTTTGCAGTATTGACATTTCATGTCAGCTTTGTGAATCCAGACTCATTTCAGCCCCACACAAGGCTGTGTCACGTGGAGGGGACAGCGTAGGAATGTGTAGGAATAAACACATCCTGGCAGCATTACTGACTGCTTGGATGCGCTCAGCCAGCAACAAATGAAGTTCCTGCTGATTCATCCTTTAAATCAGTGACAGCTACTTAATTAACAGGACCACAGCCAAGCTGCTTAGGATGGACTGACCCTTCTTAAGGAAAGGAAAGTTGTGCAGCACATTTTGAAGGGCACCTCCCCGCAAGCCCATGGCTCAGATTTTGGGTTAGCCAGGTGAGGAATGGTAGCAGAGAGAAGAACAAGGTTGTGCCTGCGCTTACAGAGCTGGACAGGACCATCTGAGCACGGAGAGCTCCCAGCCCTCTCCTACCTGACTCCATGAGACACCATGACCTTCCATGGACTCCCACAACCAAAGTGTTGGCCGTTACCCAAATGCTTTCACAGTCCAAGGAGCATTTACAGGAGTTATAAAGGGTCAGTAACATGCTCTCCAAAGACCATGACAGCCTCTGCTATAGACAATTAAACCCCCTTCCCTTGCACACCTTTAAACAGTTTTCACCTAAACAGTTCTTAAATGGCAAGTGCAAAACCTGCTAGCTGAATAAAATCCATGATTAAGGAACAAGTTATCCAGGCTCCAAAGACACCTCACTGACAGGCTGAAAAGCCAACCAGTCCTGGGGCAGCATCACAGGAAGGATGTGGAGCTGCTGGAGCCAGTCTAGAGTGCAGACATCAAAAGCATCAGAGGGATGGGGCAGCTCTGCTGGGAGGAAAGGCTGAGAGAACTGGGATTGCTCAGCCTGAAGAGGAGAAGGCTTTGGGGTGACCTCATTGTGGCCTTCCCGTGCCTGAGGGGAGCCCACAGGAAAGATGGAGAGAGACTCTTTGCAGTGGCCTGGAGTGACAGGACAAGGGGCAATGGCTTCACACTGACAGAGAGCAGGGTTAGATTGGATATTGGGAATAAATTGTTCCCTGTGAGGGTGCTGAGGTCCTGGCACAGGTTTCCCAGAGAGCTGTGGCTGCCCCATCCCTGGCAATGTTCCAGGTCCGGTTGGATGGGGCTCTGAGCAACCTGGGGTAATGGAAGGTGTCCCTGCCTGAGGCAAGGGGGGCACTGGAATGAGATGATCTTTAAAGTCCTTTCGAACCCAGGCCATTCTGTGATTCTAAGCCTCACCTCATCTTACAGGCCTAAAAAGCCCCCGTGTTCCTATGAAAGGTGTATACAGGCCAATGAGGTGCATAAAAATTCCCTACCACTTGCAAAAGTCCTCCCAGTCCATTTCAGAAGCAGCTGTCCCAGGATGGATGGGGTCACTAAACACAGGGAAGAGTGGCACAATGATGTTTGCCAGCAACGTGATTCTGCATTCAGCCAAACACTTGTCAAGATCAGTAAAAGGGGCAAAAGGAGACCTTGTCTTGTTAAATTTACATCTGTGGGTAGAATGAAAACAATTTGCTTCCAGATATTTTGATTCAGTCCTTTTATAAAGCCTAATGTTTAAATACTCATGCTTAATATGGCTTTGAAAGAAGCTCTGATGATAGCAATAATAAAAAGAAAGAAACTGTAATAATTTTTAATGCACCAGTGTTTGGCTGTTCCTGTACTTAATGAAGAAAAGCATAGAGTTAACCTCAGCTTTTACTTCCACAAGCACAAATATCCCCTGCCTTACTCCCTACCTTCTTATTCTCCCTTTTGCTTATAGGGCAAACAGGGAGAGGTGAGGGACAAGAGCACCTTTTCCCACTAAATTCTTTGCTATAAAACACAGAATCATACTTTCTTCCACAGCTAGAAAAGCAAAAACTTTCCTGTACCATTTGCAACTCCCACAACTCCACATCATATTCCTTCCCAAGAAGAGAAGCCAGATTTGTTCCTTTTCCCCACAACTCTATAAAACCCTAGAAAATACTGGCCACAGGTGCACACAGAGCAGTCCAGCACTGCCATCCTCGCTCAGAGCTTCTTGGCACCACGTGGGGCTACGGGGGCTCCTGTTATGGGTAACTTGCAATGAGCCTTTCACCTCCTTGAAATCTGAGGGGAAAGAACACACAGAACTGGTTTTTTTGCCATTAAAAAGGGGGGCAGTGTAAGCTGCCAATTCATTCAAGACAATGAAACAAGCAAATTGATCCCATCTAAACTATGATAGAAAACTAATGCTGAAGGACATGCAAGCACCATCAGAAGGCTAAAGCTAGTCACACCAGAGGTCTAAAAAAAACCTGGAAATCGAGGCAAAAGCTAATTAATTTGATGACCTGGCAGCAGTTTATTTTCACTGCAAAGAAACTTGCAAGTGGCTGAACACAGACTGTCCTGCTGGCCAATGGCAACATCATTTGGCATGAAAATAAGTTGTAGTTACTAAAGCAACAAAGGATCTCCAGAGCTGAACTCTGGCATCACACCAGTCCCATTGCTACAGGGACAGGGGACTGGGGGACTTGTCCACGCTATGTGCCAGCTGACCCCTGACTCGCACAGGCCAAGACTCTGAATCCCTCGTCCTGGATATCATCCTAGATTAACTTTTGTGCTGTTTGTAGCTGAATATTTTAGGACACAGATAGTTGCTACAGGCCCTGCTAGTTGGATAACAAAACATACATATATTTTTTTGAGTAAATGAAAGAGGAGGCTGGGGAGGATTTTAGTCAAGCCACAGAGATAAAACGAACACAAAATTTTAAAAAAATTGGTTATAGAGGCACTTTGGTCTTTATTAATGGAAATCTCATGCACTTCAGGTATTTAGGATAACAAAACCTCGCTGGAATGTTCAGCAGTGACTTTCTTCTGTTGTATTTAACCTCCTTCACTCTAGTAATTAAGACAAGAAAATGGCATGCAATTTAGGAAGAAGAGCAAAACAAAGAAATTTAACAGTCCACAAACAGTCCAGAGGCTGGAAATGATTTGGCTGGAGTATTTGGTAGGTGTATGTGTTACACTGGAAGAAAATGAGACCCAGAAAATTTTACTGTGGTCAAAAAGGAAGAAATTCAGATAACCAAACTTCAATTATAGATTTCACAGCAGAAAAATATTCCTGCCTTTGCTGACTTGTCTGTTAGGTTTCCTCCATGCTCAGCCTTCCCATTTTTTTATTCTACCTTCTGTGATGGGGAAGGATCCCGGTCATGATGTCCAAATAGCATTCCATGTCTTTCTTGGTATATCTCTTTAAAACTCAGTCCCTGCTCTCTCCTTTCTAGACAAAGGACAGACAGCTGGTGTTCCATGGCTGCTGCTCGTTATACTAATCTTAATCAGTTCACAGCTGTCCTTTCGACCTCCTGGGCAGCCCTCCTGGGCAGCTCATCTCTCCCTGGACATGCAGAGAGCTCTGGGGCAAACAATATTTATTATCATATCGGAGCACCGAGCCTCGCGCGATGGAGCTCGAATGTCTGGCGTGTCTAGATGCTGCCAGATAAACAAGGAAATCATTTGATACAGCTTTTGTCACGGCCATTAAATCATCTGAAGGGGTTTGGTTTTGAAGAGCTCAGCAGCTCAGTTCTGCCGTTGTCATCTTCTATTTTTGTTTGCACAAAGTGCTCTGCATTGCTGCATCAGAGGCACAGATGTTGCGCTGCTGCTTTTGGTGGAGTCAGCCCCCACGTATCCAAGAGCAGGTATTAGCAAATTTGAGTTTTATTCATTTGTTTGTAGGCTGGGATCTTGTATGGAAGCATAAAAAGACATGCACACAGCGGAAGAAAGAGGTAGCCTGTGTTACAAAGGCCAGACTTTGAGCTCGGACTAGAAAATCAAAGCCGGGTGGAAAGTAAAATGTTTATAAATCTTGGTTTAAAAGGTTGCCCTTAAAGGCACCTTTGCAGCATCGTGATTTTATGGCATGCAGCTTCAGCCTGACCTTTTCCCTTGCTTGGCTCAGAGTCCTGTTTGCCAAGGGAGCATTTGCCCTGCAGCCACTCGTGTTCATTATGAGCCACTCATCAGCTCCTGGGCAGTGACTGCCATCAGCTGATTGTCTGGCTAGGGGACAGTTTGCTCAGAGACAGGAGCATCCACTTGCCTTAACATTTCTCAAGAGCTCTGTCCAAGTTTCCCACAGAGCAGTGCTTCAAAGGAGACTGAGGCTCTGAGGCTCTCATCAGCCAGTTTTCTTTTTGCCTGCTGGCATCAGTGGCCAATTCACTGCTGAGCAAAGGAGCAGCTCCCCAGCTGTTCTGTACATGTTCTGAGGGAGCAGCAGATACTCCCACTCACCTTACTGGGAACTGAAGGCACCATCCACCAAAAAAGCTTTACAGATGTGACTCAGCCTCTCTCCAGGAAAATCCAAAGCTGTCTGGTCACACTTGGAGGAGATTCACAGCACACTTCAGAGCATAGTGAAGTCAGGCCTCATTTTTCACAATGACCCAGGATTGGTCTCTAGTTAAAATTCAAACTGTGAATCTCAGAAATTATCCCCTCTCTGTATCTTTGGGTAACTAAGGGCTTAGAGGAAACGGGCTGCTGGTATCCAATCCATAACACTGATATTATACTTGGAGCACCTTTTAATGAGTGCAGGGCCTTCAAAACAGCTGTCATTTAGAAATGTACAGTCATCATTCACTGCAGGGTTAAAAAGCAGGTCTTTTAACCATTAGGTGCCTGTTGAGAAATGGAAAGTTTTGGTTCTGTTTGCATTTTGTTCATAAGAACCACTCTGCAGACTAAGGAAATCCCTCCCATGTGCCATTGTCAAAGCTTTAAAAAACACTGCCAGGGCTACTTATTTTTCATATTAAACAACTTATGTAACCTTACTGTGGACAAACTGAACGTTACACTGACTCTGTGCAGAGGATGACTTTGTCTCCCAGTGAAAAGCCAAACAAACACAGAGGGCAGGAATATCTTTCTCGCAGCTAGGGTTGATGTGGCAGAAGGAGATGCAGAAGCAGCCACAGTATCACTGGGTGGGATTTCCCAGTAGGATTATTTTTTATTTAAAACCCATAATTAAGCAAGAAAGGCTTTCTGAGAGCAAAGAGGATGCAAGTGGTAACTCCTCTGGCCTGAGGGTAAAATATGTGCCATTTGGTTTGAGATGAAATTTGCAGAAAGAGGACTCAGCCTTAGGGACCCTGTGCTCACACACAATGTTAGAAACAGAAACCTTTCTCATTTATCATGTCTGTGACTGGACTTGCTCAATCCTTTGCTGGCTGACAACTTCCAGCTCTTGTGGTGGGTTCTCTCAGCAATGTTCTTCAGCTCCATTCAACACCTTCCCTTTCTAGATTATTTTACCAATTTGTGCTCCTTATCCCTTCCTCTTAGATTTCCTTTTCACCCTCTCAAAAGCAGCACATTTATCATGACACTCGTGATTTTTGCTGCCAGTGTACTCTGCTCCCTCTGTGTTGATGCTACTCTCACCACCTAGTTTGGGGGCCCAGCATTCCCAGGTGTTGTCTGCAGGGACAGGGGGAATAAAGGCACCCCACAAACATAATTCAAAACCCCTGAGAACAGAACTGCCCCTGCATGTGCCTGTCTCTCCCAGCAGTGACTGAAGAGGGGTCTAAAAGCACCAGACCTCCACCAGGGAGCAACAGGAACAGAACTTTTCTGTGAAGGACAACAAGAAACCAAGGGTGACCACAAGATGGGCAGATGCAGCACCCACCTGGTCAGAGCACCGTCCCCTAGGGCCTGAGCAGAGCAAGCAGAGATGGGTGATGGCAACATGCTCATTTGATGGTGCAAATAAATCAAGACCAAGGTCAGCCCGGAAAATCCACTCAGCAGGATGGGACTGGGTGCTGGAACACCTCTAACACAGCCAAAGCCACAGGTGGGTGCTCAGGCTTGGACTCACAGGGGTCCTGGGGCAATGAGCAGAAGGTGCATGAGGGCTGGCTGCAGGTCAGGGCAGTGAAAGCCTACGTGGTGCTCAGGGCCACAGTAACCAAACACCACAGTCAGGGGCCCAGAGGTAGGTCCTGTGAGTATCAGCCAGCCTCACTTGCTGTCCTGTGTGCTGTAGCAAAGCCTCCTGGGTGGATGGCACTTATGCTGTAAGCACAGCACACAGCAAACAAGTGCCAGAGTCCAGCAGCATCACCCTGCAGCTGGGGCTCCTCTGGGTGCAGCTGTGTGGTGGCCGGGCCTCTGCTCTGCCTCATGTCCCTCCTAGTCCTCAGTCACTGCCTGCACCTGTGGCTTTGACCTCAGCCCTGCCTCGATGCTACAAAGCCGTGGGGGGTCACTGAGGTTGGAAAAGACCTCAAGGATCAATGAGTCCAACCTGTGACTGAACACCACCATGTCACCCAGCCCAGAGCACTGAGTGCCATGTCCAGTCATGTCTTGAACACCTCCAGGGGTGGGGACTCCACCTCCTCCCCGGACAGCCCCTTCCAGTGTCTAACAGCCCTTTCAGTGAAGAAATTCATCCTGATTTCCAGCCTGAAACTCTCCTGGCACAGCCTGAGGCTGTTCCCTCTTGTTCTGTCCCTTGTTCCCTGGGAGCAAAGCCCAATCCTCCCCGGCTGTCCCCTCCTGTCAGGGAGTTGTGCAGAGCCACAAGGTCCCTCCTGAGCCTCCTTTTCTCCAGGCTGAGCCCCCACAGCTCCCTCAGCCCCTCCTGGTGTTCCAAACCCTTCCCCAGCTCCGTTCCCTTCCCTGGACATGCTCCATCTCCTCAATGTCCATTCTGCAGTGAGGGACCCAAAACTGGACACAGGATGTGAGGTGTGGCCCCAGCAGTGCCCAGCACAGGGGACAGTCACTGCCCTGGCCCTGCTACCACACCATTCCAAGCCAGATGCCATTGGCTATCTGGGCACTGCTGGCTCATGTTCAGCTGGTTTTCAGCTAGCGCCCAAAATCACTGGATTCTTGCCTGACCCAAGAACCTTGGTTATCATCCCAGGTCCTCTCTGATGTTGTTTGGATCTGTGGGACTGTGCACTCGATGAGAGTGCTACTCCCATCTGCCTCGCCCTTGCTGCTCCCTGACACAGGGCAGAAAAAAATTACCTCTGGAATTCTGGAAATACCAAGCAAAGGTAATTCTGCTGGGGTTTTGTCACCCTGTCCCTGATTTTGACGTCCACCTGTTCACATGGACACACACAGAGCTGCACACATCATCAACACATTTCCACAACGCTGCACACAATAATGTCAAACAGGTGAGTGTGGGGGTTGGAGCCAGGATCCTGTTTTATGGGAAACAGGAATCCTGGAGGAGCAACTGAACTCCTGTGTGCGAAAGGTTCTCCTCCTGCTTCGCAAGGAGAATCATAGTCTAACGATAAAACTTCTCAGTTTCTTTTCAGAATTACATTTTGCTCACAAACCAAAGAACTATTTAATGGAGAATAATAACATTTTGCTTTTTTTTGCAATTCTCAGATACTTAAATTACACAATCTTAAATCACTTCATAACCAGATAGAGTGGGTATTAGAAATGAAAGGACTCAGATTCCAGTAAAGCCTTCATTAAATTTGGCCCATCTCAGTTTCACTTTGAAATGGATAACAAAAATTACAGAAGCTAAAAGAGCCCAGGTGATGGATTATAAAAAGATGCATTGGCAGAGATCATAAACCAACTGAAAATGGTCCTTTCAAACCCACTGTGAAGTGACTGCCAAGAGATAAAAATCAGAACATCGGTCACCCTTTTGTGACATTTTAAATTGGCTATTGCATCACTTTCATTCTTTATAGGTGCCATCTCCCCCATTGATTCACAAAGTCTCATTCATTCGGGGAATGAGGTTTGACTGCAAAAAGAGCCACCTCAGAAACAGATTAGTCATGAGAATTCGCAGGAAATAACCAGAGAAAGGGACAACCCAATAAAATACAAAGGAAAACTCCATTGCACACTCTCGCCCTGTCTTTTTAAAGTTTATCTTTGCTTTCTGTTGTTTATAAATGGAGTCAGAATTTTCTCATAGTGCTTTTATGTAAACAGCCTTGTTTTCTGTAGATATCGACACTTGTTTTGAATTCCTCTCTAGGGGAGGAGACACTTGATTGACGTGTGTCTTGACCAATGGGATTGGAGAAGTAGTCTCTTCATCCGCCAAGCCTCAGTCATTTCTCTAAGAGTATATAAGTGATGTAAAAATAAACATTATCTCTCTTTTTCTCTACTCTGAACAACACGGGTGTAAGTGTCGTTCTTGTGTCCTACTACAACAGCACACTGACTGTGGGTGCACAAAACCATGCAAGTCTAATGGAGGTGCTGTTGGCCACATGGGAGCCTTAACTCCCCTGAGACCATTAACTTTTGCATGAACATTTGAGAAGGGAAGATTTTTTTAAACAGTTTTGATCACCGACATTTGTTCCATTTTTATGATGAAAATGAGGAAGAACAGAGAAAAGGTTCCTAATATAGATGTTTTTCTATTAAAACCTGTCCTTCAAGATCTTCCATCCTGCCAACTGCTACTTTTCCAGCAATTAGTCCTAATGATTTTCCTAGCAGTAGAGGAAATCACTTCAAAATGTGTACATACAAAAGCATAAGTAGTTAAAATATTTATAAAAAATGTCCTGTAATAATTATTGCATATAATAAATATATACCAGTAATATAATCTGTATAAAAATATGATGTGCAAAATCCCCAGAGGGAAAGGATAGAATTCTTTTCCTTCTTTTTCAATTCCTAGATTTCACATTTCATAATACAGATATTAGGTAATTATGATAAAGAGTATTAAAGCATCTGGTCAAATTCCAACAAATTTCCCTTTTATTTCTTTGGGAAATATTAAAAATCACAACTAGAACAGCAAGCAAAGAAACTTGGCATAAAGTGATGCATTTTAGAACCTAAAACTAAGATCAGCTTTTCAATAGAATCCAGAAATTAAAATCATGTCATCTAAATGATTAAAAGAAAAATAAAAACCAAAAAGGCAAAAATATATTTTGCTTCCTTTCAGCCCAGTAAGACCAGCCATGGGGTGTTCCAGAACTACAAAAGGGGAAGATGAACCCAGACATGTCTTTGGTTTATTTGAACAAAACCCAAGAGAAAGTTCCCTTCTCTCTGCAGAGGTGATTTTCCCATGCTGTATTCCTCCACAGACTCTGAAACTCCCAACATCTGGCTGCAAATTCAGAAGAGAATTACACAAACTTTATTGGAAAGACCACCAGACTTTGGGACTTGCTAAGGGTGGACACTAGAATCCTGAAAATAAAACCCTCTGTGGCCAGAAAAGAGAAAGAAAAAAAGAAATGAGAAGGAAGAAAGAGGGGGAAATGGCAGCATTGTAAGAGAAATAAAATTAGATTCCCTCCAATTTTACTAAACCATGTGCCTTAAGGTCTCTCCTCAGGGCCAGCCTGACAGGGAGGTGTTGGGAGAACACAGCTGAGGAATCACATCCTTCTCCCTCAAAGAGATTTTATTTCCCTGGGACTGCCTGATGCTGGCCACCATCAGAGGCAGAAGTCTGGACTGGAGGAAGGTCACGTCTGAATGAGTGTGGTGAGCCTTGCACTCAGCCAAGTCCCTTACACACAGGCAGGAGGAGAAATAGGACAATTTGCACTATTTTCCCCTTTCCTGTTCATTGTAGGAACAGCAGTGCAGCATCATTAGAACCTACAGGATGAGGTAAAACACTTGCATTGATAAAACCTGCAAATCCCCACCAGCATTAGGGTGGGAAATGAAGCCTCTTTGTCATGCTGTTCCACAGGGTGTCCTGCCAAGCTGTTCCAGCTTAATGCCTCTGGTGAACTCCAAGGGAAATATGAGGATTACTGAGCAGCAATGGCAAGTGGCATTCACAGGGCACTGCCTCCTACTCCAGACACTGCCCCTTTCTGACCTACAAACACCTTGACCTTCACAAGTCTACTGGAATTATACTGGTCTAGGGCAGCTAAATCCTCTCAGGTGTTTTTAAATAGCAGCAAAATTCCTTTCTTCACATTTTACATTTATCCCAAGGCAAGAAATCACAGCTGATTGAAAAATCCCACAAAACAACAAAATCCACATATAAATAGTCTAGTAGTTTCCTTATCCTTGAAACTTGACAATAAGCACATTTGAAACACTCGTGCTGTTGCTGGGAAGGAAAGAGTGGTTTAGCAAATATTTAAAGAAATGTTTCAAATCTGAACAGAATCAAGAGGGTTTGTAGCCATGGTAACTTCCACAATCATTTATTGAAAAACTGTAATATCCTTGAAGATTTGTGACACGATGCAGCAACCATGTCACATTGTGTAGGCTGATGTTATGTCTTGAAAGCCTGAATGACTTGATGCAACCTGGCATGATGCTATGGATATTTAAATTCTTTCAAGGGAAATTCCAGTTCTAGTGGTAGGTAGAAGGAAACAAATTTTCACATGGGGTTGGAAAAGGACACAAACAAATGACAGTTGTAAATAATTCCTTAAAATTTGTGCACTTGCACAGTTATTTCACAACATGGAAGGTGAAAGATAACAGAATGTTGTGGCTGCACAGCAAAAAGTTCTTATCCAACATGTGGCATCTCTACTGGGACCACACAGCTCCTGGAGTAAGTAGGCAGTTGTTTTATTTTGGTAAACATAAAGACACCATTACTATTACATATTCAAATTTAACCACTTGAAATAGATTATACTTCAGATTATTTTTACTATTTAGACAGTAACATTTGGAACTTTAGAGCGCACATTTAAAATGAGGGCATATAATCTTTGTGCTTTGACTTTTTTTATTCCTATTTTGAATAAAAATTAAGACTTGAAAATAATTTTTGAGCATGTGATCTTGAAAAAAATATCCTTTCTGCCTTCATTACAGCTTCATACAGTGGATCAGACTGTTCTTTTAATGTTCAGACGAGGCACAGTATGTGAGATCAGGTGATTACCAGTTGAAAAAGTGGAAAAATTCAGGACTGATCTGACTCCAGTAGGAGAGGGAGAGAATTCCCTGGGTTATTACATCCACACATTGCAGTGAGACATCTCCAACAGAGATGTTGTATTCCCAAAAGCGCATTTTTGTCACCACATCAGAGCAGGCATTGGCTTGGTGCAGAACTCTTTCTCTTAACTTAGTATTTTGTAAGTTGCCTGAGAAGATTCAAGGAATATGAGATCATTTGAAGCCAGTGTACATATTAATGAAATAGTGGTGAAAACTAAAAACATTGCTGCAGCACTCTCAGAAACAGCTTTCTCCTCCAAAATAGAGGTACATCAGTTTTAAGAGGACTGTTTTATAAGGCAGCTCCAAGAAACCCTCCTGGAAAACTGTCTTGCTAAGTGGAGTTGTAGAAATTTCTTTCCTAGCAAAAGTTTGACAAAATACATTTAGAAAAGCATTCTGAATGGAAGAGTCTTGCACTGGCTCTGAAAGGATAATGATGATTTATTCCTTGGAGGGGTATGACTTTGAGAGTGTGGATCTATCAAATAATGGTTAGGAAAGATCATCCACTGCAGTCTTGTTGGACTTGGTCCCAAAGGCCTGAGCTACCTCCATCATGTCCAGAGACATTATCCTCTCTGCCCCAGAGATGAGCTCCCTGCCTGTGCAATGTGTTCTCTTCATTGCAAACAACAGGCTGCAGAGCCAGAGCAGCAGGAAGTCACAATAAACTTTACTTCTCTTATCTGGACAAGTTGCCTTGTCCCAGGGACTTGTGACCAGTGTCACTTGGAATATTCAATGTAGCTTAACCCATATTTGTGCTCTGCACCACCACAGGCTCGTGCACGACTGGTTGGAGAATGGTGAATGAACTAACAAGCTTTTCCTTCTTTCACAAACCTCAGCCACAGTGATTCCTCTCAGGATCTGCCAGAAATTGTTTAGATCACCCACTGGCAATAGGCTCTGCCTTAACTGTCTAAGGGCATGACCACTCCGTAAACTAAAGGCAGATTTCCACTCAATAGGCTTTAATAGCTAATATTTGCTCGGAGACCTTTTGTCTGCCCTCCACACACAGGACCTGCTTCCTTTTGGAGATAAATCATAAAGAGATGAGCCATAACTGAGACAGAATCTGTCCATTTAAATTTCTTCTCTTCATCATGTGGAACTGTCTAGAACACACCACATGCTCATAGACACTGACAGACAGAGATCTGAAACCCAGAAAGATGAAGAGAGACTATTGAGCTGGCTTGGAAGGACCTTAAAGATCATCTTGTCACAAACTCCTGCCATGGGCAGGGACACCTTTCACAACCTGGCCTGGAACACTTCCAGGGATGGGGCAGCCACAGTTTCTCTGGGAAACCTGTGCCAGGACCTGCAGCACCCTCACAGGGAACAATTTCCTTCCTATATCCAATCTAATCCTGCTCTCTGTCAGTGTGAAGCCATTGCCCCTTGTCCTGTCACTCCAGGCCCTTGTCAAGAGTCTCTCTCCATCTTTCCTGTGGGCTCCCCTCAGGCACGGGAAGGCCACAATGAGGTCACCCCAAAGCCTTCTCCTCTCCAGGCTGAACAATCCCAGTTCCCTCAGCCTTTCCTCCCAGCAGAGCTGCCCCATCCCTCTGATGCCCTTGGTGTCCCTGCTCTGGCCTGGCTCCAGCAGCTCCCTGTCCTTCCTGTGCTGGAGACAGCACCCCAGGTGGGCTCAGCAGAGCAGAGCCAAGGGTCAGAATCCCCTCCCTCCATCTACGAAATCCTCACCTACTGTGTACTGAATCAACTCACTCATCTGACTGCAGCGCTCCTCCACTATTTTAAAACCAATAAATGTTTATTCTACTGTATTTTGTTTGATCTGGTTTGCAACAAAAAAAACCAGTTAAGTTTTACGATATGCCCTCTGAGATGCTATTTTTCTTTGGAATTTAAATCTAAACTAAATCAGTCTCTGGTCCCACCAAGGACAAATATTTTAAAAGTGCTGCCAGCCATGCCTTTTAGCCTGCTGTCTCTCCTCCATAATTATTGATGTTGGCATTATACCAAGATCCCTTTTCTTCAATAGAGCTGTTTTTAATTCGACATTTTACTTGCTGAATAAAAATGTGGTCTCAGTCAGGGCATTAATTTCAGTGGGTGCTTTCAAGCAACAGAATCCATAATTTCTATGTTGTAATAGCATTTTATTTCCCTGATATCATTTCTAAATCATTCCCTGAATGATTTAGAAAATCATTCAATAATTCTCCACTAAATTATATCCAGGTGGCAGGAGGTTGTTTACAATAGACCACAACACGCTGAAAGGCTGTGTCAGGTGCATGAAGGAAATCTCCTGGCACACCCTTATCACCGGGCTCATGAGAAGCTCCCTGTGTAGGGGAGTGCTGTCCATGTAGCAGACTGCCCCCTCCTGACCTTCAAACACTGCCCTTTTGGCCTCACAGCCCTGCTGTCCTCCTTAGGGCCTGCTACACACCAGGCTGTTTCCAGATGCTGTGAATTACTGAACCCCAAGGAGAATTGGGCTTTCGGTCTTGTTCTTATCTGAATGCGCACCTTAAAGTGTGAATGGGACAGGATAAATATCTGGTTTTGTCTCATGTCTGGTGATGCAGTCTTTCTGCCACAGCCACCTTCAGGGCCTGAATTATTCACTAGAAATAATGAGAAGGCTGCCACTGAATGAAAACTTGTCAGGTTTCCAAGTCCCATTCAGATGCTAACATTAGCTTTCATCTTTCAAATAATACATATTCAAATTCATTTGCTGACCCATTATTCGGCAAAGGAACTACAGGTCACATTAAAGTTAATTTATGAAATCACTTAAGTGAAACCCTACACCTGCCTTTACCTTTCACCTCTGCAGAACATTAGCAGGCTGCATCACGTATCATTGCAAATGTTTTTCCTTAGACGCAGCAACAAAGGTGAGTGAAGTGAAGCACAACAGCTGGATTTAAGACAAGCAATTGCAAAGGCCCTTGAAACTGGGCTTTGCCAACTCAAGACTAATTCCTGAGTCATGGTGGGTTCATCTGCATGTTAGAACCCTGCTTTGAAGGCATTGCGATGCCTTATCATATCAAATATTGAAGAAACATGATCAGCTTGTGCTACTGCATGGCACTACCACTGAACTAACCAGTTCCTCCTGTCACCTGTCTGATTAAAATCAGGAGGCTGGAAATGTGGCAAGTGTTTCTTTAAAATAATAACCACTACTTTCCTGAAGTTTACATGATGATGTCCAGTCAATGTGTAAGGAAATATAAACAGGCTCCTGTGACCATAGAGACCTTCATACTCTCATTATTCCTGGACACATAGTGAAAAGTCAGAAATGTCCATAGGAAAAAGGCTGTCAAAATACAGCAGAAAATTTGCTCTGGTTTTCCTCAGTGTAGCTTTCATGTTTCCATTAAGTGGCTAGACAAGCAAGTTCTGACAATTTGCAAGTATTTGTAACTTCTCCTTCTGTTTCTAAATTTCCTGAGGGAAATTTGTCACTTTCCCCCTTTTAAGATTTTTACCTCCAGCTTTGGCAAGCTTCAACTACAGAAATAGGGTTTTCCTCCCCCTCATTGAAGGGAGTTCCAGATATATATGGGCTTTCATGCTTCTCCTTGGGTAGTGGACAGTTATTACCCATGAAAGAGGTTGGGATCATTTCTACAGTATTGAAATGACATATTTATCAGCAAAGTTACCTGCACATTCCTCTTCTTCCTGATGTCCAACTTGAACCTCTCCTGGCACAGCCTGAGGCTGTTTCCTCTCTGCCTGTCCCTTGTTTCCTGGGAGCAGAGCCCGACCCCCCTCAGCTGTCCCCTCCTGTCAGGGAGTTGTGCAAAGCCACAAGGTCCCCCCTGAGCCTCCTTTTCTCCAGGCTGAGCCCCTTTCCCAGCTCCCTCAGCCCCTCCTGGTGCTCCAAACCCTTCCCCAGCTCCGTTCCCTTCCCTGGACACGCTCCAGCCCCTCAATGTCCTCCTTGTCCTCAGGTTCCCAGAACTGCCCCAGGATGTGAGGTGTGGCCCCAGCAGTGCCCAGCACAGGGGACACTCACTGCCCTGGCCCTGCTGCCACACCAGGGCTGGCACAGCCCAGGTGCCACTGGCCTCTTGCCCACCTGGGCTCCTGTCCAGCCGCTGTCCCCAGCACCCCCAGGGCCTTTCCCAGCTTTGCAGCCCCTCTGGCCCAGCCTGGAGCTGCAGGGGGTTGGTGTGACCAAGGCAGGAGCCAGGAGCTGGCCTTGTTGACCCTCAGACCCCTGGCCTGGGCCCATGGATCCAGCCTGTAAATCTCACAATAAATTTATACCTGATGATGACACTGCTGGTAGTGAAAAAGCCCACTGACTAAAAGCCCAGCATGCCAAGCCTTTCAGAAGCAGAAAGGTCAATACTAACCTGTTCCATATTTGAAACATCTCTGGGTTACCTTTTGGCCTCCAAACTGTCACCCAATCTCCCATGGCACAATAACATGGAATGACCTGTGGTACTTTATGCTGCCTCACCCTAAAGAATTCTGAGGACAAATACATGACTGAGAAAAGCCCATGTGTCCTCTCAGATCCAGTGCCACAGGCTCAGTGTCTCCTACCTACATTGCTCACTAATTCTGAACAGAGAATAGAAAAGAGTTGGGAGGTAGAATTCCTCCTTTGGAGCTTCCTTAGCCAGTACTTGCTGGCTGTTCACAAGGCAGATACAACCCTGAGGTTCCTTAATTTCTGGCCAGTGTACTATTTCTTGAAGCAAAGTTGAGTTTACTCTCCAATTTTAAAGGATTGCCAATTCTGGAATGGGCTGCCCAGAGCAGTGGTGGAATCCCCATCCCTGGAGGTGTTCAAGAAATGACTGGATGGGGCATTCAGTGCTCTGGTTTAGTTGACAAGGTCAGAGGTTGGCCTTGATATCTTGGAGGTCTTTTCCAACCTTAATGATTCCATGATTCTGTGTTCTGTGGAGGGGACCTCAAGGACAGTTCTTTTAAAAAAGTCACGTATCGAAATGCTGAACCAACCCAACAACAACCAAATTACCAACCAAAAACCCCACCACTAACCCAAAACTGAGAAAACAGAGGAAAGTCTCACTGTGGAGTCACTGGAAGTCTGATACTGTACTTGTCTATGATTAGATCAAACATTACATGATAATAAATATATTAGACACAAGGTAATCCATAATTGACTGATTTCTTCAGATACACATTTTCTCTGAAATTTTCTCCAAAATACACATTCAATTCCGAAAGGCTTTGCTCTCAAGTGCACAAAAGAAGCAGAATGAGACTAAACCCCAGATGAAAATCTGCCTTCCTCACCCTAAAGTGAAGAACACTTTGGTAGAGAACCAGAGCAGAACTTGCATCGGAGACAACATTGCTTTGTCACAGTGCAGTCCAGATGAAATTGGGAAGAGAGGAGATGGCTACAAACAGGTTACACAATAGAGAACTGGTAAAACAAGCTGTTAATATTCTGGAAAAGCAATAGACAATCTGCCTGCCAACTACTTATCCATAAAAAGAGATATGATTTTTAGTGAATCTACTTGAAGTGATTTTTGTTGAATATTCTCTCCCAGGAGAAGAATTCACCCCGCCTCAACTCCTCGCCCCAAACCTTAATTTTCTGAAATATACAGGAAGATTAGTGCATAAAGGAGAGACCATCTGTTTCCTTTCATCACTAAAGATGGTTTCCTCTGTGCAGAAGATTGCAGCCCTTAAGATCTTGAGCCTGTAAGCATTTGTTACTTAAATGCAAGCAAGGCAGGAATCTAACAGGTCATTATTTCCTTTTAAAATGAGGGAGGGAAGTTGCATCATCAATCATTATCTCACATTATTTCAATCTTATCTCTTCTCTGGCTTTAACAGGCAACCTCAGGCACATGGCCAGCAGTATTCAGTTTCAACCAGGATTTGGTTTAGTTTTCCTCCTGGCATACCTGGGTGACTCCAGATATTGAGACAGTTTTTTAAGAGAAACACATGGGAACCACTGGAAAAAAACCAGTTGGAAGCAAATGTGTGTCTGGTACATATTATTAACACTATTTTATATGGTTGTAGATGACAAGCTCTTTCCTTGTCATGGGATTGGCACTGTTTGAATAAATAATTAACACAAACTCAGGAGCAAGTCTGCTTCTTGAGACTTGATGTTCCCAACTCTCATACTATTTAATTCCATCTAGAGGAAATAATGGGGCTTTGCCTCCTTGGATTGTTCCATTTTTATGGCCAACATATTTTCTAGAGACAGGAAAGGCTTTTAAACATGGGCAAGCAGAAGCTGGAGCTGTCCCTCTCATAGATTGATTTCTGCAGCTGGGGATTTGAAGGTACTCAATGCCTAAAGTTTAGGACTGAACCCATATATCCAAGGTCCATTGGAATTGATGATGTCACTATTTGGAACACACTGCTTCAGCCCAGAAAACAATGTTTCCCTTCTTATCCATAGCTATCTTAGAACCACCAAAACTGTTCTACACGTTGAAACATTGCAAATTTGAAAAGCTACACCTGAGGCCTACATGTGATATATTTTTGTCTTCAAAATCCATCCAAATCAGGGGACATGGAGGAAGAGGGAACAATATGAGTCCACACGAGCCAAAAAGTTCTACTTACAGTGACCTGATTCCAGGCTGAATTCTCAGAGGAAAATAAGAAGAACCATCTTACATTCCAGCCATTGCTACTGGGTACCCATTTTACAAAATGAATTTGGCAACTATTTATAATAAAAAAATCCCTCAAAAATACCCCCAAACCAGAATATCAGAGAGATATCAGCCCAGCTGTATGCTTAGGCTGATTGCATGTTCCTTTCTCTACATTCAGCTGGACACTCTGAGAATGATGAGAACCTCTATGATTACAACTCTCCCGTGTGTTTTACACCTATTTCACTGAGGAATAAAAATGCTACAGGTCAGTCATTCTAGACTTCCTACCATGATGTTATCTGACTACCATGCCTCTTCCTAATCATTTTTTATATCCTGTACCCAGCAGATCTTCCTTTCAGTGGCATCTCTGGACTCTCACAGAGCAGAAGACAATGTCCCTCATCCTCTTCTTTTTGTCTGCCTTTCTCATTGTATCCCCACAGTTTTCACCCTTACCTATTTATCTCCTGTGCCCATTAGGATCTGTGTTCCCTCCTTCCACTGTCAGATTAGTAATATTTTGACTATTTATCTCCCATGATTATACAGTACCTTCCTTCTCCAACCCACGCATGCCCTCATGGTGGGAATTCCACCCTCACAGAGGAAACCAAATAAAAAAGCAGGCGTGTTGTCTTTGCCAAGAGCCACTTCTGCAGGGACCATTTGGAGGGCCCTGCTGTCCCACAGAGCTTAAATTGGGACCTTTCAGCAGCTCGTGATTTTACTTGAAAGAGAAGAAAAAAAAAAAACAAAACCAGAGCTGTGGAGAGAAGTTTCCCAAGTGAAACTCAAATCTCAGAAGGCAAGGAAAAGAGGTTCTTTTTTAAAACATAAACTGCTATAAACTATAGCACTATAAACTGGCACTCTGGAATTGGGATAAATTTAGTATGGATTCATCACTGAGAAGTAACTTCTTCTGGTATTTGAGCTATCTGTGAGCTTCTGAAGCTGTCTTCACTGAAGCTGTCTCTATATAGCTGTCTATAGAGGGGTAAACAGGCTGGTAAATCTCACTGTATACCTGTTTTTGCATGGGAAAATCCAATTTAATCCCTGGAATTCCAGCTTTCTCTATTCTGTTCTTAGCCAGGCAGCTGCTTTTAGGAAAATCTCTTATCTGCAAGCAGGACAAGGAGCAAACAGTATGGACTGCATGTGATTAGAAGCAAAATTTCTACTGCAAACACTGTCTGCTTTGAGCTGTTTCAAACAACTGATTTCTGCTAAAGAATGTTGTAGGAGCAAAGGACAGCAGGCAAGACAGAAAGGAAACGGAAATTAGAGGGCTAATTAGAAATCAAATAATAACTTTTTTTAATCACAAATTCTTCTAGAAGTTAGTTCATGGTTTTCAAGTTTGAAGACCCTATACAGGACAAAACACATCTCCTTTGGGAGATCAGCTCAGTGAGCCAAGAACTTTACATTTGCAATATTTGTTTTCCATCTTTCAGTGCTCTGCTGGCTGTCAAAGCAATGCACATTTCATGGAGCATGAAGAGAATCACTGGAGAGAGAGGGGAAAGAGCCACTGAGGTCACTGATCCTGCAGCTGATGTGAGGGCAGATTTTGGGGTTGTCAGGTCAAGTTTTCTTCATGTGATGAGCGGTTCAATCTCTTTGGCCTGGAATCTTCTCCCACTCACCTGATGTGAACTGAGTGGACTTACCTGAAGACCACCACTTAAACTTCTTAAGTGTGACAAATTAAGAAAAAAGTCCTTACTTTTGCACTTTAATTAAGTGCAAGTTTGTGGTCTTTCACGCTCATTTTGCATTTTCACATCATCAGCTAAGTGTCAGCGTGAGGAACAGTCTAAATTGAAATCCTGTGTGGAGAAAAAAAAAATGTTGGGCCACCTTAAGCACCAGATATTAGTAGGGAACCATGATAATTCAATCTAAGTTTCACAGCCAGAGACGGAAAGATTAATTTCCTAAACTTCTGAGCAAATAAAGAACAACCCACAGAGACAGAGAAACTTCATGGGATACAATAATTGGGCAAGGTACTCAATCAGATAAAAAAACCAAAACCAAAACCAAAACCAAAACCAAAACCAACAACAAAACCAACAACAAAACCAACAACAAAACACCCAAATAACTTTTTCATATATTTCAAGATGAAAGGATAAGTAGTTACAACCAAGCGTAAAGAAACTTATTTTGAAGAACATTAAGAAGGGTGAGGGCAGAATATCTTACCAGGTTTACCAAAGCTCAAAGACTAGGTTTTTGGAAAGCTGGAGCTCTGGAAGATAGGAAAGCCTGCATAAAAGATGTTCACTATCAAAGCTCTGCCCTGGTGCCTGGCTGTTTCAACCTTAAACTATCTAAGGGAATGAGATGCAATCATGCCATTTTATCTTAATTTATGGACAGCAAAGGCATTTCTGTACCTCATTTTGTGACCAAGGTAACTCTTCTGACTTGTTACAGCTCCAAATAACATGAAGCCCAAACTGGATCAATGCTACTGGAAGAAAATTGTATTACATCCCTGAGTTATATTCTGTGGTACCTGAGATATCAAAATAAAATTTCAATTACTGATAGAAATCTTAACCTCCATTAAGCTTTTCTGGCAACAGAGAAACAAACACAAGGCCTGTAGCACCAGGCTGAAGCACAACAAAGCTGTTACCTCAGCAAGGCTGGTATTTTTTTAATCCTATTCATTATTCTTAACTCTCACAAGTATCAGCTGCTGCATACTTTTCTTCCTTGTATGATTGAATTGACACACTTTATGATATGAGCTCTAATTTTGCCATCATTCCTCGAAAGGAATTATGGCATTCCCAGAATGAGGATCAGATACATAAAACTACTCTTTTCACAGATTATTCTTCATATTTCCACATCACTCTTCCATCACAAGGTTGTGTTTAGTGCAGGACCTGTTTTTCCACAGCTTCCAGTGGATTGCTGGGGGTATTTTGGGAGTACAAGGACAGAGAGAAGTTCACAAACAGGCTGATGGGGATCCTGGATGGGAGCCACAGAAAGCTGACCACACACATCCAACCACATCATCCTCCACGCTAGGATAAATCCACACTTTATTTACTCTCAGTTTCTGTCTCGATCACCAATGTGGTTTTCTCAGAGTTTAACTCCCTGGAAAATGGGAAATGTCTAATGGATTTTGAGTAAAAATTGAGCTAGGAGAAAAAATTAGAACGATGTTCTGCTGGATTACATGGTTTACTAGAAACATCTCATCCAAAGCAGTAAACCTTTGTTTCACCTTCTTATCTGTTTTCTATGACCCTTACTGCAAATAATATTATTCAGGGGTAACCATAATTTCCTATGTAATTCTGTGTCATTTCAGCTAGGACAAAAACTGCTGACTTATAAAACATTTCAGTTTGAGCTTTTGAAATTTTCAGTTATTTTCATTAAGTACTTTTACCTCTAAATTTTGGACCAAATATAGGGGGGAAAACAGAAAAAAAAAAGAGAGATAGAAAAATTAGAAATTCTTCCTTCTCAGTTTTTATGTGTTGGAACAAGTGACCATGTTTAAACTACTCTTATGCATCAAACTACATCAGGAGAAAGCCAAAAGTCTTTCTGAAAACAATTTGTGTTTAAAGTCCCACACACTGTGGTGTGCCTCACAATCATAAATTTAAGTTGGAACAGAGCTGGTATATTTACCCTATTTGTAGACTCTTTTATAAAGTGGTTACACTGCTAATGTGGCCCTTGAGTAAAGCTGATTTATTGACATTTCTTTCAGAAATGTCACAAAAACTGCTCTCAATGCCATGGCTGCCTGAGACAAAAGATGGATGGAAATTTCCTGTACATCCTGCAGCTTTTTCACTTGAGATACTACCATCAGCATCTTGTTTAGAGATATTACCCTCACTTTAGCCAGGCCTTTTTCTGAAAGGAAGAGGCTGATGAAATCAATTCACCCCATGAAAGAAAGATAACACTGTGCTGGCATCAGCCTGGTAAAATTCACAGGGATCAATGGCCATGGAATCAATTTGCCATGGAACCCCAGTCAGTGCAAATTTTCCTTCTCTTGCATGCTGTTGTTCTGTGACTAACAGAGACACATTTCCAGCACAAAGCAAGCAGGATAACAGTGAAGAAACAGAAATGGGGGGTGATTTTCACTTCACCCTATCCTCATATCTTGGGAGGTTCAAGGTGGTGTTTTCACTGGCTGGACTTGAGTACTCACTCTGGGAGGTTCATTACACTGAACTTTTGGAGCTTCAGGGTTTGTCATATTTCCAAAGTCATTCCCTATTACTTTCTTCCCTAATGTACAACCTTCTTTCCCCAAGCCTTTCATACCTTCCTTATAAGGCTGTTAGCAGCCTATTCCTTTAGGAATTTGGTACATTTATTTGCTGAGATCGATCTTTGATGCTCACTCCTACACAGAGAAAGGGGGGTTGTGTAGCCTGGAAACATATTGCATTTAATCAAAGCACCTTCCTCAGAATGGACTCCGTGTCCAAGGGGAGAAGGAGAGGATATTCTTGCCTCATTTTCACATGATTCACCTGCTTATCAGCAGTCCCATCTTCTTGGCCTCGAGCCATGGCAAAAGAATTTATTATTATTCCACATCCCGTTCATCCTCTTACACGTGTTTCTGCTTTTCCTTGGACTATATCTCTCCAGAGGATGACTTTCTCTCATGCCTGTCCTCAAACTATGGGTACCATAAAAAAATAAACATTTCTTCACCACACAGCCACATGTAAAGACCCTTCTAGGCCTGAGTTTCATTTTTTTGGAGGGTGGGTCAGGAGGTACTTAGCTAGATTTTATTCTTAGAACCTTCTTCTGTCGTGAATAAAGTAAGTTGCAAGAATAAATTTTTATTTTGATTCTTCCAGTGCAAACACAGAGAACAGCAAAGCTCACCATGGAGTTCTTAAGTGTTCATCTCAGGGAAAGGGAAGTTTTACCAGCAATTTATTTGGACAGAGCCAGGGAAGTCAGAGTTTTAGCTGTCACATTTACTCAGCTGCACTGTTCTGGATGGCCAGTTTTAAAAATTATCATTAACAGTTGCCTGTCCCTTTCTTTTTCCCATCAGGTCTTGCTTATATTCCTCACAGAAAATGTTGGATGATCAAAGGTAAGTGATAAAAGCTGCCTTTCTTCAGTGCATTTTGGTGTACCAAAGTGCTTTAAATAGACCTTATTAAAAACAAAAATAAAAGAAAATGAAATTATTTTATATTAGACTTTTTTCTTCCAGAATCTCAAACCTTGCCTAGCAAAACCCCAATTTAAGTGAAGAAAAGTTGGGACAGCTAAGAATTCTTGGACTCATTCTCTTCATAGTTATTTGTACTTTGAAGGTTTTCAGTATGGGCTTTATTTGTGACAATTTCCAAATGAGGCTGAGCAGGGAGTGCCAGCTTGGCAAAACAGGGTGGAAAAAGCTACTGAGAAAAACATGTCCCTCACATTTAAAGATCTTTACTCTTCCCTCTATGTGTTCCTAACAAATATGTGCTGGGAGCAGGCTGTTTGTTTTTTTGTTTGTTTTTTTTTTTTGTTTTTGCTTGTTTGGGGGTCTGGGTTTGTTTTTTTGTTTGTGTGTTTGGGTGTTTTTGTTTTTTTGTTTTGTTTTTTTGTTTTTTTGTTTTTTGTTACACTAATGAAGCACAAAAAGAATGGAAAAACCAAGAGAAGCCAAAGCAACCCAGAAATTCCCCTGGATGTGGTGCTGAGCCTGGGAATTCTCCACCTGCATAGCCAGGCAGTGCCAGTGGGGCCCAGGGATGCATGATAGAGGATGGAGAGTGGCATTGGGAAGGCTCTGAAAGGAGAACTTTGTTCTCTAGTGCATCACACTCATAGCGTAAGAACAAAGTGTACCTGAGCAAAGGTAGCAACTTCTGTGACCAGATAGGAAAGGGTTTGCTCTGACACCCTATTTGCCTGTCAGCCTGAGCTGTGCAGGATCAATGAGAGAAAGAGTTGAAAGAAACTTGCCCCGAGATGTTTCCGTGGCTGCCTCATCCCTGGAAATGTCCAAGGCCAGGTTAGATGGGGCTCTGAGCAACCTGGTGGAAAGTGTGCCCCATGGCAGGGGGTTGGAACTGGATGAGCTTTAAGGTCCCTTCCAACCAAAGGCATTCCACGATTCCGTAAAACTCGTGGAACACCACAATATGGTGTTCCAGCAATCAGGTGGTTTTGTGCAAACTCTGCACTGACAAATGGGATTTTTGTTCCCCTCAGTCTTGCTCGTGAGTTTCTGCTGAGGTCCTTACACGAGTATCTTGGCTCCACACTGTTGCAGTGAGTTGTCCTGCTTAAGCCAATCCAAATGATTGGTTATCCTCCACTGAGGTTTGTAACGTCCCCACAGCTGAGGGGTGATAGCTGTGCTCCATTGACAAAATAGTCCTTTGCCAACACACAAACTGCACTGAGGCTGCTGCCGCCCTTTCTGTCCCCAAAGGCTGCTCCACTCATCCCTCAGTCTCTGACACTTCTCCTTACTGGAGCGTTAGAATCCCTGTTCAGACCTCCTGGAGGATGGCCTGTGGCAGAGAAAGGAGCACTCTGCTGTGCTGCCTAAGCAAGAAGGGAAGCACTCACTCACACCTCCTTACCTACTGGAGCATGTGTCTGTTCCCAGCTTCCACACTGGCATCCATCTCACCAATGGGCAGGAATGGGGCAGACCCCAGAGTGGGCAGAGGAAAATTAATTTGTGCCTTCTACCCTGTCTTCTTCCCAAAAGCTACTCTGAGCTTTGCTCTTTAAGGACAGAAACTAAGGGCCCTTGACCCAGCCAGCACTCAGCATGGTTCAATAAGGTCAGAGAATCACAGATTGGTTTGGGTTGGAAGAGATCTTGAAGACCACCTCGTTCCAACCCCCTGGCCTGAGCAGGGACACCTTCCACCAGAGCAGGGTGCTCAAGATACTTATTCCTTCCTTCCCCTGGTTGAGAGAGAGGGGAGTAAGGGGACACTCTTCCTAGATGAGTCCTCAGCAGGAGCACTGATCCTGGCACTGCCAAAGAGACCACATTTTGGCCAGTCACGTGCAGAAAAGCTCCCAACACATTAACTTAGCCTGGCTCCAAACACCAGGCTCAACTCTGGCCTGAAAGGCTCTTTTGAACCCAGCAGCACACGAGCACAGAGCTCCTCTGCCTTGGCTTTGTGGGTGAGGCAGGTTCAGGGCCTGGGTGAAAGACTTTACTCCACCTGAAATTGAAGCAGGATGCTCAATGCAGCACCAGACCTGTTAATCTCTGCCACTAGGAAGATCACCCTGACCCTGTCTAGCATCAATGCAATATTTTCTTCCTTTGCCTTCTGCAAATTACGTAAGTGAGGAGTCTCTTGGCAGAAAAGAGGGGCTGTGGTGGCAGCTGCTGCTCCCTAGGAGGGAAGGAAAAGGGAGCAGTGAGTGGAAAGGGACTGTCACAACCAGAGTGGCTTTGCTGCAAGTAAAGGCTCTCCAGCTGGGGCTGTGTGGGAGGGAGCAGAGATTCTGCCAGCAAGCAGAAAGGTGGAGGATTGGTCATGATGTGGTTATGTTGATTTTTTTAAAACACAAGCTAATTTTATTTCTCCCGTGGCCCCTTCCTCCTGTAGAGCTCTTGAAGGTAAGAGTTCACAGCTCTTGAGATAGACTGGGCAGACAGGGCTTGTATCAACAAGCTCAAGGATTTTAAACTGACAGCAAAGAATCCAACCAAAAGTATCTCTATCACCAACAAAACACTTTTGGTCATTATCAGATTTGTCATCTTACGACAGCTGACAGCTCTCGTGTCCTATCCTTGTGTCCCACAGAGCCAGGCATGTGTGGGTCCATGCATGAGAGACAGCAAAATGACAGCTGAGATCCTTTGAAAGTTGTCAAAATCCAACATGATTTCAAGACAATGTTTTGGGGGGAAAGAATAATAAGAATACCCCAAACAAATTGAACTCTTTGTGCTTCTTTCCCAGTCTCAGTTTTTCTGCACTCTGAGCAGGGTGAGTGCAGCTCTCTCAGAGCACATCTTTAATATTTTCTGCCTGCATCTGCTGTACCCAGGCAAAAACTGCTCCCAGCCCTGCCCCAGCCTCACATCCCCCAGTGCAGTTAATGTGCTGAGAGGCACTGTTTTGCCCTAGTAATCTTGTTTACACATTTCCGCTGCATTTTATTTTCTGCCTGCCTGTGCTGTAATCTCATTTGCCAGCCTGAAAGGTAAAAACAAAATAGAACGAGCTACCAAAAACAAAAAAGAAAAGGCTCGCAGGAATGCCCCTGCTCATCTCACGTAGGCAGGAGTGTGCTTTTCCACCGCTGCCACGTGAGGAATGGCACTTCTGTGCTCAGTGTTCCCCGGCTCCTGCCTGAATTCCCGAGTGGGAGGCACAAAGCGCAGGGATTTGTGGGCAGTTAATTCAGATAATTGTATTTTCCTGCTGCCCGTGTAATGGAAACGCCGGAGCTCCGGGGGCAGAGGATTCCACGTGCGCTCGCCTGCCGTATGCAGTGCGCCGTGTGCCTGCAGCTGCCCTCCTCTAGTCCCATCTGTTGGAGATTGATGTTGATTTTGCTCATCTTGCCTCCTGTAAACCCAGCGATAATAATGAATGAACTCAGCGTCCGGCAGTGTCGGCAGCCGAATCAGGCTGATGGCAGGCACATGCTCTGCACGGTTCCTTTGCTGCAAACACGCTCACAAAGGGTAAGGGACTGCATCCCGGGATTAAGAATCCTGTCCTAGACAGGTCTTGGCACCACCTTCACCTGGGTGGATTTCAGTCCATCAGTCTTCTTATCATTAGGAGGCTTCTGTTTTGTTTCCTGATTACCTTGGAACTTCTTTCCTGTAACTACAGGCACAAAGCTCAAGCACAGAGCTAGGTGCTGGTTAAGGGCAGTCAACTTCAGGGTGAAGATATTTTCATCTAAATTTCATCTTCTATTGCAAATTAAAAACTGATAAATAGAATCATAATTATTTGATTAGCCTAGTCTGAAACTCAAGCTTATTAAACTGTCAACTTGCTTCCTATGCTCTAATAGTGACAAGGAGGAGCTGGAAAGAAATTAATGAACATGCTTTTGGCAAAACAGCAGCAGTAGCTCACCTAAATGAAAGATGATGTCCTATTAATAGAAGCCCTAATTATAAGACAGTCCCAGCTGTTTGTTTACAGGAACATAACGTGTTTCTGATTGGAGATGTCTAGATGTGTACACTATGCCTCCAAGATGTAAGAGGAAAAAGGAGCTGTAATTTTGGGATACATGAGAAAATAGGGCTCCACTCAGTTAGGTAATGGAGGTGTAAGTCAGTCAAGTCACCTGTCCCCATCGCCACTGTCACCACTCACAACCCTCAGGCTTCTCCCTGGAGGTCCTATTGCCCATTCCCTGTGGTAAATAGCCCACAGCTTGAGTTGGTTCAGCCTTCATTCTATTTAAATGGGGCATTTTGCAATTTGTGCGATTTAGAATCCTAAACAGAGGATTGGCATACAGCATTAAATAGACAAGGACAGGAAATGTCCTTCTCTCTTTGCTTTGTATACAGCTGTATTTGATGGAGGCTTACTTGCAGCAAGGACATGTTCCCAACACACTCAAAGTGATAGAAAATTTCCCACTGACTTCACTAAACCTTTGAGACCCAGAGGAATATTACAGCAGCAAAAAGCCAGCATTGTACAATGGCCTCGAGTTTCTCCTGGCAGTTAATGTCTTTTCCAAAGAAAATGCCAAAAAAAGCTGAATCTCCCCAAAGCAGGAGAGACATTGAATGGTTTCATGCCCTTGCTCTGAGGGACTTTAATGTTCATGAATGCTCAGAGCACTCAGAATTTTGATAAGTTCACTTTAAGATCAAAGCCTGTTTCCAGAGACTTGGAAATCTCCTCATTAAAGCCTCAGTCCTGCATCCATTTGTGCATCTGTTCACGTCAGTCAGGACGATGCCTCAGCACAGAACTGAGCACCTCACTGGATCTATCCAGCAAAAGAAAATCAAGGGAAGTGGGAAGGAATGGAAAGATCCACATGACAAGGATGAAATCCTCCCGTTAACAGCCTAAGGCTTGTGTCAGCCCACAGGTCTCCCAGGTCATGGTACTCTTTTCTTTAGTAGAGAGGGTTAAAAAACCCCAACCAAATTCCTTTAAAAAATTTGTGATTCACAGAAACAAGTTCCATTTAAATGCAAGTAAACTCTGAGGTGTTCAATGAGCAAAAACCAGAAGAGCTTCACTAATGTCAAGGAAATGAGGCTGGTTCATGCCAGCTGAGACTCTGCCTGAAGGACTCTCACAAGGCAGGGCCAGGTCCTACAGCATCCAGTTCCAAGGGCTGCACAGGAAAGTACTGTCCTCACACAAACTTCTGGTGAGATGGGTGACACTCCACTGATTCATGCAACATCAGTTCTAAATTTAGCCATGGATGAGAACCGAAATAAAGAACATAAACCTTTATGGAGCAGGGAAATCTACCTTTCAAGTCCAAACAGACTTATGAGGAATTATTCCTGAGCTGAGCATACCACTCACTGGTAATTTTTTCACCATCTCAAATCCCACATCAGAAGAATTTCAGGCTGCAACAGACAGGTATAAATACAGATATAGGTATAGAAATAGGTATAAATATAGATTAACACATTTAAAATTATCAGTCATTATTATTCAGAAACTGTTATCACTGTCACGCACACATGATATGGTTCTGAAGAATGGGGACATTATTTTATTGAATTATAGACAGGGAAAAGGCATAAAGAATACAGGTAATGCACATTTTTGAAATAGCAATATAAACATAAACAGAAAAATGTTCAAGTCAAAGTCACATGAAAAATTAGACTAATCTTCAGATGCATTCTAGACTTGTATGTACAGCATTTTTACGCTAAAAGTAGAAATACAAACTCCAGAGATGCAGCACATCTCAAGAATACAAAATAAATAAAGACGAGTGCCAATAAAAGAAAGAGAACAATCACTTGAATCTTCTTCCAGAATGATGAGAAAGTTTGATATGTAAGAACCAAGGGAGAAGATGTCCAATCTATGACAAGAACTCAATTTATTTCCAAACAAAAGCTCAAATAATAAAATCTTGTGCCTAGGAGTGAGCCCCAAAGCATTTAAACGTTTCTCACTCTTATTGTGGAGCCGAACATTTCCTCTATGAGAGACACCTCAGAGCAGACCAGTGTTTCAGCAATCCCAGTGAAGAAATCCAGTTCTGGGGATGATGGGGACATCACAGTTATTTATCCAGAAGGAAGCCTTTCAGCAGCTTCCAACCCAAGATGACTTGAGAACAAGGAATAGGCTGGTTTGGTTTCAGACTCTGCAGCAGTGTCTTCCTAATGGTCAGTGTCTGCAGGAGGAAGGCAATCAGGACAGTGTCATGCAAAATGCAGCAATTAAGGAGGAAAAATCATTAGGCTCCACACTCAACACAAAATTATGGCTTGAAACAAAGTGGAAGGTGTCTTTTCCCATGCAGGGGGTTAGAACTGGAAGATATTTAAAGTCCCTTTAAACCCAGGCTATTCTATCCTTCTCTGATTCTCTGAAAGATTCACCATTATTTCACTTTCCTTTCAAGAGTGTTACAATTAATTGAGTGACACTGAGCACCATCAGTGGTTTTCCTGCTGGAAGTTTCTTCCTCATCAATTTGTTTACATAACCAAATATCCTAGAGAAAAAACAGCCCTGTTTGCACTCCCACAATCCTTGCAAATTAGATTTTTATGGTAGATTTTTTCCTCTCCAGAAAAATAGGTCAGTTCCCCTGCAGTAATGCACACAATCTGAGGCCCGTGTTTCTGCTTGGAATGAGCACACATGGAATGCAAGTGCCCCTTGGAGCTGGGCATCTGCACATGCCACCCTCTACTTCCACTGGTCAAGTGAGTATTTGCAGATTTCCCCTGCCATCAGAGCTGAAGCAAGGCCTAAATACTTAAGCTTTTTTTCTACTTCCAATCTCCCTGTCTGAAAATATGGACCATAAATATCCTCTCCCAGGAGATTAGTCCTGGAACCTTATTGGGCTTAAAGCTACGTTCAAACAATGTCCTAATAAAAACAAATAGTAAATAAAGTGCGTTCCAAGGACATCAAATCATGATTACAATGACTTCCATTTTTGTAGAACTTCCAAAATAAGTCTTTCTTTCTTTACGCATTGGAAAATAAAAAAGACTTGGTATATGGGAATAAGTCAAATAGATGGAAATGTAAAAAATAACAGGAGATTGCTTCAGAAGAGTATTTAAAACCAGAAAAGTTATTCCCAAGTAGCTTCCCAGGCAGCTTCTGTTAAGACAAAATAGAAAAGAAAGAAGCAGAAAAAAAGCGATTTTTCAGCTTAGTGGGATCAAAGAAATTGGTTTCAAGGGGGTCTGAAAGGGAGCAAGGAGTACTCTGACCATGACTGGACACCTGAACCACATGATTTTACACACACACACACACACACACATTCCTTAAATCCACCACAACTGCACAGTGCCTTCTTTCAGCATGTGTGGAAATCCTCCACTTCATAAAGCAGCCCTGAAAGGGCGAAAAGGAGAGAGAGCCTTACAAATATTGGTCATTCACCCTGTGAGTCCTGCAGCGTGGGGACCACACAGCCACCTCCCTGCCTGTGTCAGAAGGCTGTTCCCCAGTTTTGGTAAAGTTTTACAGTCTTGAAGGTGAACTTAAGGCCAAAGGTGACTTACATTAAAAAAAAAAGGAAAAAAAAAGAAAAAGCAGCCAAGTGAAATACTTTGGCAAGGTTTTGAACCGAATCTGTGTGAAATGAAATAAACAGTTCTCCCCACTCCGAAATACCAAAGGCAGTGTCTGTCAGAAGAGCTCCCCGTGTGACAATCTGCAGTGAAGCCTCAGTGCCAGAGCTGGCACCTTTTGAAGTTAAAGGAAAAGCTCCTGCTGTCTTCATGGTGCCCAGATTCCTGACTGGATTGAAAAATACCAGAGTAAGAGGCTTCCTAAGCTCCCAAGAGCTCTCTGAAGATCACTGCCCAGTGATTAGAGGAGATGTCAAGGGGACTGGGTTAGAAACCTCACACTGGCTGAGCTGGAAATGCTCCCTAGAAGGGATCCTGATTTTGTTGTGAATGATCTCAGAACGATGCCCAGCAAATCTGATGGCAGATTTGACAAGAAAAAGAGAGATTCACATTTCAAAATAAAATACATGGCTTTTTCTTTTTTTCAATTTTATTTTACCAATTCCACTTTTCCTACTTTTTTTTTTCCCTATTGATTTATGTTAGCTAGAATGAAACTTGAATTTTATGTGGGTTTTTAATGGTATTTTCATACTCTTCTCCTTTCTTTTCTCCTTTTGAAGGAAGAAGGAGAGAGAGAAAAAGAAGAAGGTTGGAAAATGAAAGGGACTTTACTAATTTAAATTTTGAATAAATAATTTTTTTCAGCTGATATCAAATTAACTGAAAGTTACGTTTTCACGTAAACGTGAAAAATGAGAACATAGCATTTTGACGCTCTTTGATTGCATATTTTCTACAGCAGGAATTTCTTGATGAAGAATTTTCAGCCAACTTAAAGGCACGAGTATTAGGAGTCCCTGCAATCTGGCATCCTGAGCCATAATCTTTGCCAGTAGCTTGGAGGGATCTGTTTTGAGCAGCAGAGCATCCACACTACAGCAGAGGGCTGCCTGTAATACAAGCGAGGATAACACAGGGCAGGAGATTAATATTCTGCATCACACTGGGCTCTGTTATTTTTATCCTGCTGTTTCCTTCACTCACCATCTCATGACTCACACCCTCCCCACACTGGAATTTCTGCCTGGGTCTCGTGGCTCACTGGTGTGTTAGGGAAGACGTGGAGAACCGTCCGGAGAACGCCGCTCCTGCTTGAGCCCCAGGTCGCTCTGGAAAACACAGAGAGGCAACAGAATTTACTGGTTTTTCACATACCTGGTCTGGCTGTTGGAGCCTCCTTAGCAAACTGTCTGCAGCACCTGTGAGGGTTGCAGTTCTTCCTTGTCTTTACAGCCTTAGTGACGTGTCTGGATGCAAGTCCCAGTTCCAGACAATCTCATGGAAAGCTGGCACAGCCTTCAGTAAAAGTACAGGGCTCGACCTGCGAGGTGAGAAAGGGCTCTTGAGAGACAGGTGAATGTAATTCAAGATGAGTAAAAGAGCTGCTCCTTACACATCTCTTGGTTATCCCCTCAGGGATATGGTTCTTGATGCCACACTAGGCAGATCATCCAGGGTCAATGCTTCCTAAGGCCAAACCACAGTGCCCTGATGTGGGATGGGAAGGCCAGGTCACAGAAGGAATTAGATGTTGAAATCATTACTAATTTCACATATAGCTACCGTGATCCAAAATACAGAACATCTAAACCCTAGTAGAGTCTGCTGCTGTAGAATCCTGCACTCACACTTCCAGTGGATTCAGTTCCTCAAGTGCCTGGACTCTGGCTGCTCTTTAAATCCAGAAGTAACATGAAGTTTGCTAGTTAGGAACCTCAATTCCCCCTCCTCCCAGAAATGAGGCTGATCAGAGGAAGCATAATTATTTTCTCTTACCTCCTCCTTAAGTGGTAACAGCCCCTGCTCGAGAATCACAACTCCCTCCTTTCCCTGTATCTGAACTTCCATCTCCATCTTCCTGAGGGCATTTCCTAACCAGTCAGAAGCAAAGAGCACAGAAGGTTTGCTCTTTATATGAACAAGCAAATATTCTCTAGGCTAGAGGGAGTACTTCAAGCAGCAATTGGACACCATATGACCCTTCAACAAAAATATTCACACCAGAAAATAACGGATAAATCTCACTCTAGATGTTTCCTCCTCTTTTGCCCTGCCACTTTGAAAAATGAACTTCATTGAAAGGTGTCAAAGAAACCTTGACCACAGAATATTTACATCTTGCCAAAAAAAGCATTTATCTGGGGAAAGGGGAAAAAAATCCTAACCCAGGTGTGAGAATTCCACTCAGTAGCAAGACTCCCCTCACGCAGGCACTGAAGCAATGGGCTCTGCAGGACTTCAGAGTGTATCTAGCCAAAGTAATCCTCTTTTTAGCTGAGAAGGTAGGTAGGAGCCAGCTTGGCTCTGGAGTCAGTTTACCAGAAGGATCACTTGCAATCCATTGTGTTATTCCAGCTTTCACAGGAAAACTTAGCAAAGGATGTCAAATAGCCCTTTCTCACATGCTTTTAGATCCTCTGGCCTCCTGCTTTTTCTTTTTGCTCCCACCTAGCTCTTCAGGTAACACTGGAAAACATAAAGCATGTTTTATTTCTGTGGATGTTTTGTTCTCCAGATTTATCCTGGGGAAAACTTCCTACTCTGTCACATCAACTCAAGTCCTTCTCATGGAATGCTGATGATGACTCAGAACAGCCAATGAGCCTTTTGTTGGTGAAACAGCCTCATCCAGCAGAGACCTTGTTGCTCAGAACCAAACACCAGCTCCAGCCCAGTCACATGCTCTGCCCTCTCCTCTTGTCCCTCCCCAACATAACTGGCTGCCTGGAGGGGGGCAGATGTGCATGATGGAGCAGGAAGGCTGACGGCTTGCACTTGCACACCACATCCAAATGTCAGGTCTGCCCCGAATCCAAAGGGCAGAAGCTTCCCTCAGTCCACCCTCAGTCTAGAAATGTGACCTCACCACAACAGTCATGCCCTTCCTCTCAGACAGCTCCTCCAGCTGGAGGATGATCAATGTGAGGGCCCCAGGAGAGGCTGAGGAGGATGTGATTACTGACCTGAAATGAAGCCTGTGCACACCACAGGAGAAGCTTCCACTAAAATCTCTTCCACTGGAGTCAGCACCTCAGGACAACAAATGCTGCTGCAGTTTGAAAGACGATTACCCGAAAAAAAAATAAAAAAAGAAGCTAAAGGGAATTGGAGCAGCCAGAGAAAATCTTGTTAATGCAGCAGCATCCTGCTGTGAGCTTTCTGTTTATCAGAGAGGCTCCTTGGTACTACTGAGTTAAACAAGTTTTTGCTGTCAAACACCTGTCAGCAGTCCTTTAGGGTAAGGTTTGTCCTGAGCTGCAATCTTCTGTTCTGAACTGTCTTTGTCTGCAGCTGTTCTAAGTGGACTCTATCAATCAAGAGGAATGCTTTCCGTATCTTGCTTCTCAGCTCTGTCTTATCACCTGAGGTGCACAAAAGGTCAGGAAAGGACATAAAAATATCTCAAAGAGGGTGTCAAGAGGATGGTGCCAGGGTCTCTTCAGTGGTGCTCAGTGACAGGATGAGGAGCAATGGCCATAAACTAAACACAAGAAGTTCCACCTCAGCATGGGGAAGAATTTCTCTCCAGTGAGGGTGGCAGAGGACTGGAAGAGCTGCCCAGGGAGGGCCTGGAGTTCCTCCTCTGGAGACATTCCAAACCTACCTGGATGTGTTCCAGTGTCACCTGCTCTGGGTGACCCTGCCTGGGCAGGGGGTTTGGACTGGATGAGCTCCAGAAGTCCCTTCCAGCCCTAAGGATTCTGTGAAAGCAATCACTCAGAACAGTCAGGAAACAACTTGCAAAGAGCAGCTTTCCATTCACATGGAGTTGGTCTCTGCACTTCCTCCCACTCTCCTCCAAACACAAGGGAAGGAAGATGCAGGGACACTTTTGTCAGCAGGAACATGGGAAAGAGCGAAGCGAGGGACTTTCTGCATGAACTGGTTTTTCTGGAGGATGTTAGGTGCTCAGAAGATACCTTTTTTTGTGGAAACATTCCTGATTCAATCCAGAGTTCTCTGGGAAAGGTTTCCTCAATCATATGGGAGATGAGCCCTTTGCCACCTCTCACAGACAATAACTTGCAGTTCCTACAAGCCGGAGCAGGGTGGTTCATTTTAAACCAGATTTTTAATATTCCAGAAAAAAAAAATAAAGCTAGTGTGATTTCTTTCTAGTGATTCAGAAGAAGGAGTTGCAACTAAATACTAAAATATATATAATCACTATAATTTCCAGAGAACAATGATCAAAATTGCTGCACATTTGTACACTGTATTCCTGGAACTCAATCTTCATGGCAAATGGATGCCTGCCATTGGATAAAAATGTCAGCTGGCACTGAAAACAACAAAGAAGGATGGCAGTTCCTCGCTCAGAGCATCACTGAAAAGCAGTTAAAATTATTGATGCAAGATTAAAGCCTTAAAAATAAAACCACATCATTAAAGAGCAGGAATTTTGCCTTGAACGTGATGTGTCACCAGTTTCAAGACAAGTTTATAGTTCTATATTTGGAGCAAGAATTAAGGGGAAAGTAATCTGAAAAACCCAAACATCACTACTCAATACCTTGTCAAGAGAAACGTGTGAGATATTTCTCCATCTCACAGAGAGTTTCTCCCCTAAGAGGAAAGGTTCACAGTTTGCTTTTTCAAGAAACTACAAGTTTTGTACTTTCTAGTATTAACTGATTTATGCAAATTTTATACTGTCCATGAATTAATGAGTTGCCAATCTTGCCGTATTTTAAGTCTGATCAGCACCAGATGGAGAGCAGACTTGCTTAATAAGGAGTTTCATCAAAGGAGTAATTAAGCAAATATACATCTGAAATCCAGTGTCAATACTGACAAGTCTAACAAACTTTCCTAAGGAAATAGCTGATTCTGTGGTGGCTGGATTCAGTTCTAAGTTCCTGGCAGAGATCAGTATCCTCTACTTGAACGCTGCTGTCCAAAATGCTTAAACAGCCCCGAGCTCAGTTCTGACCCCCGTGAGTCGGTGGCACCACACCAAGTGTCTTCCACTGCATCAGGACTGTGAGTTATTGTTTTTAAGTCAGACACTGGCAATTACCTAAAGTGCACCCTTTGGCTGCCATGGCAAGGCCTAGATGAACTCTTCCACCTCCAGCTGAATTAGACCAGCCTTGGTATGTTCAGCAGTATTAGAGCAATTTGTCTGTGGCATTGCCTTTCCTCTGTTCCTGCTCCTACACAGGCTCTGTGAGCACAGACCTTTCCTCTGTGAACTGGGAATGCAGACCAGGAGCACCTTCCCATCAGAAAAACACAGGCTTTACTGAAACAACAGCAACTCCCTTCCTAAAATGCAGCATCAGGCCAGGTTTGCCTACAACAAAGGCAAATTTGGGCTGGCACAAGGCAGTGTTGAGTCTGACAGTGTGGGACTTCCACACGTGTTGCTAGAGCCTGTGGGAGGTGTTGCTGTGACTCATGGAGGCTGGCAGAACTAACAGGGCAGCTTGGTGAGACAGTCCTGTTAAAGACTCTGGTGGTTGTAGGAAGAACCAGGCTATTCACAAACTGGAAAGGAAAAAAAGATGTTTCAGGAGAGGGCATAGGAGCAGCCACAGCTTCTCTGGGCAACCTGTGCCAGGGCCTCATCACCCTCACAGGGAACAATTTCTTCCTCATATGCAATCTAAACCTCCCCTGTGTCAGTGTGCAGCCATTGCCCCTTGTCCTGTCACTACAGTTGTAAAAAAATCCTCTCTATCTTTGTCCCTTCAGGTATTGGAAGGGATTTGTTCCTGTGAAGGCTGCACTGCTTCAAGAAAGGCTGAATGTCCCCTCTTAGTGAGTGACACGCCTGGTGTAATCATGGGAGAAGACCAGACAAGGCTCCCTGGTGCTTGTGTTCCACTGAATATGTAAATTTTCTTTGGAAAGATAGAAATGGGACAGAATAGCCTGCAAATGCTCAATTCATTTACAGTAGCTGGGACAAAAGGAATGTTGAGAATCTTCAGAAAAAGAGGAAAAAGCTGGGTTAGCACACAGCAAAATGGCCAGTAAAACTTGCAGCTGCATTATGTGTAAGAAAAAATCCTCACGTCCATCACAGAGATCTAATCTTTCTTTTGTCTGTGTTCTGAAAAAAACACATTCTGGGTATTTATAGTGATGCTAGTTAAAAAGAAGCCTGCCCAAATTTAAACCTGAATCAGCCTGACACTTAACCAACAGTGAATATTCAAAAGACCTGGCTGCCACCACACTGAATTTACAGTCAGTGCTCTAAATCCTACCTGTGAGAAACCACCAGTGAAGAGCTTCACTGCCTGCAAAGTGAAGGCTTGAGTTCACTACAGGGGGTGCAGTCACAGCTGTAAGGGTGACAGGGTGCATGAGAAAAAGAGAGTGAAAGTGAAAATATCATCTTTGCAGTAATCCGTGGATCAGCCCATTTTAGAATCCAGCTTTAGGTGCTGGGAGCTTAAAACTGAATAAGAAGCCTTACAGGAGATGTGTGAATGATCTACAGCAGAAAATACAAAAGCAGGAAAAGGAGTTACTTTTTAACAAAAGAGGTAATTAGGCTATGGAACTCAGTGACAGGGGTTATCAGAGAAGCCAAAAATTTAACTGGATTCCAAAGAGCCAGGACACTGAAGGGAATATCCAGATTATTAACTGCAGAAAATAAAAACATGGAATAGATTGCTATTCCAGCTATCTTTTCAAATAGTAAGTACTAATCTGACATCCTGTGATGCTACAGAAGGTCTTTACTCATCAGTTCAGCACTTGCAACCACCCAGGTAAGTTTTCTTAAGGAAAGTTCAAAAGTCCCATTTGCCTAGAATTGTTCCCACCTTCTCCAGCTCCATTTTTCCCAGCTTAAGCAATATGGAATGACAGTGATACCCAGACTTATAGAAGAGATCACAGAAACAGATTGATTCATAGTTTAGGCTCCAAGCTGACCGTGAGGCGTAATTGCCTCATTCTGATCCTTTTCCAAAGAGATTTTTGCCACTGGTTCAAACCAGGGCTCAGATCAACCCCTGCTCCATCCAACCAGCAGCAGAGCTATTTCATCCTCTCTCTGTCTGCTGAAGCCCATTGCAAAACATCCATTCAATTCTACAGCAGAACAGGCCTTCAGAGTCCAAACACAATTTGGATCAGGTGAGTGTGGTGGTAAGGGTGGAGTGGGCATCTCTCTGGTCTGAATTCCAGGCACAGAATCACAGAATGGTTTGGGTTGGAAGGGACCTTAAAGCCCATCTCATTCCAACCCCCTGCCATGGGCAGGGACCTTCCACTAGCACAGGTTGCTCCCAGCCCCATCCAACCTGGCCTTGGGCACTTCAAGGGATCCAGGGGAAGCCACAGCTGCTCTGGGCAACCTGTGCCAGGGCCTCAGCACCCTCACAGGGAACAATTCCTTCCTGATATCCAATCTAAACCTCCTCTCTGTCAGTGTGAAGCCATTCCCCTTGTCCTGTCACTCCAGGCCCTTGTCAAGAGTCTCTCTCCATCTTTCCTGTGGGCTCCCTTCAGGTCCTGGAAGGCCACAATGTCACCCCAATCCTTCTTTTCCCCAGATTGAACAACCCCAATTCTCTCAGCCTTTTTGTATGGATATTTATCATCCCATCCTGGACTGATCTCAGGGGTTAGTGCTCTGCAGCTAAGAATGGTAAAGGTTTTTCCATCCCTTATAGGATTAAGTTACTCTTCATTCAATGCCTATGAAATTTGATAACAGCTATGACATAGCTGGTATTGAGCAGCACAGGTCACCCTCAATGCCACCTGCACTTCACCATGGGTGACACCGATGGCCCTCAACACCCACAGGTGATAAAAGGAATGTAGCACATCAAAAAAGTGTTGCTCAGCACCTTGTTGAAGTGTTCCCTTTGTGGACAGCAAATTATGGAGATGGCATCTCTGTTTGCAACGACTTCAGTGTCCTCCCTGACTTCTGAGATGACTTGAAAATGGGGACTGTCTATCTAGGAAAAAGCCATGGTTGTCCTGGTTAGTCCCTGCACAGCCATTCTCCATTAAAATAATAAAGATTAAATTTCTTTTAGTATTCCAAAGTGAAATCAGTTACACATAAGTCAAGCCTGCCCTTATTCCAGATGTGATTATCCACAAAGGGGTGTGCAACATTTTGAGTCATCACAATTAAGAACTATTTTTTTCTCCTTCCCATTCAGATTACACTTCCCAAGGGTTCCCATGTAGGTGAAGCCTTACATATTTAGAAAAAAACCCTCTCCAATCTCTGGTCATTCTCTAGAGAAGACATATTGCTGTAAATCCTTGCCTTTAAAAATCTGAAGAGCCACAGTAATGTCCCTTTTACATGCACTGCATTCTCCCCAAACATATGTAGCAGGAGCAAAATAGGTCAAAATTCTGCAACAGGAACTACAAGATGATTTTCAGAACATACTTGTGTTGTGGCAAAGCCCCAGATACATTTCTGTTCCCAAACACCTTTTGATTTATCACCTGGGGTATAACAAAAGGTAAGGCTCAGTTATTGCAGATTTTGCCTTTTCTTTTTTCTATTTTCTTTTTTTCCCCTCTTTTTTTTTTTCTGGAAAATATGCTTTTGTAAGATATTTCTTGCTTTTAGCCTGTGTGCTTATAGCATTATTTTGAAAAGCCACTGGGCAGATGGTCCCCAAATGTGAGTTAATAACTTGTAGGTAGCTTTTGGGGAAGCTTTTTGAAATCCCTTCATGCAAAATGATTTCACAAACTGCCTGCGTGCCATTCTTTGACTATTTGAACAGACTCTTTTAAAATGGTCAAGAGAAAAAATGGCAGATTATGTTCCATTTGTTTTGCAGCAGGCTGCTACACTTATTTTACCATGGTAAAAGAACATAAAGGGAAAATACATCACATACACGGCTTTCCCTGAAGATTTTTCTAGACCTGGGAGCCTTGACAGGCTTCAAGGTGAGGATGTTTGGGCCTCTGCCTCTCTTCTGCAGCAGTTCTTACCTTCCAAAATCAGGTTGCTTTTTGAGCACAGGCTGAGTGTTCAACAATCATGAGTCAGAGTTCACAGCATCATAAGATTAATGTAAAAATCAGATTTCAAACAGGAGGTTCTGCCTGTTCACCACTGGTTTGGTAGAGATCCCGTGTGCTTTGCATGGTGTAAAGTTAAAAGTGTTGCACGTGTCTGATCTGGTGAGCATTTCATCACTGGTTTTGAACAGATTTAACCAGAAATCCATCACTGACAAAATTCTGCAGCCTTTCTTAACAGTGGCAGGACATCAAATACCTTCTGATCCTCACCCAGATTTGCCTGTCTGTGAATCAATCAAGCATGACTACCCTCTCTCCAAGGTGATTCATAGCTTTAGAAAATAGAACAAAAAAATAGAATATTTTCAGTTGGAAAGGCCCAGCTGTCTGAGCACTCCTCTCCCAGTGTATATTATGCCCAGCATTCCTCTCTTCCAGGTACAGAATCCAGCATTTGCTGTTAAATTTCACCCCATGGCTCACAGCCCCAAGCTCCAACCTCTCAAGGCCTCCTGGCCCTGTAGAAAGTCAACAGCACCTCCCAGTTTGGTGTCACCAGCAAATTTCTCATGGTGTGTTTGACTTCTGCACCCAGGTCATTGATAAATAATTGAGCAGGACTGGCTCTAGACTTGGCCCTAGACTTGAAGAAACAAGGCCCAAGGTATAAGAACCATCAGCTCAGAGCCCAAAGCTGATACTTACAGCAATTGGTATTTTTTTCTCAACCACAGCAAACCCTCCCACCATAAGGGACCAGGAAATGACACTTCCTTCAGGGGCCAAAGTTTTGAGGACAAAGGACAGCTCTGAGATGCAGAAATCACACACTGCTAATATATACGTACCTGTATTTTCTTTTTAAAACACTCAGCTGCTTCACTGCTCACAGAGAGCCAACACATGAGGACTACGAGCCACATTTTATACGGCATCACAGGAAGGGTCTCATCCAGAGAATCCGTGATGAGCTTAAGAATGTACACAAAGATCCATTATTCTTGTAAACTCCTACCTGGTAAAGGCTTCCCTTTCTTCCTCCTGCCCCTCCAAGCTCACCCCTGCAGTGCAGCAGGAGAGGATATGAGCTTTAAGCTCAAGGTTTTCATTCCTCAACCTTTAAAGGAGGGAGGGAAAGAAGGAGAAGGAAGGAAGGAAGGAAGGAAGGAAGGAAGGAACTCTGCCTCAAGATACAAGGCACTGTTTGCCCTATTTCTAGGTACAATTCTGCTTCTTGCTGTTATCCTGTAAATCCCATCTAATTAGCATTTGTAGCACTTCAGATAAATCTGTGAACATGCCACGATATCTCCTGTGTTGATAGAGCAACACTTTAGGACAGGTCATGCCACAGCTTTTGTCTAAGACAAGCAGTTTTAATTCCAATCTTTCTTTCCCCCAAACAGACAGCTACCTTTCCAAAACCTGTTAAAAAGAAGTTATCTTCTCCAAGGCCAGTGTCCTTTTGCCAAAGGTGGCTGGAAATGGCTAACAAGCTCAAAAGCTACTGATGAACAAAAGAGTGACTAAAAAACCACCAAACCCTTCTCCAGACTGAACCCAGCTCAGGGCACTGCTGTCTGCAGAGCTGATACAAACCCATTTCTGCGGTGCTCCACACAGCCAACCATGTGTGAAAATAGCTGTACCTAAACTTCCTGCTAAGGCCACCACCAAGCCACGGTGTCCCCGTGTGGGGAATCATCCCCAGCCCGAGCCAACCCTGTGTGATGGTTTGTAAAACAGGATATCACGTCTGGTGAACACTCCCCACTGACCAGAAAACGTTTAGCATACCATGTCAAACCTCGACATCCTGGGAGCCCTGGGGCCAGAACACATACTCCATGGCACATGTTGGCATCACCAGCAGCCCCACTGAGGGTGCATCATCTCCTGCATCCAGGTGGTTGACAAATATGTTGAAGACGACTGTTCAACAAGGAGCACCAGGCACAGCCCCTCCCACCCAGCCTGGAGTGTGGAAATCAGCAGGGAGATGACGATGAGGCAGAGCCTGCTGAGCCTGCAGAAGAGAGAGGGATGGGAGAAGGATGGTGTGCACAAAAGCACCCCGCCACTGTCCTGGGATGGCTGATGTGCCCAGCAAAGCTGGAGGAGAGCCGTGCTGGCTCTCTGGAGCACCGAGCCAGGGCAGCTCAGCACATCCCGATCCTGCAGGGCAGGCTCAGCACGGAGCTCTGCGGAGCTGCAGGAGCCCGGCGCTCCCCGAGCCCAGCCCGGCCTCACTGGAGCACCAGCTCCAGGCTCCTGGCCAGACCCGGAGCCAGCAGCTCAGCGGGGGCTGCCTGTAGCCTGGCTGCAGACAGAGCCGCTCTCTGCCCAGCCAGCCGATGCTGCAGCCCCGAGCCCGTCCTGCGCCGCCGGAACCCCGGTGCCGCCCCTGTGGCTCCGTGCGAGCCCGCCGCCTGCTAACGAGGCTTCTGCTCCCATCAGGCGGCAAACGCGAGCCCCCGCAAAGCCCACAAACATTGCTGACACTGACAGCGCCGTCAACCAGCTGCACTCATCCTCCACATTCCAGCAGCTCGCTGGGAATTGGAAAGCTGCAGGTTTGGTCGGCTGCAAACGAGCTCAGCTCTAAGCTGTCTTGTCCCAGTCATGTCAGCACCCAACTGGAAGGAACAGCCACAGGTCAGGCAGATTTGTCTGCACCACTTCACAGCTAAACCTTGGAAAATCCATTTTTTGCCAGGAACTTCTGTCGCTGAACCTCCTTTTGGGAAAGATGCTAACTGGCTGTTTGTCATCTGATCAGAAAGGGGAATTGAATATTGCCTGGCTGTGTCAGCCTGCTGAAATTCACCCTGCCCTCTCTTTAAACTGAGAAGACATGTCTGGCACACACCTGAGCAAGACACTATGAGTAAGGCTTCTTTTCTGTACAGGTACCTGCTTCATGGTTCCTATCCAACAGAGACTAAAACTTTACAAAATCAGACATTGGCAGCACTCCCAGGATATTTTCCATTCGCACATATTTCTAAAAATGTCAATGCCAGTCTAACCATTCTCATCTGGGGAGTCTGACATCAGATGTACATTAGCCCGGGAAAAAAAATACCCAAACTGCAAGCCCCTTCTAAAAAGGAAAACAAATTCCAAGTATGCTACACTGACTCCTGCCTCTGGGCTCTCTGCAAGCGAGAGGAGGAAATTTTACAGTGTGATTTTACACCCATGGTAATTCAATTAGAAAATCAGACAAGGGAACAGGGATGGGTTTTAGAGGGACGAGAAGGGGATGATATGTGACATTCCTGTTCAGGCCTGACTTCCTGTTTGTTTGGGTTTGCTACCCAACAGCAGACAAAAAAAGTCCCAGGCAGGACCTCAAGAGCCACGTGCAGCCCTGGAAAGAAATCCAGACAGCTAAACAACACTGCATCTGGCTGTGGGAGAGCTTCCCTAGGGAGAAAGCATTTTGGCTTGAGCATTCCAGTCATCAGTCTCTGATTATTTTCTCTTCCAAATTCGGACCCTTCACACCCCTCCCCAGCATCACCTGCCTTGCCTGAGAGATGAGTGCAGCCAGGCCATGCCAGGCTGCCATTTGGCTACTGAGTCCAGGCAAGAAAATTACTGTGTCCACACCGTGCCCATAGCACATGCTGTCAGCATTCCCTCACTTTTAAGAGAGATGTCAATTTAATTTGGGCTGTCAGGAGTCAAGGAAAACAAAGGATGTGACTGCAGAGCTCAAGTCTATCTGAGCAAGATTCCTAGAATGGAATCCAGTTGACTTCAGTAGGACTAATCTGCAGCTACAGAGTGAACAGAGTGCAGGGCATGCTTCTGAGATATTTTAAATATATATTTCCATGAATGCTGCAAAAATGACTTTACAACTGCTCTCCCTCTGGGAAGTAATTAGAAAGCCCTCCTCCCTTTACTGGCTCTGATGATGACTGCATCTGCTCACCTCCAGGATGTATCCTGCACCTGAATTACACTTTTGCTTTCTTGCAAATCTTTATGTTTTCTACATGTGCATTTCCACTGTGTGTCTTGTCTCTACATATTAACTCACAATAAACAGAGTTTTCAGCCTTACTCATTTTTTTTGTTGAAACAGACTTCAAGAAATTGATACCCTGACTCAAAAAGTTCCATCACTTTTTCCCAGGTGGTGCACCTCAGCATTACAACCTCCACATTCTGGTGGCCTTTTCTTTATGACACCCACACTAAAACATGTGCCCACTCATCTGCTGAAGGAAAAATCCCATCAACCTGTCTTTAGTTGTCCCTTCAGAGGAATTTACTTCTCACGCCCTTCTTGGGGTGGTTGACAGCATTAACATCTTAAACTATTGTAGTTAGAGCTGTCAAGACCCATGGATTACAGAAAATATTTAAGTGGAAGTTTAGTTCTAGACATGCACCCTTTCTTCTCCCTCTGACTGAATTTAACTCATGCAGCATTACCCGGGGACCACTGGCATGTAGGCTCACCTTGAAGCCACAGAAGAATTCTAGTGCTGGTCCACTTTCTGCCTGTGCTGGGTGGTCTGTGGTTTCTTCACCACTAGAATGCAGTGTGTCCCCACCCCTTCCTTATTTTTTTATTTATTTTTCTTTTTAATTTACAGTCCTTTCCTGGTGCATCCTGCTGGATAGCAAGATCAGGAGATATGCTTGGCCACCAGGGCCTCAACTGGAATTCTAACCAGAGTTAGGGGATGCAGTGACTGAAACACAAAGTACAGCCTACACTAGGGCCAGGCAAGCAGGAAAATCAGCCAAAAACCAAAGCAACAGTATTCCCCTCCCACTGTCAGATCCACTTGTGCTCCTCTGTGTGCAGCTGGAAGAGCGTGTGATTTTTAGTTAGAGTTGCATATAGAAGAGTGCAGGTGGAAGCAGAATTAGATGAGAACAGATTTTGGCAGGAATAACTGTTCTCAGTGAATAGAGGTTGATTATTGTTTAAGGATGCACCAATGGGGGGAAATGTGTAAAGCTTTTAAGATACCCCAAAAATTGCCAGAGGGCAAGAGGCATCTAAGCAGGGCTGTATCTCCACTTGCCACCTTAAGAGTTTGAGGGAATGTTACCAAGCAATTAATCACAATCAACTACACTTAAAGGCTCCTGGTCACGCTGGTACGTCTGTACCCAAGCACTCTCTCCCAAAAGACTTCCTAGGCACGATGTGGGAATGAGCAGAGGCCAGGAAGGGAGCCCAGTAGGCTGAGTGCTGAACACCTTCCTTCAGAGCGAGCCTCTGGCAGCAGGAGCACAGCCTGTGTCCTGCCAGCTGGCCTCCGTGCCAGGGAATGGTCCCGGGCACATTTCCTTTTCTAATATAGATGCAGCCAGGATGTCTATGAGAATTTGCGTCTTCCCCCTCAGTGAATATCCAGCTTCCTTTTTAAGAACAGACCTACCCCATTTGCCACTAGCAAGAAGCAGTGCAAATGCTATTTTGAAATGCCCAGAGTTTCCAAGCCTTCCAGAGAGATTTCTCTCCCGTGGTCCAGAATTCTGCACTTCTCAGCTTCTGCTCCATTTTAAGTCTATCACTGACATGGAGATACTCTGGGAGACAAGTGGGAAAAGAGAATCTAACCAAAATTTTGTTGGTTACTGGAATTTACTCCACCTGCAGGAAGATGCCAGTGCCTGTCTTAGATCCACACTTCAGCACATTCTCCTAAAGGCAGATACCTGTATCCTTTCAAGGCACTGAGCAGACTTTTAAAACATGATCTTGAGAGATACTGTGCAGGTATTTTGCCCAGTGGCTGAAATCCAGAGACAACTGTGGGAGCCACCATCCCTTTCTCAGTCAAATGCTCTGATAACTCAGCTCTGGATTCCTGCTCTTCCCTTTGCTTCCTCTTTGGCTCAAGAAACACTGTCTCCTTCAAAGCACAGAGGCTAAGCTTGAGCTAGAGGGCATTCCTTCCCAGAAGAAGCTTTGTCACCGTCCAGACTCCCTGCTTCTTTGCACCATTCTCTTGCATAATAAATCATCATGTATTTTCACAATAACCTTCTTTTAAACAGCCCCCTTGCGCAGCACTACCTTGAAAACTACTGTTTGCTGAACTGAGAAACTCACACAATTTGCTCTGCAAATTCATGTTAAATGAATCACATTCAATCACACCCCATTAGATTTCAAATCATTTTAAACAAGACAGAAAAAAATTATAAGGCTACATTGCTTAAATAATTCAAATAAATTTTCACCTTTCCAATCACAGGCATCTCCACCTATAATTAAGCAGCAAGGAGGGAGAGGTTTTAAATGTGTTGAACTTGCTTGAGAGGATTAAGTATGGTATAATGTAACTAATCTCTACTAACTGAAGAGAGCAAAGCAAGCCCTGGTATGGATTTTGGGATGTTTTCTGGGGGAAATACTATGTGCTAGGACACCAGCACTGGAGTGAAATCATGCAAAGGAAGAAATTCTACCTGCTCCTTGTACACCCCAGACCCTTAGACCAGTGCAGTCCATTTAAATCACAACTTTTCCTGCAGCATCTTCACGGAAACATCAACCCTGACATGAGTATTTATTATGCAGCTGTCCTGTCATGAGAAGAGCTGCAAGGTTTCGTGGCACTCCTCGCCCACAGGAGTGAGGAAACCACCACTCCTGGCCAGGGTTGGACATGGGATTTGAGAGGAGACACCTTCTATTTCAACATTTATGTCCAAACTGGCTTTGTCAGAAAACTAGAGAAGGTCAGAGTAACCACTGTCTTGAGGGAAGTTATTACCTGTTTCCATCCAAGGTGGCTTCTCCAGCAACATTCTTTCCAATGTCAATTTTAACACAACCACAGCAGTTTTCCACAAAATTGCAAATGACAATCTCCATGGCACACCACAGTTGAAGCACAGAAATAAGATATATCTTTTTTTCTCTTCTTGCTGTCAATCAAGTGTTAAAACCTACACTGATTTATTTGGAAACATCCCCCTGATGACTGTGAATTTTTTATACAGAAGACAACTTGCAGATGACTTTTGGCAAATTCTAAATTCTATATGGAAAATCATTAATTCTGCAGTAACCATAAAGACTGTGTGCTAGGAAGCCCAAACTCTAATGAAAAAAATTTGTTGCCACCTAGGAAGCATATTAATTTTACTTTTGGATCAGGTGATTTCTGGGGAATCCACAGCTTCTCTGGGCAACCTGTGCCGCCCTCACAGGGAAAAAATTCTGCCTAACATCCAATCTAAACCCACTTTCTGTCAGTTTGAAGCCTTCTTTTTCTTTAAACAAGTTGGTATTTCTCTTCAAAACTTCTAATGCTAATTAATTCCTTAGTCATGTCATTATCAGCTTTATTTTTTTCCTATTCCAATTAACATATAATTTCATATATATATATGAACATATATATATATGACATATATAACATATAATTAATATATAATATTCATATAATTTCAGTGGTTACTATAACCACATTTTTCACAATATTTCATCATACAATGTTCTGGTCAATGGGCCCACAGAGTTACTGGAGAATTTCTGTGTTTACTCCTCCTATAGGCTGACACACTGATGTCAGGTGGCATGACCAAGCTCCACTGAAGACTATCAGCACCCTGAAGTCCCAAATTTAGGCCAGAGAAACAGAACTTTAACAAGCTGACCAGGAGAACTGAGGACCAGTTAATGCATACTAAAAGAAAGTAAATAAACCCCAACAAATAACAAACAAACCAACCAAAACCCAAACATTACAGAACATACAAAAAGACTTAATGGCACAGTCTAAAAAAAAAATATTTAGTGGTGCTGTATATAGCAAAAGTCATGGCAGAATGATTTTGTAACAACGATTTCAATTGGTCATAGGCTATATTATCATAAAGACATTTTCTATTTCATTTTTTGGACATTTGTAGCTGTGGAGTGAGGCTGGTGGTCACAGTGACATGGCTAAAGCTGAACTAAAGGCAGGCAGATGCTGCTAGAGCTTCATCTCCCAGTTTCCTTGCTGTCCCTCTGTCCTGCACGGGAACGGCCTCGTTATTCCTGAGGCTTCTCCCACACCCTGCCTGCCACACAACATCCCCATTGTAGATTCGTTCTCTCGATGGTTAGATGATTTACTTCAGGAGACGGGGTTGCTCATGGAACACGTGCTTTATTCTCAGGGGTCGTGGGTGCCAGGGTTTGCCATCAGCTGCCAGCCCAGCTGCTGGCGTGGTTCCAAGAGAGTTCCAAGAGAGCGAATTTCCTGTTACAGTCTATTTTATCCTATTCTGTGTTGAATATTCTATTTACAGTGACCAACAGGTGTGAGACACAAATCCTATAGAATTTACATACAGCCTATGAGAACTACTAGATTTGAATAAGGCACTACCTTCTTATGCTAATTTCTATAATCCCTTCTTCCTGCTATCCTGCAGACCCTTTTTCTGCCTGGTCACTGGTATTGCTCAATATCCTGTCCTCTGAACTGGCATCCCTTCCCATATCAAAAGTGACCGTCATTTCTACCTCACTCACTGGCCCAATGTTCTCCGAACCTACTGCTAAACAATCATATCTATAAGGTTTCCCTGTATCACCTTCCCCAACACCCCATCCCACCGATGGCCAAGTGGCAAGGCCAAAGTCTTGATGAGGTGCTTAAAGCCCTCCTTCCATTGCTCCCTAAATATGGCAGCAACCACCCTGAGGCCCCTGCCAAATTCCACTCCTGTTCATGGCATCTTGCTAAATGGCTGGATCAGGTGTCGGCGAGGAAGCTCGTCCCTCACCACGGCTCAGTGGCACTGTCACGTGCCACCAAACGCTCTCCTCATCTGACCTCAGCACCAGCTTCAGTGACGCTGATCAGGAAAAGGAATTTCTTCACAGGAAAGGTTGTTGGGCATTGGAATGAGCTGCCCAGGGAGGTGGTGAAGTCACCATCCTCGAAGGTGGCCAGGAAGCAAGTGGACGCGGCACTCAGCGCTCTGGTTCCGTTGACAAAGTGATCGGCCACAGGTTGGGCTTACTGACTTTTGAGGTCTTTTCCAACCTCAGCGGTTCTATGACAGGTTTCAGAAGAGCCAGACTTTGTGTGCACACAGGTGTCCCCACTGAGAGTGCTCTGAGAGTGCTTTGTTCCCTGATGGGAGGTGAAGGGCAGTGCCTGGAGAATGGCTCAGTGCACTGCAGCTCGAGAGCCTCGCCAGCACCACCTCCACCAGAGCAGCAGTGCCTGCAGCTGGAGAGGCCAGGGAACAGCCAGCAGATGTGCCACGTTCTCCTTACAGAGCCCAAACCAAAAAAGCACACAAAAGAGGGATTTGTTGTGGCGTTCAGAGCAGCATTAACTCCCCTTTGTGTTCAGTGACCCCACCCCAGATGGGTCACGGTGCACAGCTGCTGGCATCCAGTCCTTGCCTGCAGAGCCACCCAGAGCCATGCAAGAGACCACAGGGGGACTCTCTCTCTTCCCTGAGATCTACATTTTAGACCTCCCAGTCCAGCCAAGCCCACTCCTATTTGTGCCTCTCCGAGCCCTCATCCCCTTTGAAAGGCTTGGTCTTCTTTTCCACAGCCTTTTCTTTACCCTGCCTGTACACAGAGCATGGTGCAATTGTTCACAGAGCTCCGGGAGATGAATGGTGTTATGTAACTGCTTGTTACTGTTTATCGTTTTTTAGGATGATGGAAAAGTAAAAGGGAAATGTGGACTCCCCTTGGGGCCAGGCTAAGCAAACTAAACTTATATTACTGGTGACCCAAATGAACATTCACCTCAGCACCCCCTAGAATGCATTTCAGTGCACAGTGTCCCACGTGAGAGCACAAGCCATTAATAGCTACAGCATTTGTGGGGTAAGGGAGCTTCTCTGTTGCAGCTCCTAGCCAAAAGAGTTTACAAAAAAGTGTTGGTTTGTTGTTTGGCTGGGTTTGTTTGGGGTTTTTTATGTCTGCAATGATTTGCTATTCTTTAAGCTCTGGTATCTTGATGCTTTTGATATGGCAAAGAGGTCTGATTCAGCCTGCTGTTCATTCCAGGTCAGCTAACATAAAATGAATAGTGGTTAGGACATATTTCCTTCTTGTGATGAGCCTGGAAGAGAAAACTCTCTTCCTGTCTCACATCTCCAGGAGCCTTCTTGGAGGGATTCAGTTCTCTTTTACTCTCACACTCTTTTGCAGCACAAATTTGCATTGGCACATTATGTGACTGTACCATGTACCCACATATTTGCCCCAAAACCCAAGGGGAACCAATGGCTCCAAGGTTTCAGCCCAGTTTATAACTCATATTTAAATAACCATCAGAGAATCAAGGAATACCCCAAGCTGGAAGGGACCCACAAGGAACATCCAAGTCCAACACATGATTTCAAACCTCAAAATCATAAAGATCAGCGCATCTAAAACACTTGCTGAAAATTGTGTTGTTTTAGGCATGTGTTTGTGCTAAATGGTCTGTTGAACTGGGCTCTGACCATGCTCCTGGTCACATTACTCAGTGTTTTGCAGCAGGACCTCTCATTAGAAAGCAAATCCTTGACTGTCCTACAAGCCAATAGAAATTATGTATTTATTTGTAAAGGTGTCAAAACCAAATTTGTCTGAACTGTGCTTAACAACTGTTTAGAAACCCAAACCAAGCAAATATTTTTAACCATACTCTGAGAATTATTTGTTTTCTTTCGAATGGAAAGTTCTGTTGTTTTGTTATGGAAAAACATAGCATATTCAAACAGAAGGCTGAATTTAATTTCCTGTCAGGTGAGTGAGCTCAGGCAGCTTCAGGAAGAGAAGGCAGCACTTGAACTTGTACTTCCACAAGGAGAGAACCAATTCAGTGAAAGGAACAAAAGGACACACGGTGGGAAGAAGAAAAGTAAAAAAGGAGGGAGGAAAATCAGGCCTTCTCTTTGTGTCACCAAGATCAGCTTGACCAATGCCCCGTAGCCCTGATCTGCTTTCACCTCCATCAGCTTGCTGCAATTACTACTGAGATGTAATCCAGATCCCTAAAATCCTTACACAGGATTCCAAACAAGTGGCTGTGTGGACACAGTGCCCCTGCCCTGAGGAGCTGACAGCCCAATCCAACACAACAGAAAGCTGGAAGACCAAACTCTGGTGGTCAGGAAGGTGGGGGTAGTAGTTCAAGAAAGGCCACCCCAAAACTTTATCCTGAAAGACTCACTGCAATTGTTTGGTGCTTATTCAGGTGAGTCAGATGGATGTGATCACCGAGAGCAAATCAAAGCTCTTGTCTGGGCAAAAAGCCCTACTCTAAGTCCACCAGTGACAAAGATCTCAGCCTGTGCAGCGGAGTTACACCATTTCTTTGTTCCATCTGAGATTCAGCCTCACCACACAGCTGATTCTGCACTTCCCCCTGGTGCAACAACTCCCACCAAAGCAAACTGGAGATCTCCCTGAGTCTGGAGTGCAGCTGCACTGGGCACTTTTCCTGTCAGTCTTGTTTCAGACAGTTCCTCAGCACCTTACAGCTTCATTCCCCATCTACATAAACAGGCAAACCAACAAGAAACCAACATCTGAAATTCTAAAATTAATGTGAAAGATGCTGTTCTCTAGTATGAGATTCAAATTCCTTCCCCTCAGCCCTAGGTTTTGGGCTGAGCACTCTGTTCATGAAAAGTATGACTTGCTTGGCACTCATTTTAGTGTCTAGGAAGGAAGAAATCATTATGCACTTGGACATTATCATTAAAGAGCATGGTCAGGGACAGGAAAGCAGCATTTGAGTCTGAGGGAGAGAATGTCAGAGCGCTGCTCTGCAAAGCTGATCTCAATTTATCTCAGGACATAGATGAGTTACTTCAATAAATTATAATCCCAACTGAGCACTTATTTATATTAGAAAATTTGTTAGAAACAAACCTTGAGCAACGTTGACAATCAAGCCTTCTCCTCTCTGCTACTCTTGCTGTGCCACAGGATGTGGGAAAGGCATGGAACATCCTTCAGCAATAAAACAGAAGCTGGAGGGGGAAACAGAGATGTCCTTTGCAAGAGAAATGCTAAGAAAGCTCTTTGAGCTAAAGGAGCAACTTTGTGTTGGTCTTGAGAGCAAGCTGTGATCTCGATGAAGGTAACATGTCACTGTCTCTCAACAACACCTCAACTGTAAAATCCACAGCGCTGAGAAGGTTTTGTTTGGAAATAAAAGAAACCAGGGGTGTGTTTTGATGAAAAGATGGTGCTTTCCATCCGTGTCCAAGAGAAAAGCCACACAATGGTTATTTAAGCAGCACAGCACACCATGTTCGACTCCTGAAGTGCCATCCACTCCCGGTCTGAGATAACTAAAACCAGAGAACTGTGTACACAAATGGTGTGTGCATACATAAGGGTGACTGATACACACGCTCAAGGAATCTGGAACGTACAATGAAAACAGTTTTGCAGGTATTGCACTCAATATTCTACTTTCTCATTGTGCCTATCCACTCCCTCACGTTTTTGATCTGTTGTGCACTTGAAAATCTGTTCAGATCACTTTTGATCTGTTGTGCACTGGATTGAAACCAGTAACAGCAGACAGTGTATTTTTTTTTTCCTTTCTATCTCAAAAATATAACAAAGGTATAAAACTGTAAAACCACAAAAAAAGAAAAAAAGAAGCTGCACATACTTTTTTGAGTGGGGCCAGTAAGCACATGACTGAATTACTTAAAAACTCTGAAACAGGAAGGTAACTAATAAAATCATTTATAAAGAAGTATATCTACAATATTTAATAACTTAAGGCTCACAAGAAACTAACATATCAATGACAAACAGAAGTTTTCTGCTCTAGGGTTCAAAGCACCAAATTCACTTCACATACAAGATAACCAGATCTGTACTAATCACTAGTGGAAAACTCAGAAAGTGCTGATCTGCTAATGTTCCTAGTGCTTTAATGATATCATATTTCACAGGAATAAGAAATCTCCTTTCAACCATAAATACAGTCATACAGATACAAAATATATCTGAATAATTTCAATTTGAAACTACAGTACAAAACCCCTCCACCTCCCCCCTCCCATCCCCAATCCATTCATTCTCCACACACACATCTCCCCAGTTCTTTATACTAAACTCGGAGCAACTGAATTGGTTACAAATTACCCACTTAAAATCAATGACCATTTGCTAAAATAAATTTCTACAAATTAGATTTTTCACTGTCATAATTTACCAGCTCCTGCATCATGGAGCGTATCTTAGTCTATTTTAAAAATAGGTGACCCTTTGTGTCATGGAAAAAGAACATAAAAACATGTATTCCTGGAGGACTGCTCAGGACAGTGATCAATTTATAAAATACAGCCTGACTTAAAAAACTAATTGGTACTAAAAGAATAATTATAGTAGCAAGTTTCTGACACCAGAAAATCCTTATGCCCCTCTGAACTCTGTCTCCTCTCCTCACAGGTCTGTTTCCCTGTTGGTGTCCAGACAGAGAGCATAGAGGGATTTTCTGAGATCTACGTTACTTTTGGCTTTGATAGTGGCTTTTTCTAAAGAGCTGGTGCCATTGTTGAACTCCTCACTGTTTTCCAAGTGCACAACAGATTTGTTCAGAGAGTTTTTACTGGGTCTTCTCTTTGCTTCTCCCCCCGCAGTGCTGCCCTGAGCACTGCTGTGCTCATCTTTGAGGATAGCCTGCTCTTCGTGGTCAGTCTCTCGGTGGTAGAAGTAGTTGAAGTTGGACACGATGACAGGGACAGGCAGGGCAATGGTGAGCACACCCGCAATGGCACACAAGGAGCCCACAATCTTGCCCCCCACAGTGACAGGTCTCATGTCCCCATAGCCCACAGTAGTCATGGTTACCACTGCCCACCAGAAAGCATCAGGGATGCTTGAGAAATGAGACTCGGGGTCATCAGCCTCAGCAAAGTAGACAGCGCTGGAGAAGAGGATCACCCCGATGAAGAGGAAGAAGATGAGGAGGCCCAGCTCCCTCATGCTAGCTTTCAAAGTCTGTCCCAAGATCTGCAGCCCCTTGGAGTGCCTGGAGAGCTTGAAGATCCTGAAGACTCTGACCAGGCGGATGACTCTGAGGATGGCCAGGGACATGGCTTGCTGCTGGCCCCCACCCCCATTGCTACCACCAGCCCCAGGCTGCTGCTGCTCATGGGCCAGCTCGGTGCCCAGGGTGATGAAGTAGGGGATGATGGCCACGATGTCGATGATGTTCATGATGTTGCGGGAGAACTCGGGCTTGCTGGGGCAGGCGAAGAAGCGCACGAGGAGCTCAAAAGTGAACCAGATCACACAGGTGGTCTCGATGATGAAGAAGGGGTCAGCCAGGCTACTGGGTGGCTGCATGGGTGGGGAGTCCCCGGGCGTGCCATTCAAACCTCCACCTTGTGGGGGCAGGGGTACGGGCATCTCCCGCTCGTCCCTGAACTCGGGCAGGGTCTCCAGACAGAAGGTGATGATGGAGATGAGGATAACCAGCACGGAGACGATGGCGATGGCCCGGGCTGAGCTGGAGCTCTCAGGGTACTCAAAGATGAGCCAGACCTGTCGCTGGAACTCATTGCGGGGCAGGGGCTTCTCCTCCTCTTTGATGAAGCCCTCATCCTCCCGGAAGCGCTCCATGGCCTCCTCACCCAGCTGGTAGAAGCGGATCTCGTCGGCGAAGACGTCGATGGAGACATTGACGGGCCGGCGGAGCTTGCCCCCGGACTGGTAGAAGTAGAGGATGCCGTCGAAGCTCGGCCGGTTGCGGTCGAAGAAGTACTCGTTGCGGAGCGGGTCGAAGTAGCGAATGCGCTTGTCGGGATCCCCCAGCAGCGTGTCGGGGAACTGGTTGAGGGTGCCCAGCTGCGTCTCGAAGCGCAGCCCGGAGATGTTGATCAGCACCCGCTGGTGGTGCATGGCGCCTGGGTTGGCCGCCGCCGCCGCCTCCTCCTCCTCGTCGCCCGCCGCCGCCATGGCCATGCCCCGGCGGTGTCCCCCTTCCTCGGGCGGCCCCATGTCCGCGGCGGGGCGCGGGGCGCGGGGCGNAGGCAGGCGCGTCTGAGGCGGCGGGCATGCTGCGCTCGCCGCGCCGCTGCCGCCGCCGGTCACCTCCGGGCGGCCGCGCTGCCCTGCCCTGCCCTGCCCTGCCCTGCCCGACCCGCCTCCCCTCACTGCGCCGCCGAGCGCGGCCGAGCGCGGCCCGGGGGAGCCGCCCGGGGACCCGGATATGAACGAGCGATCATTATATTATGGTCGCTTGACGTCAAAGAGGATCCCTCCTGCTCCGCGCCCCCGCGCAGGCAGCAGCAGCATCCCCCGGCGAGCCGGGATGCCGCATCCCCCCGCGCCCCGCCCCGCCCCGCCCCGCCGAGGGGCTGCGCGCCGGGGCGCGGACGCGCTCGGGTAGCGGGGCCCGGCCCTGGGGATGCCCACAGGTGCCTGGGCGGGGGATGTGCGGCGGGGGCACCGCTCCGGAGGTGCGGGAGGCCGGGCGCCGGCAGTATCTGCGCCCGGGCAGGGGGCTAGGGCTGCCCTCCGGGCCGGGGGCGAGGGGCACAGGGCTCTCCGCTCCGCAGCCCGCGCCCCCGCAGCGCCGGGGGATTACGGAGCGGCCCCCGCGCGTGGATTTGCTCGCAGCGAGCGCTTCTGGCTGCAAACCCGCGCTCACCTCTAATGAAAATCAGAACTGAAAGCCCCGGGGATTGCAGGCGCCTTTTGGCGTGTGTCCCCCCCCTCCCCATTCCCCAGCGGAGTAAGAACAAAGGAAGGGATTGGGTATTTCTTTTTTTCCGCTTTGCCTTTGCTTTCCCCACTCCCGCTCCCTCGAATTTCTCTCTGAATTAGTGCGGCTCCAAAAGGTGCTTCCCAAGCCAGCAAACGACATTTCTGCTATGCTGCTTTCATGTTAACATTTGCAAATACTTTCCCATTGATGCATTCTTAAACCCACATCCAAGGCTGAAACATTTCAGTAGATGCACATTTTATTAGAGAGAAGCAAGCAGCTTTACACAATTACTTCAATTACAGATCAGTAATACAGTCGATGGTAAGATCTTACTTTCTATATTCAAGCCATGAACTCATCCATTCTATTCAAGGTTTGCAGGGAAATACCCTAAATATGTAAATAAATACTGTAGGATGAGAACCTGTAGGTATATATTATACCACTCCAGTCTTGTGGAGTTTCTGGTTTTCTAACAAAATTGAGTGTGACCATTTTGCCTTCCAGTTGGCATCACAGTGACATTCTTTTCTAAATCCTTATGTTGCTACTCATAGCTCCATCAAACACTTCACCTTGATTCACTGTGACTAGTGGCTTTCCCTTAATTTAAAACATTACTTCTGTGTATGAAATATGCCCAAAGATATTAAAAGCAGTTCTAAAATAGAAAACCATAATTGTATTAAGTGGTTTCTGTAAGTGGTGGCTTGCATTTTATGTCCGACAACTGAGCACAGAATTGCCAACCTGTTTGCCACCATGCCAGTGAAGGACCGCTTTACTAACACAAGTAATGTCTAGAGGCAAAATTATGTAGAAGATAACTTCTTCTTTGAAAATAATGGCGCTTTGATTTACAGTTATTTAATGGAATAACATCCTAAACCTGCAAAATGTAGGACAGCACCCTTTGGGACTAGCAAAACCCATGACAAACACAGACACACCACAGACACCACAGACATCACACCACAGACCTGCGCACCCCAGCAAGGAGTGGCTGATCTGTGACCAATGCATATCAGGGATTACAACCAGAGAAGGGCTTGCACACTCAAAAATTATTCTGGTTTTCCAACTCCGTCAGCTCCTGTAATGGAAGGCATTCTCCCTCCAAACATTGCCTGAGGAATAACCATTTATTTCAGGAGAAAACATCCTCAGACAACTGTGATAGTGGGCACCACTCAGGGCAGAATCAAGTGTACAGAGGAGCTGTAATTTGCTGCCTCTTAGATGGTTGTATCTATTCTGCCATTCCTTCATCAATAGCAGGGAATGCCTGGGAGGGACCGTGCTGAATTTAAGTTCTAGTTCAAGTTTCTAGCCTTTCTAAGTATCAAGCTGCTGTGTTCGCATCCTGAATTTGAAGGTGGATGGGATTATGCTAAAGTGCAAAGAAAAAGCAAGACTTGCCCAAATTCTCTTGGATAAAAGCCTCACAGAAACCCTATGAAGAAAATGTACACTATTAATTGATGGATCAGACAAATGCAGCGGCTTGCACAGCATTTGAGTAACTTGTAGCTACTTTCTTTGCAGCTTTAAAAGGTCTGAGAATCTCTTACAGTGTCTGTATGCGTGGATACAAAAGAAGAGCAGAGAAAAGGGACAAGAGATAGTGGGAGGATGATGTTAAAGGGGCAGGAGCATCTACTCCAAGCAGGGAATTTTAAAGGACAATTTTTATTTAATAGCCTTCATTTTTTCAGCTCAGTGTAAAGACCCTGAACACTCTCTTGAAAAGCAGCAGAAAGCCAGGGTACTGGAGAGAAAGGATGACATACAGACTTGGGAAGAACGGTGCTGAGATGTGCTACTAATGTTTTAACCAAGCACTCCCTGAAAAGAATTTATTTGTCCACGTACTTGTGATTTAGCCAGATGTATTTTCTACCCTGAGCACAGGAAATCAGTCCTTTACACTCCAGCACATCCACAACAAAACCTACTATTCACTGCAGCTGCCACTGTGCCATTCCATAGCAGGTGTGGCTGCTGGGAGATGTCCTTCAGTGTCCCGCAGCAAGATGACAGACCCATCCCACGGAGAGATCCCACATGCTGAGAAATGGGCTGTGGGGACGGTCTGCAGGGGCTGCATTCACCTGCCCACACCCAAACACACTCATGCACACACTGCACTCTCTGGTACCCTGACCAAGGACACCTTGGGGACATCCAGTCTCCTCACAAACACTCCCTCTTGGGCCATCCCTGTCACTGATAGAGCGTTGCAGCATCACAAAAATAAAAACGCGATGCTGAGAGGTGAAAAGAGGCACACCAAGCTCTTGAGGCTGTCCACAGCCCTCGTCCTCAGTGCCGATGGCACTCCATGTGTCTCCCTCGGCACATTTTGTGGGTACAGGGACCCCAGGGTGACGCGGGTGACTCCTTTTTCCTTCCCCGTGTGTTGACTAAATAATAGCGAGGTTGTGACAGATGGTGAGGAAATCATCTGAAGCTGAGAGGAAACTGAAAGGGTTAAAGGCAAATCCATGCCTCTGCCACTTGGTTAATTCCTCAGCAGCCTGATCCCACGTTGAGATGATTCAGGCCAGAGAGGCACTGCCACAGCCCCCAGGGAAGACCCTAGAGAAAAGACTCGTATTTCCTGTCCAGGAGGATTAAGTACAAGGCCATTGACAAATCACAGCAAACATCTGGATGCAGGCACTCCATCTATCAAGCCCTAATCCACGAGGCTATTCATTAATGAATTCAGCACATTCACGGTGTTCTATATATAGGGCTGGCTGATCTTTTTAAATGTTTGGCTTCTAGGTGATTTACATCTGTATCAACAGATTTTTATTTTTTGAGTGAAGCAATCTACTGTATTCTGCTTTTGTTTAATTGTTTAGAGTAATTATTTTGCCTTTTTAAAAAAGCAAACAACACAGCCTTATTTTCTGATAGTATATAAAAAATCCAATAGCTAAAACCCAGCCATGTCCCTGCATTTTATATTGCTTTGCAATTTTAAGCCCAAGTTCCTCTGGAAACTTTCCACCACACAGGGATGGAAAAAACATTAAATAGTAATTGATTTTCTTTTCTGTATTTTGTTTTGATTAAAATGAGAATCCCTCTCATTTATCTTCAGACAGAAAGTAAGCACTGAGTAAATGGTCTGGTTAATTCAAAAGTAATTTGATCAGAACATCCATAATTTACATTGACTGGAACAGCGGGAAAGATGCTGAGCACTACCAGATATCAAGCTTATTCATTTCAGCAGCCTGCTTGCACTATGCTTTACATCTTGTTCATGTAAACTGCTCTAGGAACATCTAATGACCCACATTTTATAAGGGGGTGCTTAGACACCACCTTGCCCTCAAAAGTCATCTGTTAAGATTGACTAACACTCCAGCCTGCTCGCAGCAAACACTGCTGTGGAGCCGAGCGTGTTGTTTCCCACAGAGCTGTGCCAGCCTCCTTCCAGAGGAATCTGCAGCCTTTGTCACTGATATTGGTAGAAGCAGCATTTGGCCCAGAAGGGTTTCACAAATCCAGCTGCGACAGGATATTTTCAATTCATCCTCAAAACTTTGGACTCTGGCAGACAGCATGAGCCATCCAGGCTTGCAATTTATCATTTCCCTCCCCTTTTGACTTCCAGTGCTTTGCTGTGGTATAATCTTTAATTCCAGGGACTTGATCTTAGAGGAGAAATCCCATTTGGTGCCTTTATTCTCTGTTAAATTCCAGGAGGTCATAGCTGTGCTCTCAGGTTTTTTGTCACAATAGAGTGGCTCAGGTGGACAGTTCCAACTGAGATAACCCAATTTTAAAGCAAGAGAATGAAGACAAGCAAGTGCAGTCTGAAGGAGCAACCTGCAGAGCCACTCAGCTATACCACTGCAGTTTTTTCTTCACTGCCAGTGCAAATACCCTCACAAGTGAATTTTTGCTTGCATCAGTGCTCCTGTAACAGCTGTGCTCCGTGCCAGTGTCTGTTCCTGTATGGAAAGCATGGTGTTTCTGGGCAAACTCAATCCCTCCTTATCAGTCAACTGAAAATGCTTCATTTTCATCCTATGCCATCAAAGTCACACCAACAAAAATCTTTTACTCATTCAAGATCAGACTGCTCATTCAGGCTGTGAGGAAGAGAGACAGGAATAAATCAAAGGTTTCATGTCTAGAACAAATGGGGACAGTGGTGTCTGATTTAGGTGATCAGTCACTTCAAGCTGTCAAGTGACAGCTTTGTACTTTCATGTTTTGTTACCACCTATGTGGCCAGTGACACTCCAGAATCCGTTGCTCTGTCACACACAGATGCAAATTAAGCTGCATAGGCTGCCTTAAAAAAAGCTAAATGGCATGTTTACAAATTCATATATTTTAAGAGTGGAAAAGCATTGAGTAATCTCATTCAGATTTCCTGCTCATTTCTAATTTTTAAGCTATCATCAATCAAGGAAAATCAAAATACATGATGCTTATTCTGGTATAAAATTATGAGTGAACTTAGTTACTACATTCTGAAAACATTGAAGTGAGGAGAAACTGAGGTTGAAACTTACTCACATATAGGAAAAAGAGCATTAGATTGCTTTGTGAGTGCAGATAATTTAGCCAGCTGCAGGAAATGCTCTACCACATAACTAGAGGGCCAAATGTACTGATGGTTTAAGCAGGAGGGGGCAGTAAATGAATCATTAAGTGGACAGGAGTAATGAAACAGCTTTACTTGCACTGAGTCTTCAGCTCTGGGGAGCCTCCAGGGGAAACCCTCCACAAGAATACGTCAGATACACAGCAGATCCCATTTTCCTGTCTTTCCAAACAAAGGGAGGAATGAAGGACCCACTCAGGGATTTGCTAGTTAAAATTCTGACAGACGTAGAACTCCAGCATGCAAAAGTGTGACTATTTATTTACTAACTAGCATGGAAAAATATTTGACAGGAAGAAAACCGACTAGCACAGATGCAGTGATTCTCATACTCTCGAGTGACAATCAGAAGAGAGACTGCTGAAATCAAAGGAAGGACATTTATGATGTGTCCCTGTGACAGTGTGAACAGGTCCTTTGTGGCTGTGTGTGAAGGGGAGGAGGGTGAGGAATGGCACAATATTGTTTTATCTTCCACATGTGTGAGGAAGGGCTGAAGGAAAGGTTTGGGGTATGAACACAGAGCAGTGAGGAACAAGTTGAATTAATTTTTTTGTAGCCACTCAACTCCAGATTGGTGTATGGCACAAAGATGTTTTAGGGCACATCCATTTGCCAGGTTCAGGTCAGCTCTAGTCCTCTGGACATTCCCAGTGGAGTTAGACTTCTTTATATTTGAGGTGAATTTGGCTTGGCAATGGCAATGCACCATGTCACTAATTTCAACCCTCTCCTTCAACACCTTCGTATTTCACAAAATCCCACTACTCTGTAATACCTGTTTTAATCAACAGAGCAGGATTGAATCAATAATTACCACTTTGCAGTTTAATTAGGATTTTCAAAGCAGGAGCACATCAAAACTTTAACAGTCTGCAGATTAATATAAGTGCCAAATTCTTGGTGTAATTGATTTAGGAGCAAAAAAAAAGAAGCCAACTTGTGATATCTTAAAATCGATGGAGCTATGCAGCTTTGCACTGCCCAAAGAATTGATTTTATACATTTTGTATTCATTCTTATACAATTAGATAGTTGCTTAGGTTGCTTATGGTGTTAAACTCTTTATGTTTGACTGGAAGCAAAATTTAAAAATAACAGTATTAAAAATAATAACAAATTGGAGAAAAAAGTTATGAATAGGGAACATCAGTCTATTCTTTCTAGTTCAATTATGGCATCTATAAGGAGCAATACCAAGTATGTTCATGCATTAAAATCCTCTATTGGTATGAGAGCAACCAAAGGGAAATAAGCATTCCAGAAAATGGGACATGGTGACTCCTACTGCACTAGTTTCTTACTAGGATGAAAGTGCTAATAATGCCTTCTTTAGCTTCAGGACAGTGGAGACACCTGTCCAGCCAGACAACCTAATGTCCAATCTTACTGCTGCTTATACTGATATGAAGTTAAACCATCAGAACCACCCCAGTCCAAGCAGGACAGAGTGGGATGCAGTGTACAGCTGAGTGCATCCTGCAGTCCCTAGGGATTCCTGGCTGCTTCTGCTACCTGGACATTGTTTTCCAGGCTGGAGGCACATGATCCTGCCTGATCTACAACACCAAGCTGAGATAGTTTTGTGGATTTAAAGAAACCCTCTACAGCCTAAGAAATGAGGCAGGGAGTTGTAGCTGGCTGCTAGACCTTGAACACTGAGTTAAAGACGAAAGGGTAAAACACCTTATTTGGCAAATGTCCCAAAGCCTGCTATGCTGGTGGTTTAGCTTGGCCTCAGCTTAATTAAATGTGCTTCTCAGTTCTTTAATCCCTGAGTTTACATCATTCCTTTCTTCCTAACCTGGGATATTTGAAGGCAAGACATGAATCTCACACTCACTCCTCAGATACATTTTGTTTCTGAAACCACATCACAAGCAGGAGAGAACACGCGCGTTCATCTGACTGTGCTCTCTGTCCTCCTTGATTTCCTTTAGGTCAGCTTTTCCCGCTTTCCCCTAAGGTAGGTCCAATAGTGGAAGTGTGGGAAGAGAGCCAAGAGGCTGAGGATGTAGAGGCAGACTGCAGTCTTGAAGCCATCAGGGAATGGGCACTCTGTGAAGAGGTTGTAGGAAGAGCGAGCAGCAATGGCCACAAACTGGCACTGGAAGAGGTGGAAAAAAGAAGCAGCCAGATTAGGGAACCTACATGAGATACACCTCAGCTGGCCATTGAGACCATCACAGCCATCACAACATCCTAGCAGTGTCCTCAAGCCAGAGGATCACCTGGTTCCCTCTCCTGACATCCCTGGGAACCTGCCTTTCAAGCCCAGCAGTGTTTTCCCAGCAGGAAAGATGCCCATGAAACCTGGAGGTTTCACCAATCCAGCCTCTCCTGCCCTTGGCCCATTTCTGTGCCACAGTGTAGTAACTGAGATGCTGGAATATGGAAACTGAAGGTGGGAGATTCCTCTTCCCCAGTGGTAATCAGGTTATTATACCCACAATTATTTTGATTTGTATTTTAGCCTGCAGGAAGGAACTACAGATACCACCTTTATTCATTTAAACGTTAATTTATTTTTTTTTTGTATTTTACTAAGTCACCTGTCTCAATACCCTGAAGCAATGAGTTCTACCTACCAAAAAGCTATTAAGTATTTTTTTTCCTGTGCTATAATTTGCATTACAAATACCTTTTTATTTCATGCAATGCTTTCTTGTTCTGCTTTGCCATGCAGGCTAAGTGAGAATTCTGGAGCACCCTTCACTGCACCACTATTTTACACATAGCCCCTTCCCTTGTAACTATATACTTTTGGTTTGCAAAGCCTCTCTTTGAGTGGAAAAATCTCTCCTGCAACCCTTGTCCTTGTCTGGACCATTGCATTTATGCTGTATCTTTGAAAAAAACACAGGGTTTTCTGGACTCATGACCTCATCAGAGATGAGGGAAAGAAAATCCAAAGGAATTTTCTAGAGAGAAATTCACACATTTCTCTTTAACTTGCCTGTTTGCATGCAGTTAGAAACACCCTTCCTTTCTGAAGGAACTGAATCAAGGCTCCCCAGTCTTCTGCCCTATTGAGAATCCAAAGTTGCCCTGAATCACTCCACTCCCCACCTCTTCATGTCAAGCTCTGTTTTCAGTGCTCCTTATACAATATAAAAAGGAGGAATCCAATTGCTAATTTTTCTCTTCCCTTCCCATTACAAAGCTGTGGATTATTAGTTTGATATGGTCACTGAAGGCCTCTGACAGTCTTGTGAAAGCAGCATTTGGAGCAGGTCAGCCATGGCTTCACCTCTCAGAGTGGCACATGAGGGCACCTGGGGACGTGCTGCTCTCCATGGGCAGCAAACAGAGATTGAGCCAGTGAGGTGACAGGCAGCAGGGGCCATCACACCTGACCCACGGGAGGCAGGGAAGAACACTTGGAGCTAATTACCATCTGCAGGATGGTCAGGCAACGCTTCCACCACAGGTGCTGGCACATCCGCAGTCCCAGGCTGGCCAGGGCGCAGTAGCCGTACGTGAAGATGTGGATGAAGGAGTTCAGCATCCCAATAAAGAAGGCTGAGGAGTGAAGAAGTGAGGGTGAACAAGGCACACGACCCATTCCAGGCTAACCCTGTGAAGGGCTCACAGCCACTATGATGATGCTTCCAAAGTACACCACATCCACCCCTGTGCATGAGCATTCCACCTGGCCCTGCCATGGAATGGCTCACGCCAGCTTCTCCCTTCCTTCAGCAGCCAGAATCATTGGATGGGTTGGGTTGGAAAGGACCTTAAAGGCCATTAGCTCCACCCCCCAGGGCACATCTCCCACTACAGTTGCCCATCCAGTCCGGCCTTGAACTGCCAGGGTTGGGGCATCCACAAAATACTCATCCCTTGTCAAGTGCTGAGAGACAGAGAAGAGCTTCAAACGCAGAGGAGAGATTTTGATCTTCTGACCTAAGCATTTCACACCATTCTGGTGTCAAGGCCGCGCAGCCAAAATAACTTCCCAAAAAAAGAATGCCCCAGCATCTTGTATAGGGCCTAGCTAGAGTGGCTTAGTACTCAGATGCTTCCCTTCCAGTTGAGCAAAAAGGGGCAGGGTTCTGGATACAGCCCAGAAATGGGCACAGCAGGAGCAGGAAACAGAGCCAGAACCTGGGCTGCTGCCCCAGGGCCTCTGAATGGGGAGCGAGGGAGCACTCCTCCTCTGGGAGGAGATATACACAGACCTCCTGTAGGATGTTATTTTTTTCTGTTTGGACCCACTCTGACAGCACACTCATTCTGGGTGAGGCAGTGAACATGGCAGCCTAAATAGCCCCAAGAGCTGAGCAGATGGGATCATCTGAAATGCACACGCTTTTCTCACCTTTGGAAGTAGGTGAGCTTCCTACCTGCCAGTCAGCCCATCTGCACTGTTAATGCTACCTCTACAGCCCAAAAAACACATGAGAAACACAAGGTTGTCTTGCAGCAGCATTTCTTACAAGCATACCTTGTCCTCCAGGACGTATTTGACCCCTGGCCACCGGCTGAAGATCATAGAGCCATGATGGTACACGTGCAGAAAAGTCACCTGCTCTTGTTGCTTGCACAGAATTAAGAAAACCTGAAAGAAGCCAGGCAAAGGGAAACCTTGAGTCAATGTGCTTAGACCAAAATTTCACAGTAAAAAGTTATAAAAATAGCTAATGATGAGTCTGAATCTCCCAGACCCATTTCCTCTGCTATTGACAAAAACTGGTGGAAACATAATAGAGCTTATAGGGGGAACTGGAAGAGAGAATTTCTTCCACAAAGGCCCAAATATTTTTATGTCTGGATTCAGGGCCCAAAGTCCAAAGAGGACACATGTGAGACAGAGCTTCCATACAATTCACAGCTGCTTGGGTCTGCTCCTTTTCAGGACATAGGTTGTATATTTACTGCTACCCGACAACAATCCACAGAAAAAACACTGTGTTGAATGGCCAAACCCTCCTGGAATTCGTGTTAATAAAGAAAATGGTTTTGCCATTTTCATTGCCAGGTGAATACGTGTCAGGTCACTGCATTTCACCATGCACATGCATACACACACACAATAAAAAGTGAATCTGCTTTTCAGGTACTCAGGACCAGCAAAACGCTGCTTTTGTTGCTGATGCAAACAGAGAGGGGATTGGCCAAGCCCCTGGCAATAGGCCTAGGAAGGATCCACGTGTTTATTCACATTTCAGTGGGTTGTCAACTTACACCCCAAAGAGCTGTGAAGTTTCAGGCTAGGACACAGCTTTCTTCTGCTGGCTAAGCAGAGGCCTTGTCTAGTCACTTAGTTCATTTACAGTGCAGAAGGAGACCTGAAGACGAGCTATAAACAGGTGGACATTCAATTCCCCCAGGACACAAACCTTCAGCGCACAGCTCCGGAATAATCCACGGCAGCAGAGATGCCAGGACTTGTCCACTTGCAGCTCCTTTTCTGCCCCACTGTTAATCAGCCAGCCAGGCAATAGCAGAACCTGTGTGGCACCAGCGGCTAAAATTTTGGGGTCCCACCTGGCAGCAGCTAGCATTAAAGCTTCTCCCCTAGCAGGGTGCCCACCCCAGGAAGCGTGCTGGGGAGGGAGTGTGTGCAGCCAAGGGATGGAGACAGGCAGCGAATCAATACAGGATCAACCCAGGGCATCAGTTCTGGAACGCTGCCCCTTTCTGACAAGGAAGCATCTGTTTCCAGCCCCGGTCCCGCTGAGGAGCTGAGCCCTCCTTACCGTATCCAGCAGCTCGATGACTTTGGAGAAGAACCACCAACACACTCTTGCCATCTGCTGGGCAGCACAAGGCACGGCGGTTAGAGCTTCACCCAAAACCAACACATTTTCAACCACGCTGTATCTATCCCTGCCCGCCCGGGGTCTGCAGCAAGGGGGAAATTAAGGTGGGTTTGTTTTGTTTTGGGTTTTTTGTTTGTTTGTTTTTTTTCCAGATGGCAAGACTCTAAAAGATACTATGATGCTTGCATGTGTTCAAAGCAAGGCACTGTAACTCCAAATTCAAAGAGAAAAAACCTCACACAGCATTTTTGGAAAGCTGATGCTGTTGGGACCCTGTGATGACCAAGGGATAGTTTTAGCCAAACCCCTCTGCTAAAAGAAGTGTTGAGTAAGATTTCTGTCATGCAAGGCAGAGGATATAAAAATTGGTTTTCTTGTTGGAAGCGATCACCCATAATCCTTATAACCCATGCAGAGAATCACTTTTATTTCAGAGGTAATTTGCAATATTGATGCTTCAGCTGGGAAGATCATCCTCTCTGCAGTGACCAAAGAGAAAACTTAGATGGCTGGGTTGACTGAGATGATTAATTTTAGAGAAGTAAAGCAAAATGCACCAACTTTTGAAGCAGACAATTTAATGGAATAGATTTACAGGCTACAACAGACTGGAGTCAAAGCCTTCTTAGCCATGCAAATTGCAATTTATGAACAAAATAATCTGCATAGCCATGGGAGGGCAGGGCCTAAGGCAAGCTTTCTCCAGAACTGTACCCTCATTCCCAGCTCACTCTGGCTGTGATCCACTGGCTGGCACAGGTAGCTGTAGTTGGCCAAGACTGAAGTGACCAGAAACTGAAACAAACAAAAAGCAAACAGAAATCAATTTTCTGTTCAATGCCATCTGTTCTAAAAGAGATGGGCATATTAATGCTGAGTAGTCGGGTCTCAGTCTAATAGTCACTGATAGAAAATCCATGAACAAATAGTAAAAACCTAAAACAAAGTACTTCACATCCTGGTTGGAATCTTAAAAAGCAAGTTTGGCCTGGGAAGATTTGTACCTCTTTGTGTAATCACTGGAAGGCTCAAAACTATTTCAGCAGGAATAGTGAATTCTAGGCTTCTGAGTCTCTCTGAGAGACTCTATTCTCCTGTGCAAAGATCCCAGACTGTTCTGTTTTGGTTGGTTGCATTTGCCTGTTCATTGGAAAGCCAAAAACTGGACCAAGTAACCAGTATAAGTGAACAATCAAGCACAGAAAATCAATTTTCACACCTGTCCTCCGGTGGAGCAGCATTTGCCCAAAAAAACCAAAAGCAATTCATGTTAATGTAACACTTGTAATACAAATTAAAAGGGCATATTTGTTGGCATCAGAATGTTTTTGAAACCTATTTGGCCATGTTCTCTCGAACAGTTTTCAGTGGCCTACATAAACTAGGGGGGACAGGCTTGTGGAAAGGCTTATGCATTAAGAACAAGCAGAAAAAAAAATGTTCTTTACACTTTCAGCAGCAGGAAGACAGAGAGTGCTTGGCACTCCTGGACAGAACTGCCAACTTTGGAAAATCACAGAATGTTAAGGGGTTGGAAGGGACCTTGAGGATCATCTAGTTCCAACTCCCTGCCTTGGGCAGGGACACCTTCCACTAGACCAGTGGTTCTCATCCTCAGAGATGGATCCATCACCAGCCAGACAAGGTGAAATGAGGCAGTTCCACATCCTCCACACACTCTGTGCCTGATGGGGAGATCTCAACTTGCAATTCCTTCATTCAGGATGAACAAAACCCCCTGTTAATTTCATGAGCGGCAGGAGGATTGAGAAATGTGAGGAAATCAAGTACAGCAGGACAACACTGCTCCTCTTGTGGCAAAACACGGACATGTGCAAGCCAGCTCCCTTCAGCAGAGTCGATCAGCAAAAGCTGTTCAAACCCTGGAACCTGGAGTCTCTGGAATTCAAACCCTTCCCAGGTGCTTACCTAGGAGCCAATCCTGCTTCCTCCCCTCGTAGAACATGTAGCTGGATAATGCCACCGTGGCCAGGTTGTAGGTGAGCAGCGGAGCCCGCAGCTCCAGCCGCATGCGGGATGGCCCCAGTGCCACCACGGAGAGGCAGGAGGTGAAGACCAGGGTGACAGCAAGTGGGGAGTAGACCAGCGGCCACGAGTCTGTCCTTGGATCTGGGAAGAAACACACACAGCCACAGCTGGCACCTCCACACAGCGCAGGGCAGATGTTTTCATTGTATTTAATGACTTCCCTTCAGTGCGCTCGCTGGCAGAAAGAAAATTGGTGTCTCTGTGTCTTTGCAAAGCTGCACCTCAGTCCTCCTGCTCTGACTCTGCCAAAAGGCTTTAGCACAAAGGTTTTAGCCCAATTTTGGGGTATGGACTACAGTACTGGAAGGCAGATCTTTGCTGGGATGAGCTGGAGCGCTCCCTGGGCAAAAGGAACGATCCCAGACTGTGCAGGGAGGCACAGGAGCAGCCAAAGCAACAGTGGCTCCTCAGGAGTGTAAATCTTTACAGCTAAATAATAAAAGCATTTCAATCACTGGTGTTACTTCCTTACAATCCTTAGGACATATGAAATTCTCCAATCCTTCATTTTTATACCTGCTCATAGAGTGGACTCTCTTAAAAAACATGAATTTACTGGGAAATGCCAAAACACTCATCCCTGCTGAAACAGCTCTTCAGTCCTACAATAAAGGGAAATTCAACATCTTTTCTGTCATGTCACCTCCTCTTAATCCTGACATTGCCCAGAATGTATTATATCAGAAAAAACATCCCAGGTGCCATTCATGCTTTCCTTTCCTGTTCCCAGTGTGATCACTGCTCTGCCAAACTCCCTCATTTTTTAATAAATGTCATACCAGTCTGGACAGCTCTGTTAATCCCCATCCTTTCTAAACCTCCCAGTTCTTTATGATGGCTGTTATGGGCTGTGTCAGGAGCTCTTTGATATTCCATTTCTGGATTTAACAGTTTGTCAGAAGTCCTGAATCCCAATTTACACTCTCTTGTGAAATTCAAGCCCTGAAACATTTACAGTCTGAGCATTATGCCCCATGTCCTCCTCCTGCCAAAGCCATCATGCAAGCCTGCTGTTCTACCTTCATGGCATTTTGTGGCTTTTCTTTACATCCAGAGATACAACAGAGCCCTTTGGGACCAAATGGAGCCTCTAACTACTGAAGATCTGATGTCTCTTCACTGCAAAGTGTCAGATCTCAAGCACTGAGGTGTAGTTACTGCCAGTTTTTCATTTTATAACAGATTTTACTGGCATCACGAAGAGTTTCAACCCCAAAGTATTAACTCTTTGGTCAACTAAGCTTTCCCATGACACGTGAATATGCATTTAAAAAGAAAAACAAAAACCACTGCCTTTAGTACTCCAGACTTAACAGAAAATCCCAAGCATTTATTGCTCCTGGTCTTGTCAGAGCCCACTGGGAAATCCCCCATCCTTTCATTCCTTACTGTGATCCAGCTGGAGGGTCAATGAGATATGTTTCAAGACTTAAGGGAAATTTGTTATCATGGAGAAGGAAAAGTGGAAATCTGTCTAGTGAGGAAAATGTGGGCTAGTATAAGGATTGCATTCCTTCCAGGTTTGGTTTTCATGATCATGCTATTCATGCAGAAATTGCCATTTTAGGCAGCATCTCTACCTACCTCCACTTTCAAGAATCCAGTTGTAGAATTCCTGAGTTTTCTGCCAAGTTGAAGCCATCCAAAGTTCTGGAAAGAAATTAACTTAACTGAGTCTAGAATGAGGAGGCTCTTTAGACAAAGTGTCAGGACTACAGCTAATGAAAGGACAATAGTTAGCTTTCTAAAAATTTAACTTTTAGACCAGGATTAAAGTCCTCTTTAAAAAAATGAAGAAAGAGACACCCTACTCGCCTTGCAGTGATTAGCTATTTAACTTCCACATTTATTTATAAATTTAAATAACTTAGTATTTAATTTCCAGATTTTGATATTTCATGGAGGTTTCACCTCCAGAAAATGCTCTGAGCAGCTGCATGTGATCTGCCAGAGCCAGGAGGGAACTGCCAGTACCGTTGGGAAATCAGTCATGTGGCATTTTTTCCTAAAGCAGTGTGGGCACAACATTCATGTCAGGACAAACACCAGATGTCATAACTGCATCCTTCTGCAGGTATTATTGGATATTCCCAGTGCTGGAAGGCAGCTAGGAATTCATTCAGTGCTGCTGCAGCTCCAGAGGTGCTAACAGAAAGGGTTATTTGGTTTTCTGAGGCCCCAGTTTATGCATTAATTTTATCTTGCATGGATTCTGTAATATAGTATATAAAGTAGAATACTCATACATGTTATAATGATCCTCCTCTTCCCTTCTTTCCTTTAGCAGGGAGATGTTTTCAAAGGCACTTGGAGGTTCTCCTAGAAAACACTTTTTTGCAGTTAGTTTCAACAGCTTGAGCTACCTGATCCAGTTCTCTCCATTAGCAAATACACAGGACCAGCTTTCTCCCAGTTTCATCTCCTGCTGGCATTGAGAAAAGTGCATTTTCTCCTTTAACTCCTCCTCACAGACTGGCATCCACGCCCAACATCGTGTCGGTGACAGACACCCCCAAATTTCTCTCCTGCAGTTAATCCTTGCAGTCAAGCCCTTTTTAGGGGTGTTCCTCTGACACAAAACCCGAGACCCCTGCGAGGTGTCACACCCATCCCGACACAGAGCCACAAACCCTTGTAATCCGGGTGGCCTCTGCCAGCACCCAGATTACTCGGTGATTACAAATTGGCTCAGAGTCAATCCAGCAGGGATTCCACACGGTTACATGCCCCCAGACAGCCCACACGCGTTCCAGCTCACTCCACTTCCCTTCCCTCCCCCCCAAACCGCCGGGAAAAGCCCGGAAGCAGGAGCAGACTCACCGCAGCAGCGCAGCGGGCTCCGAGCATCCCTTTCCGCAGGGCTGTCCCCAGCCGGGCGCGGCGCAGGTAGAGCCGGCAAGAGAAGGAGCTGCAGACTGCGCCCAGCTCTGCTCTCCACGAGGGAGGTGAGTGCATCACCTGCTCGGTCTCACACAGCCGTGGGGGATCTTCATGCCTTCTGCTTCAGTCTCCCATCGGCGGCCACCAAAACCCCATGGCGAGCCGCGGGCACCGCGGGGTTGTCGCGCAACTTTGGCAGAGTAAGAGGTTACATCACGCACTCCTCCCTCGCCCTCCCTTGCCTCTCCCCACACGGTTTATCAGATTAGGGGACTGGAAAGAAGAGGGAAGCGAATGCAGAAGAGGACTGGGATTCCACAGCAGCGAACCACTGACCTTTAGTGCCACGCTCGGCAGCCCGGCCAAGTGGGAACCGGGCCAGCATTTCTTCTGTAGTTTTCTTCAGGACATGCCACGACAGCTTTGCAGAGAGTGAGAGACGAGCGATCACGGCTGGAAACCAGTCTGTTTGGAGCACTCCTTCGGACCAGCACAAGGGGCTGCCAGCAGGCCTTTTGTGTGCTCAAAATAGGCCCAGACCACCAAATGAGGGGGCAGAGAAAAGTGGGAACACACTCACTCACTCACTCACTCACTCACTCACTCACTCACTCACTCACTCACTCACTCACTCACTCACTCACAGAAATCAGGGAAAACTCAGCTGGATGCACCCCCTCATATCCAGCCTGTGTCCCCGGGGGAGTCACATTTACTGTTTTCAATGAGACAGGGAAATATCTGGAGGGGTGTGGCAGTGATACCAAGTGATCCGCAGCAACTGCATCAAAGGAAAATGCAGAGAGCAGCAGTGATTCAGTCCCTTGTGGAGGTACCAATGCAGAACCAGGACTCTGGACCCCCACCCTCCAAGAAACAGCTCAAAGCCAAATGATGGGGTTCAGCTTGGTCACCTGGGGTCACCTGGCGTGTGGATACATCCTCTTCCCAGTGGGTACAAATTTTAGCAAACTCAAAATAGAGGGCAGCACCATTTCTCATACTATTGCATTGTGTCTGTCACCAGATCCATGACAAACTTTTCTGAAGGGCAAAGCACCAAAGATTAGCTTTTCAAAGCAGCTTTAGGAGTTAGGCATATCATGTGCTGGGAGTTTTTCATTGAAACACATCACGTGCTGATGCTGCTGGACAGCTACTGCATTTCTGTGATTTGTGGAAACCATGAAAGAATTAAAAAAAATATTTTTGGGAAGGGTGATTTAGGATGAAGATTTTGAATTTAGGGTGTCAGGGGATTAGAAGGGCAATCCAATTTAGAAGACAGTTTAACTGACCTTTGGTATCATATTGGCATTTTTGCTGACCCAGAGTCAGGGAGACAATTATAGTGAACTTTACAATTATAGTGAACTTTACAATCATGAGCTCATGAACCAGCAGGTTTCATTTCTGTATTTTTGGTCCCCCAGACCTAAAAAAGGTTCAATGATCTATCTGTGTGAATCAATGGAAGTGATAAATCAGACCAGTCCTTTCTATCTGTCACATGTAGATGGGACTATATTTTATTATATCTATCTGGTAATTTAATGTTGGTTGAGCTATTTATATTGATATGTAAGACTCAGAATTACAGACACAAAACTTTTCCATCAAATGTTTATCACCATGGTGAAAAAAAAAAAAAATCACCTGCAATGAATTTCCACAAATTTAATTTGGGGAAAACTATTTCATTGTTCACATAAACTGGAATTTTTTTTAATACTATGAAACATAGTTTATTTTTTTAAAACCTTCCCTGTTCCTGAAGTATTCTCAGTGGTGCTGTTGCAGATGTTCAGCAGCACGACTGGCAGACAGAGAGATGTCAGCAGTGACATGGTACTTTTACACTCCAGGAATGGGTGTCCTTTGATGGATGTCAGTACAACTGTGAGGGCAGCTCTGCAGGGACCCCACACAAAAGCCTCAGGGCTTTCACTTTCAGCAAGAACTCAGTAGATGAATAACCCCCAACATTGCTCCTCCACTGAAATACTATTAGGGGAGCTCTGAATGCCAAAGTGAATTGGGTTTTTTGTTCAGTGACTTGGCAAGAAAAAAGGGGATTGCAGGGACATGAATGAGGCACAGTAAAAAGGAACTCTGTTATCTAGAGTGTGTGACAGCTCAGACAACTCCATCAGAGATTAAAAAATATTTTAACTAATGAAAAACCTGGCTATCTCCAGCATACTTTAGAGGTGGTTGCCACGATATCATTATCAATAGCAAATATCAGCAGTAAAACAATCCTGAGGGCTTCTAGATCATGCAGCTTTTGCTCTTTGGTCCCATGATTGCTGTTGTTTCCAACCAGAGCTGCACCAAAAGCACAAATGACCAAAGGAGACCTGTTTTAATGCTTGAGAAAGACAAGGAGCAGGGAGCCACTCTCATTTGGATACCCAGGCTGCATCATGGTGCTGCTCTGAACACCACAGCAGAGACTTGGCAGATCACAGAATCACAGAGTGGTTTGGGTTGGAAGGAACCTTAAAGATCAGTCAGTTCCAACCCCCTGCCATGGGCAGGGACACCTTCCACTAGCCCAGGTTGATCAGAGCCCCATCCAACCTGGCCTTGGACACTTCCAGGGATGGGGCAGCCACAGCTGCTCTGGGAAAACTGTGCCAGGGCCACACCACCCCCACAGGGAAGAATTTCTTCCCAATATCCAATCTAAACCTTCTCTCTGTCAGCGTGAAGCCATTGGCCCTTGCCCTGTCACTCCAGGCCCTTGTTCAGAGTCTCTCCATCTTTCCTGTGGGCTCCCTTCGGATACTGGAAGGCCACAATGAGGTCATTCCAAGGCCTGCTCTTCCCCAGGGAGAAGAACAAGATGATCTTTAAGTTTCCTTCCAACCTATTCCTGTGACTCTCTGATCCCTTCTGGAGCAGAACAAACCTTCAAGTGATACCACCGACCTGCTGGAATCAACAACACACCAAATAATAGCAGCAGGAATTTCAGGCTGGGTCAAAGAATATCTAACCACTTAAGGCACCACAACCTTAGCTACCAGCACACAAAGATTTGATGTGGCCAGATACCTTCTCAAACTTGCACACACCTGGCCCTTGGAACTCCTGAATGGCATCAAATTCACTTCCTATGCAATTCAAGTGGATCAATCTGCTCAAGTGTTTAATGCATGCAGATATTCAGATGTAGTGTTTTATATGCAGATAATAAAAATTACTGGCAAGTTATGTGTGGAACTGGCTTCAGTGAGAGGTAAATACCAGAGCTGAGGATGCCACAGAACAGGAAGGAAGGTGACAAACCCACAAATCCCTTACTCAGCTCATATCTACATCTGCACTCTTGCTACAGAAGCTTCTTATGGGATATCACATTTATGAGTCAGGAGAAGTTCAAGGATCGTATTGTCAACACTTCCAGCAGTGAGGGACTACCTTGCTCCTTGGCAGCAGTGTGCTCCAGAGCAAGCTCTGAACTCCTAAAATGGTATCTTTGTGAATATATTGCCAAGGGAGGTTCATGTCATCTCCCCTAATTCACGATTTTTAACAACCACCTCAGCTCTCAATTGCTTGCAACAGAAACAAATGACAGCTGGTTTTATGAGTACTCTCTCAACAATGGGGAACACAATAATAGATGTTTTTACAGCAGTAGAACTTCCGACAGAATAATAATTGAATGGCTGAGTTAGTTTTGCTAATGTGCAATTGTCAGCTTATATATGTTTCTGGGGAAATACAGTGGTTCCAGGTGACAATCAGCCATCACTAAAACACTCTGAAGACCTCACTGAACCTTTCAGCACACTTGGGTCTGGTCTACAAAGCTCTTGTGCATGAAAAAATCCAAACTAACATATATTTAGAGCAAAAAGAAGCCTTTAAGAAGCACAGTGAAGCAGTTGAAGATGCTTCTGGCACAGGGATTCTGTTCCTTGATTGCCTCGTTTATGCACCATGCAACCAATTGCACAGACCTTGAAAGGTTTAGAAGAGATTACAGGAAGGGATTTTTGGCAGAGGTACTGAGCAGCCTGTCTCAGTGTATATGACTGGGGGATTGCATCAACTCTCGTGTAAATTATGGTCTTAAACCTCAGTATTTTAATTTTACCAGCATAGATTTTTTCAGTTTAATTAATCTGTGGGGGTCTCAGAAAAGTCATTCAGCCTCTCCGTGCCTCAGTTCCCAGAGCTGTAAAGGAGAAGGAAACCTTGTCTCTCCCACGGGAGTGTGGTGAAGGTGACCTGCAGTGAGGGGAGAGCCAAATCTGCCATGTTCCACCCATCTGGGTGCAAACTAGGGTACTTGTGGCTCTGGGCTGCTTTGTGACCTTGGGCCAGTAATTTCAATTGTGAAACATCTAACAAAAGCCCTAAATTTGGGTGTCTACACCTAATGAACTTCTGCTTAAGGCTCAAGGGAGTTCTAAGGGTTGATCCAGCTGTCCACACAGAGGAGTGTGCTGACATTCAGGGTGCCCCAAGGTATCTCACCTGAGCTCCCACTGCTCTGATAGGCAAAGGATTCCTGCAAGTTCTGTGCCACATCTGTAAGATCCACATGGATATCAGAGCTCTCTTAAGGCTTTTCCAGTGGCACCAGACACCTTCCTATGTACAGGCATCTGAACTGAGTCCTCTTTGCGTCCAGACCCACCTTTTGCCAGCCTTACCTACTCACTTAATCAGTTCTTTGAGATAAGAACCTTCTGTCATGACGTGCTTTTGCGACCAAGCGTCAGTCTTGGTTGTGGGAGCCTGAAACAGCCCTGTCTCCAAAAACAAATTCCCAGGGAGCCTGAAACAGCCCTGTCTCGAAAAATGAATTCCCAAGTAACTCCTAGGCCTAGAGAACTCAGAAACCTTTGACTTTGATCTCAAAATCTGCTGTCTTTTCAGCACGTCTTGAACCGGTGTTATTTCAAAATTGCACTGTGACTGATAAGGAGAAGGGACTTAATCTTGATCCCAAGCATCATCCAAAAACCTCCCAGAAATGACCTTAAAATTATGTTTTGATCAATTGAGTAGTAACAACCTCTTACAAAAACAAACAAACCAAAACCCAAACCTTAGGCATCATGGTAGCAACAAGGTTTTTATGCCAAGATCTTGAAGTGAGTGAGAAAAGGAGTGAGAAGCCAAAAGAAAGAGAAGGTGATGAGCCTTCATTTAGACATCCAAGGGATACCAGGAGCATTGTTCTGGTCCTAGAGCTCTACAAAGAACACAGAATGAACTTCCTTGTCCAAGAGCTCCAATAGAAGCAGCCTGTGGACCTCCAAACCCAGACCTCATGGCATGTCCAGTATGCTGGAGCCACGGGTAGAGCACAGATTTAATTCCTGCTATAATTAGTGCAGTACCCATGTCACGAGAATACAATGCTGATGACTGCTGTCTCTTGTTTTCCAATCCGAATTCAAGGGAACACACACTCTCCATATACCTGTCTCATGGTAACACTTGAATGTTTCAGTGCTTCTGAGAACTTTCCTCTTCCATTTCACTCCCACACAAACCCACCAACAGCACTGAGCTGAGAAATTAATTCTGACCAGCTATTCCCATCAAAGGGAGAGCACATAATAGAATTTGCCACTGAACATCCACTGCCATTGGAGAAGGGATTATTTTGCCTTTTTTTTTTCCCCTCTAGTTTCTGATACTGCTCCACTCTGTGCACTCAGCTGACCAAACATGCCAGTCATACCAGATGCTACTTCAGAAGCTGAAGAGAGACCCTAAATGGTGCACAAATGTTGTGGAGGCCACCTGCAAATGTCTGGGGTTCACACTATAGGAAAGAGGATGTAATTGAAATGCTGCTGTTGAAAGAAAATAATGTGCATTTTTAAAATCAGATGCTCTGAATTACCACACCAACATCTGTCAGCCTCATGGGGATTCTGGAAGTCTATGACAACTCTTCCTTCTTTATTTTTTTTGTTTGCCCGGCCAATACCCATATCATTCTCCCTCTGAAAAGAAGTGTCCACCAAATTAAAATTACCTGGATCCCTCTGTGATGGTACTGTGCTTTCATCCCCTTCTGTTCCTGCCCTACACCTGGAGAAATCTCACCCGAGAAATTAGTATGGCTCCTTTTCATCACCAAACCTTTCACCCTAATTATGCCTGCAAATCACTGACATGTGGTGATCAACCAGACCATGATGTGCCCCCAACTCTTTCCACTTCACCTTTTATTCCCATTTTGCCTGCTCCTGCTGTTCTCCTGCCCATGCCTGCAGAGCACTGGATGGTGTCTAACATAGAGATTGCAGGCTCTGCAGACTCTGATTCCCTGTGCAGTGACTACCAAAGTATTTATGGCAGCAATAAAAATTGAGGATGCAAAATCCTCTTTCCTCCTCTAACGATCTAGTACATCTGCTCCTAGTGATCTGGAAGCCAAATAGAGCAGATATTTATAGGAGCCAGAAAATGAGCAGTTCGACTTTCCAACTTCCAGTGGTGGATTTTGAAGCCAATAGGCAGCACAGAGTGTTCTGATCCCTGTCCTCTAAAGCAATTACTGTGTGGAGAACAGCAGACACATTCCTGAAATTGCCTTATATTTACAATAGCAAAAAAGACTCAGTTTTGTCATGGTCCATCCTGAATCTGTATCTATGTGTGAAATAGAAGATTTTGCCTTCAGCTAGAGTAACTCAAGACAAAAGACAGTGACATGAAATCCCTACTGAGGCAACAAACTCCCCCACGCAGGAAAAGAAGGCAAGGCAGAGACATCTCTACTGGGCAGGACTTGGCTGGATTTTATGTGTTGCTCTCAAAGTGCTGAACACTCTGTTCAAGTCTTTAAGGCCAGGTTTTGCTCAGGGGCTCTCAGCAACCTGGTCTAGGGAAGGTGTCCCTGCCCAAGGCAGGGCTTAGAACTGGATGATCTTTAAGGTCCCTTCCAACCCAAACCATTTTGGGATTCTCTGAAAATAGCATGGGTGATTCACTGGAGAAAAAGTGCCATTCCCCCTCCATTTATTGCAGAAAAAGAATGTGGTTGGGACTCCTCCAGTTCAGATTCCTTGGGCCTGTGGTGAATCAGTCAATAATAGAAGGGCCATACACAGTCAAACAGCTGCAGAGCTGCATCATAAAAGTGATGTGACTCCTTTGCAACTCCCTGAGGCATTATAAGGTTTAATTACTGTTTTATTCTTAGGGTTCTTTACAGAAAGGCAGTCTGCTCATGGCAAGAACTGTTAATATCATTGCTGCTGCTGGCCAGCACAGTCCTGGTAACGGTGGCAATAAATGAGTCAACTTAACATGCAGAAATTCCCTCTCCTCCTGTTTTGTATTTCCCTACAACTGCATTACATACTAGGGAAAGTTAACCTGGCCTACAGGCACAGGTCTTGTCATAATTCCAGGCTACAGACCAAATCCTGAGAGATGATGTGGGCTAGCTCACTGTACTTCAATAGACTTCATCCTTCTTATTTATCTTGACCGCTGTGAGAAGTTTGGAACTGACCCATTCGGGATTGTACACGCTCCTTTGGTTTGTGGGTTTGTCCTTGTTGCCCTACAGTGCTTTGAGACAGAAACTTCCACACACCAGGGTAGGAAAAACACCATGATAGAGTATTCTCCTGGCTTCAAGGCAACAAACCACCCCTCTGAGAGGAAAACACTGATCTCTGCCATGGGAGACACGATGGAGTACAGAGCAGGCCCTGACCTTGGAGAGAAAGCCTGGTTCTGAGTATGCAGGTCACATACTCCTGTCTCATCGATTTGTTAAAAAAAAGGGAGGGTGTACAATTTGTCTTCATCTGTCTTACAGCAGATGAAGGAAGCCTTTTAATGACTTTCTGTCAGGAGGAGATTTAGGCAATTAAAATATGAAATAATGACTCTGTAGCTAGCAAGGCCCAAACTAATGACATAAAGAAAGCAGACAGAAGAAAAAGGGGCTTCCTTTTGCAAAAAAATGTCGACATGGTTCATGGGCTTCCTTAAGAATACAGAAATTGTGCACTGAAATTAGGATAATTTGCTGAGCCCCAGGCTGATGGTTCCATCTCTGTGCTAAGTAGGTAAGGAAGAAGATTTAAAGAGAGATTTGGAGGTTTCCTGCTGCTCCTTGCAAAAGCATCTCCAAAGGCATGCATTTAGGACTGCTGAGTGCCAGCACAGGCAGTCATTGGGCTGGTTTGTGCAGTGCCAGAATTGCCCTCCACACAATTCACCATCTGCTTACAGAAGTATTCACTTCAGGATTTCACGGCCTCACCTGTCCAGCCCCTTCCCCAGGAGCAATGTCTCAGCCAAGAAACAGCTGCCACCAGTGAAAGGTGATGAGAAAAGGGCCTCATGTCACATCTGAGAGCTCGCAGTGGTGTCCTGGGGAGCTGGTGACACTCCCTCAGCACTGTGGGAGGGGTGCAGCAAGGTTTCCACCCCATGAATGGCAGCAATTTCTCATAAAGAGGAGAGACCAGCTGTGGCTCCTAAATTAATAGAATAACCCACCCCTCAGCACTCCCAGGAAATCACTTCTGTTGGGGCCCTTATCCCTCAGTTAAATGGATTATCAGAGATATCCTGTAGATCCCAGACAAATATTCATTCCCTCTGAGCTACCTGGAAATCAGCCATAGATGCCAGGGCCCAGCTGTGGACTAGGGATTTATGCCAGTTATTTTTATCACCTGATTTTAGTTTTTTTATGACCTGTAGCCATGAGTCTTTAGCCATGTCTCAGGCATCTCAGTCTCTTTTTCTATACTTGGGAACATTTAACAGCTTCAAGAAATCTGTTTAAAAAGTTGATTTAGGAATAGAATCATAGACTCTCTTGGATTCTAGGATCATTGGGTCCAGCTTCTGGCCCTGCACAGACACTCCAACAATCCCACCCTGTGCATCCCTGAGGTTGTTGTCCAAATGCTCCTGGAGCTCTGGCAGCCCTGGGGCTGTGACCATTCCCTGGGGAGCCTGGGCAGGGCTCACCATCCTCTGGGGGAAGAACCTTTCCCTGATAGCCAACCTAACCCTCCCCTGACACAGCTCCAGCCGTTCCCTGGGTCCTGTCCCTGTCACACAGAGCAGAGCGCAGGGCCTGCCCCTTCTCTTCCTCTCCTGAGGAAGCTGCAGAACTGCTGTGAGGTCTCACTCAGGATGCCCTGCAGCTGGAGTATTGTGCTGAATGATTTTTTTTTACTGTGGATCATGAGAGGGAATGTTTGAGAGATGTTAGCACTATTTGTACCAAAATGGTCCAACTCACACATCCCCTGGACAGGACTGGCAAGTGTAAATCATAGAATGGCCTGGGTTGGAAGGGAGCTGAAAGATCACCCAGCTCCAACACCCCTGCCATGGGCAGGGACACCTTCCACTAGACCAGGTCCCTTCCATAGATCCAAGAGAGGGCCTAAAAATGCTTAAGCCCAAGATGATGCATCTTAAAGGAATGTATTCACTTCCAATATGATGTTCTGATTTGAATGCCACCCTCAACAGTATTTTACCCTCTTCTGCCATCACTTCTTCCATGGTTCTTGTTCACACAGAGATTTTGATGATCTTAAGCTTTCCTCCACAGTTCTTAATACCCAGATATACAGCAGTTCATTTAACCTCTTCTGAAGCCTTTCAAATCTGCCTGCTTCTCCACCAAAATGCAGTGAGCAGTGACCAAACCCTGTTTTCCAATAAACAACACCTAAGGGGGAAAAACCTTCGATAATTTCTGACACTTCTCACTTTTTTTTTACATACAGTACTCCTGTCCACAGTGTTAACTCCCTCAAAAACGTAGTAAAATGCTGAGATTTTTGAGAAGTATAACTTTGCATCATATATATCTCAGAAATGAAGAGTTTGAGAGTATTATTAGTAATCTTAGTGAAAAACTGTAATTAAAAAACCCAAAACAACCCAAAAGCCAGAAAACCAAAACCAAATCACCAAACAACCCTGTGGGAATTGCTTAGTCACTGCCTTGTACTTTGTGCAAAAGAAATAAATTTGTGCTGAGTAAATCAAATGTTAAATGCTGTGAGATCAGTCCTGGCAGGAGGATATGCTCCTTTTGCAAGGGCTGAAAGGAGGATGCTCCTGGACAACTCCCACCCGAATCTGTCAGGGAGGTGACAGCAACCAGGCTTTGAGATGGACTGGCAGAGTCCTGGCAGAAAAAGGGGTGGTAAGGCTGGAGCCTAGGCAGGTGTGGTGTGGCATGGTTGCAACCTGCCAGACTCAGAACATTCTACCTGTTTTGGCTACTGCAATTAATTAATAAATTGAGCAAGACTAGGGCTATGCACCCTGTACTTTTCTCTCTTTTAAAATCTGGTTTACTTTCTCTTTTTTCTTTTTTCCAGTTTAACAGAGAATTGTCACTGACATCTGTGATCTCTTCTGAATTTCCATTTCCCTCAGGTGAGCAAACTACAAGGCCAAATCTATAAACAGAAAGCATTATGTAATTTATTAAGACTGGAATTCAGTACCATCAGGAACTGTTACAGTTAGGATGGATCCAAAGCTAGAATTTTGTTAATATCCACCACTAGAGGCCTGTAATGTGCTGCACATTTGGAAAAATCCACATTATGTCAGTGGCACAAGTATACATGAGTGCAAATCTGCACCACAATTGTAAAGAAGTTTCTATCTATGTAATTTCAGCTTCTGGAGACATCTTTCTGCCAATGGCTGAACAAGTTCAAATAAGCAACTTTTCAGCAGCTTAATAAGAGAAAACCCTTAATAAGCAAATAATTTCATATTTATGAACATGAGCAACTTTCCTCAGCTCTCTAAAACCTGTGGACTGATCTCTTGTGTAACATTGCTTAGACTGGGATTTACTGAACAGACACCCAGCCAGCTGGTTTGAAGTTAGGAATAAATAGAATTCAGGAATAAATATTCACATCTAGTGTGTTTGTGCATTTGTTTTGATAGTACAGCACATCTGACATCTTCACTGGTGTTGGTGGTCTGGAAAAAGTACCTCACCTATGCATGAGGACTTCATGCTTTTAGAGAAATACTTTTTTATTCTAAAGTAGCCATAAGACATGCATATTTCCAAAACAATAGTCCTGTTTATAGCATGCTGGGGCCTTGTTTTGCTTTGGTTATCCTTCTAGTTGATTTGGCCACCTGATCACTCTGCTTTGCCCTGATAGGCAAATTTTCTGCACGTATAGAGACAACTTTTCTGTGGATTTCAGAGTAGCCCCTGAGATCTGTTTGTAAGTGAATTTCTGTGGGTAAAAGTGAGCTGACCATTCAGACTGGTGGTTTTCTACTCTTGGCATCCCCCCAGTCCAGGTCTAGTAGTTACTGTCTTACAAGATGGCCATAGGCCCATAGGCAGAGCCACTGACATTTCACAATATTCATTTCAGAGCTGCTGCTTCATCCTGAAGAGCACATTTCTTCACAAGTCACCACACAGCTCTCACTGGAGGTGTTTGCAGAGGAAGGCAAGAGATGGCAGCAGAAATTGCTTCCTGGGATAAGATTCATCTCACCTAAGTTTACCCACCTGAAAGTTAGATGTCTTCAGCAAACCCACAGACCCTGGAGACAAACCAGTGTTATTGGGAGGTGAGTCACAGTGCCTGTCAGCTCTACCATGAATCACCAGTTAGCAGTGCCTTGGTTTTGTACGGACAAAATAAAGAGCCCAGATGAGCCCAGACAATTAACTGAGATTTTATGCCTGAGTGTCATCGTTCAAATAAGGGGAAATATCCCTTTTGCTGCCCCCAGTGCTGGGTATCGATGGCAGGACTGGAAATATGCAGCTGTGAAGCTCTTGGCTGAGGGCTCTGTGAGGTAATTTCTCTGTGTGGGCCATGAAGCAAAGTCAAGTGTAAAGAACTGGAGATGCTTTGATTTGCTGGTGCTGCCTCCCCCAGTGCTGTGAGTGCTAAGCCACTACATAAAACATGAGGGAGACAGACTTAGCCAGAGCCCCGTGGCCAGTCCTCCGACAGCCACTGATGGCACAGGGCTGTGACATCCCCGCAGGAGGTGCTGTGCTTTCCTGCCCTGCCCTTCCCACGCTGGGGCACTGCCACCCTCCTTCTCTGAGCCTGGAACCGGGAGTCACTGCAGAGCCTGAGCGCAGCCAGGCAGCGAAAAAGCAAGGGGAGGAGGCGTTTTGGAGGTGGCAGCGCTTCCCTCGCCACCCAAGCCAAAGCCTGAAGGTGACTCATCCTCCTCTGCACTCGCTCCCGCACAGCTCCTTCATGTGCTGTTCTTCCTTCCCCTTCCTCTCACTCCCCGTAGAGGTGATCCAAAAAGTCCTTCTTTCCCCAGAAACCGATCCTTTTTTTGCTTGGTCACTGGTGTATCCAGCCGTGTTTTTATGCCTTGCTTCAGGCACTGCAGAAGTCTTTAGGCATTTATTGCAGAACAGGGCAGCAAATCTGACACACTTGGTGGAATAAGGATTCCAAGTCAGGGGCTCAGCAGATATAAACTGATGTGGCTCCAGAGAAAATATGACCCTCAGTCCTTCCTTTGTCTCTTGGGACAGCAAATGCAAAATGCCCCTGGTGAAGACTTTGGAAGCAGACTGGTTTAAACTGGGCACAGCTTTGCTGATTTTTAAAACTGTGCTGCTTCTAATTCACACCAGCATGGGAATGTTCGATAACAGCCTTATTGTGCGCTTCAGCGCCCAGCAAAACCCATCTTCCNTTTAGGCATTTATTGCAGAACAGGGCAGCAAATCTGACACACTTGGTGGAATAAGGATTCCAAGTCAGGGGCTCAGCAGATATAAACTGATGTGGCTCCAGAGAAAATATGACCCTCAGTCCTTCCTTTGTCTCTTGGGACAGCAAATGCAAAATGCCCCTGGTGAAGACTTTGGAAGCAGACTGGTTTAAACTGGGCACAGCTTTGCTGATTTTTAAAACTGTGCTGCTTCTAATTCACACCAGCATGGGAATGTTCGATAACAGCCTTATTGTGCGCTTCAGCGCCCAGCAAAACCCATCTTCCCACACACAGAAAGGAGGTGTCTGCTAAAATTAAACGTCATTCTCGCTAGCATTGCAACACGCTGAATTTTCCTGCTGAAATGTGGCATGTGGAAGAGCTGATAAACAAATCGTCCGGGCTGAGGCTTCAAACAGGGGAAGGCAGTAAAGCAGAATTATGCTGCCTCTCCCCAGCTGTAGAATTGGAGCTGTAACTCTCTGGAACAGAGACCATCTGAGCCTCGGTGTCCCTGGCACACTCATCCTAACTAAGCAGAAGTGCCAGAGGACTCGGTGACCCTGGGAAGCTGATCAGCTTCTACCTCCAGGAAACTCCCACCATGGGAAGCCAGTGTTCCCTTTCTGGGGTTGTTAAAGGATACACACACCCCTGGAATCATCAGGGAAGGCTTCCCTCCTATCTCAAGGCTACATCAGTAAGCTGATACAAACATTTCAAAAAACTACATGGGAAGTACAGAAGCATCCATCTCATCCTAAAACAAGTCCTTCAGCCTGGCTGAGGCTGCCCTTTAGGCAAACAGCTTAGCTTTGCACACAGCAGACAGGCTGCCTCAGCTGTCCTGAGCAGCTGTAGTTGGTCTGATGTCAGCTGAGGCTCAGCTCAGGCCTTTCTCCTGGGCCCATATGCTTCACAGGACACCAGGGCCATACTGTTGCACTTGAAGCAGTCACTCAACTCCTGTAATTAATAAAAAGCAAAAATGAGCCTTCTGGCAATGGAGGCAGAACACCTTGGTGTGACTCCATTGCAAATTGCTCTCCTCTCTCAAAAAACATGGGGAACCATCAGAAATAAGGGATGTGATAATAATCCAGCAACCAGGGGCAGGGATGAGATCCACCCCCAAATTTCATATTCAGCACCAACTCTCCAATGAGCACCTTGCTTTAGCCCTTCTGGAAAGTCCTTACCTTCTCAAGCAAGATGGATATTCACACCAATATCCTTTAGACAAGCTCAAACCATCGCAGAAATATGCAGAAATATACACAGTATCACCTTCTCTGATCCCGTTACACCTTCCTTGGCAGGGAAGGTGTTCCTCCTGTCTCACTGGAGACTGCAAGCTTAAGCATTTGTGCTCTGGAGACTTCCCCTCATTCCTCAGTCTCTGTACAACACACCAAGAATTTAACGTTCAGTTTATAAGTGGCTTCTAAATTGGGATTTTAACACAGATGATGAAAACACCTGCACTCACAGAATCACAGAATCCCAGGATGGGTCAGGTTGGAAGGCACCACAGTGGGTCACTGGTCCCACCTCCCTGCTCCAGCAGGGCCATCCCAGAGCACAGGATTGTGTCCAGATGGTTCTGGAATATCCCCAGTGAGGAGACTCCACACCCTCTCTGGACAATCTGTTCAGGGCTCAGTCACTGCCCAGGGAAGAAGTTCTGCCTCCTGTCCAGGTGGAACCTCCTGGGCTCAGTCCCTGCCCGTTCCTCTGGTGCCATTGCTGGGCCCACGGAGCAGAGCCTGGGCCCTGCTCTGAGCCCTCCCTGCTCACAGGGACACACAGGGCTGAGGTATGGGTTGGAAAGGGCCTTAAAGATCATCCAGTTCCACACCCCCTGCCCCAGGCAGGGACACCTTCCACCTGCCCAGGTTTCTCAGAGCCCCATCCAACCTGGCCTTGGACACCCCCAGGGATGGGGCAGCCACAGCTGCTCTGGGCACCCTGTGCCAGGGCCACACCACCCTCACAGGGAACAATTTATTCCCAATATCCAACCTAAACCTGCTCTCTGTCAGTGTGAAGCCATTGCCCCTTGTCCTGTACCTCCAGGCCCTTGTCAAGAGTCTCTCTCCATCTTCCCTGTAGGCTGCCTTCAGGCACTGGAAGAGACAATGAGGTCACCCCAAAGCCTTCTCCTCTCCAGGCTGAACAATCCCAGTTCCCTCAGCCTTTGCTCCCAGCAGAGCTGCTCCATCCCTCTGATGCCCTTGGTGTTCCTGCTCTGGGCTGGCTCCAGCAGCTCCCTGTCCCTCCTGTGCTGGGCCCAGGGCTGGAGGCAGCTCTGCAGAGGGGGATGAGCAGAGTGGGGTAGAGAATGGCAGAATCCTCTCCCTCTGACTTGCTGGAGTCCATGCAATAAAACATATAGACACTGGATAAAATGCCACACTTCATTCCCCCCCCCCCCATTTCCATTTCTTAGCTTATGGATATAACTAAGGCACAATTCTCCTTAAGCTGATGGAAGTCCTGCTACTACCAGCATCCTGTTCAGCACACACACTCAGATGGGGTCCAGCTGCTGTACACATAAAACAGAGATGCCCTGCATTCAAACACAGCTTCTGTCTTTTCTGGAAGTGGAAGCCTGCACAGGGCAGTGATGGCAGTCCCATCACAGTGGCACCCTTCTTGTTCTTGTGGGAAGCAGAGACTGAACATCCTACTCCCAGCATCCTGCTCCCAGCCCACTTAGCAAAGTCACTGAGGCAAAAGGCTCGGATGCATGAGAAGGGGAAGGTGGAGAGAAAGGAAAGTTCCTTCTGGCTTTCAAAACTAAACTCCAGATTTAGAACTCATGAGCAGCTTGTGCATTTGGTTTGAGCCAGGTTCAAGGCAGGCAGGCAGGTGCTGGGTCTGCAGCCTCTGCAGTGCTGCCAATGCCTTTCACTTCTGACCTGCAGTTCCTTAACACCTTGGCATGTGGAGACGGCTCTGCCATCCACCTCACCTGAAATCTGCTGCCCACGGCCTCAGGGAACAGCCATGTCCTTTGGAACCCTCATTCCCTCTTTTTCCCCTATTCACAGAGAAGACAATGACTGCAAGAGTAGAATGGAATAGAACAGAGTAGAACAAAATATTTCAGCTGGAAGGGACCCACAATAATCATCCAGTCCAACAGCCAGAGCACTTCAGGGCTGACCAAAGGTTACGGACATTGACAAATGCCTCTGAAACAATGATGGACCTGGGCCATTGAACACCCCTTCAGGAAGCCCAGTCCAGTGTCTCATCACTCTCTTGGTAAAGAAATGCTTCCCAATGTCCTCATCACATGAGGCAGGGGAATATGCTGCATTTTCTGCTACTGCAGAGAACTGGGAAAAGGAAGAATAAATGTCCCCAGAAACCATTCTCTGAAAAACAGACTTGGATATTTAAGCTATATCTACTTTTGTACCATTGTTCATGCTGATATTTGTTGTGATCAACTACCAAATTCAAGTAAGGAAAATATCAGGTAAAGGATGAAGACCAATAATTTCTCATATTTCCTTTCTTTTTTTCATATGTGCATATTTGAGGGGAAGATGGAATAGAAATGGCTGCTTTATTTCCTTTCAACCCTTTTACCAATCTGGGATTTCTACCACTTGGCTAAGTTGACTTAGAATTTTTTCTATAATAAATAGGATTTAGCTGAAGCTGCTCTAGTAAGCTAGGCATGAGGAACTAGAAATGAAAGACTGGTTGTTACTGTGAAAGCTGTTATTAGTTCAGTATCTGACCCTGATTGTGCTGGCCCTCAATTTCTTCTGAGAAATGACAGTAAATGACATCCAGTCCTCATGGATTTTTAACTATCAGTGTCTGAGAAGAGACCTGCTGCACAAACTAAAATTAAGTCTGTCCCTCTCCCAAAATAATAACCCCCCCAAAATACTGGACACCAAGATCTTCTAGGACTTCCACGCATTTGTAGAGGATCTACAAATCCTCTGTGTGTATGCTGAGAGGGAATCCTGTCTGTTGTTGCCATCTCAAATGCACAGAAACGTTTCTTTTGAGGATATGAACCCTTCTGTTGCAATTCTCCACGCATAGGAGGTGGCGGGATTTCCTCTAAGAAGAAATGAAAGTCCTTGCATGCCCCCACACTGATCTATCCTTCAGGATTCCCATAAGGACTTGGAGCAGCTTATTTGTCACTTGTTATTCAAACTCAAGGGGATTTTTAATGTGTAAAAAGTCCTTTGAGTGAGACAGTCGAGTGCATCCAGTGAGGGTTGCTCTGAGATGCAGACTGTCAGTGAGTACAGCTGATATTTGCTTCCAAAACTTTGACCCAAAGACTGACAATCTTTATAGCATTTTTTGGAATTCTATGAAAAGCCAGGGGGATGGAAAATTGCTCTTTTAAAATCTACTGCATGCTGCCACAGCGCTCAGAGGGACTCACCAATATTTATGACTCCAGGGCCAGCACTGCTAATTGAGTTAATTGAGGCTGTGCTGATTTGCACTGTCAGAGAACATGACCCCAAAACGTTGCATTTAAATTAATTTTCCCCATGCTTCCAGAGTTCTAGTGAGAGACAAACTGCCATCCCCTTCAGGAGTCATAGGGTAGGAGGGTATATAAAATAAGAGAAGAGCTGTTTGACTCTCCCTGTACTATTAAGGGCAGGAAATGAAGAGAGTGTAGATGAAGTGAGTGTGTCTGTCAAGGATGAGCAGGAAGGGGATGGAGACCCACTGATGCTGACAGTATTTCCATGATTTCCATATCTCCCCTCCCACTAATCCCACACCTACCAAGGCACCCTTTTCTGCAAATGGAGCACTTTGGGACCCTGCTGTGGTTTCTGGGCCAGAGCAGAGGTCACACACCAGTTCTGCTGTAGCAAGCAGGCATCCTCTTTGCTGTGCATCTCTCCAGGACCCAACCCAGCAACTCTGACAGTTTGTCCCTAGAGACTGACCACCTCCTGCCCTGCTTCAGACACAGAACCTTCTGGCCATCCCACTTCCACAGGGGCTTTCTGGGTGCCCATCCCTCCAACTGCTCTGCATCAAACCCAGTTAATGCCATGCACAGAGCCCTGTAACCCAGATGAACTCTGGTTCACCCTGCTACTGCTATCTGCTTACACCTCAGCTGCCTCCTCCAAATGATGCCTGCTGACCTGGTAATTTAAGCCTGGTCTCCCTTCACATGATTATATCATTCCTAGAAACTGCAGTTGGCTTTGTAATGGAGCAGGTCCTCTGTGCAGGTCCAAGGGCACTTTCTAGGATTCTGTGGTGATCCTCACAAATTCCCCTGTACTCCAGGTGTTAGCTGAGGCATCACCAAATATCACTGTCACAATGATACAGAGTGCTGTGCACACCATGGATTTTCTGAGTTCCCATACCAATAAACCACTTGCTCATTCCTCTTGCTGGCTGTTGTTCATGAGAAGCATGAAAATTCCAAGCCACAATTATAAGCAATCATAAACTCCTGTCCTTACATGATTTCCATGGAAAGAGCATGGGAGAACTTCTAGTGGGAGGTGTCCCTGCTCGTGGCAGGGGGGGTGGGACAAAATGAACTTTAAGGTCCCTTCCAGGCCAAACCATTCCATGAGCTTTGTGATCTTTGGGGCAAAACCTTACGGGCATAGGAAAGAGCTGTCTCCTTCTCTGCAGAAACTGAGGTGCAGGACACCTTCTCTTTTTCAAGAGGAGATGGAGGTATGTAATGGACAAGGGATTTTCTACCCCTCAGTCCCTGGAATGAGCTCTGCTGAGAGAAGCCAACTTGAACTGCTGCCTGAATGCTACAGAAACAAACTGGCCAAGCTAGCAGCTGCTGAACCATTGGTAGTCACACTCCCAGAATGGCCATCAGCTGCCACTTTGACAGGAATCCAGCATTGTTTGGTGGCATTTACCTTAGGGGACAAATATTTCCCTACATCACAGAGAGCAATTTAAGCTTTCAGAACTGTGTCTGGATGTTTATTGCTTTTTTTTTTTTTTTTGCATTCAAGAATTATTCCTGTCACAACTCAGAGTCTGACTCAACTTAATTAGCATTGGAAAGGTCATCTCACAGAAATTTAGGTATATGAAGGACAGGAAGTCTTACACCATTTCATTCCCTTCCTTGCTCCAGAAGGGAAAGTCTAAACATCTCTGTGCTTGTGCCTGTGTAGGGCCAGGACTTGGACTTGATGATCCTTGTGAGTCCCTTCTAACTCAGGATATTCCAATATTTTGTGAGATGGCATTATGTTAGTTGTGACTGTTCAATTTTACCTTTATCTGCAGCCAGCAGAGAAACCTTCAAAACAGTGCTTCTGCTCTTTCTCTATGGCTGTGAAATATGTTTGAAAAAGAGTGGAAACCACTGAACTAGCTGTGAATGCTGGCCCTCAGGCAGTGTGCTCGTGGACATATCAAATTTAGTAATGTGTATTTAATAGTATGTCGTTAAGATGATGTTGAGTTGACTTCACCCTCATAAATCACATATCTCACTGCCTGACCCAACTAGATTGTTCCAATTTTGTTTCAATAATATTTCATAGACTAACTAGGCCAAGTTAACAGACTAATTTTCAGGCAGTTCTTGCCTACAAGTACATCTTTTCCTGATATTTCTATGTCTCATCCAGCAGCTCCCAGACTCTTTTTGATATGGCAAAAGTGAGGTAACTATAACCCATTGTTATCTGTGTTTCTGTTAACAACAAAAATCGTCACGGATTTGTTGTCTATAGAGCACTTGACCATCCTTCCTGGAACTAAGATACTGCAGAAGTGTTCCACCTCATTATTCAAGGATTTAGCTCAGCATTAAAAACTAACTTCTGGCTGGGAACACTCACTCTTAATATCCAATCTAAACCTCCTCTCTGTCAGTGTGAAGCCATCCCCCCCTTGTCCTGTCACTCCAGGCCCTTGTCAAGAGTCTCTTCATCTTTCCTATGGGCTCCCTGCAGGTGCTGGAAGGGTGCAAGTTGTGTGGATGTTGAGGGCTGCAAAAGGACCGTGGGAGAGAACCAGACGTAATTTTGCGGGCACAGTGTCAAGCCACTGGTTTCCACACCGTGACATGATAGCTAGTGAATGCAACAGTCCTCCAGGGTGCTGGCTCTGGAAAACTGGAGCTGACCCTCGCTGTTTGGTGCAGCATGCCAAGCCTCACACAGCCCCGTTTTTCACTCTCCCCTTCCCTGGAAACCAGGGTTCCTGATGGCCTGAGCAACACATTGCAGTTTCTTCCCTTTGTTCCCTGCAGGGACTGGTGTTAATCTGGTGGTTCTCATACTCTCTGCTAGTGCCTGTCCTCTGCCTTAAGGATAAACTCGATGCACATTTCAAGAATTGCTCATGCAGTACAAGTTATTCCAGCAGATTCCAACATGAGAGAGGAACCACTGAGAACAGCACGAAGCCGGTGGGAGGCGTTGCCTGGAGAAAGTCCAGGTCCAGAGTAGCAGACCCAGGAAGGAGAAAGCTGCAGACAGCCCAGAGAGCAGAGCCAGAGGCAATCTGTGTGTGGCAGCATCCTGCATCTCCTCAGGAACAGTGTGATGGGGTCAGTGACTGACATCTGAGACACAGCAGAGCAGTGCTTGGGAGCACAGGGTCTCTCTCCTCTGTGCTGGTTCTCCTTCACTGCCTCATCTCATGACCATGGTTCCATCCAGAAGCTACCAGCTACATCTTCCACTCAAACCACCATTTTTGCACCTGTTTCCATCAGCAAGACTGCTGAAAGGAGAGAGAAAACCACTGGAAATGATAGTCCTTGGTGATCTGGGGGTGCAACTTATCCTGTGTGTAAGCACAGCCAGCTTGTACTCACAGCAATCCACAGTTCTCCTGGGGCTAAACCCCCTCACAGTGTCTGCTGAGCTGGTGCTCACCTACAGCTCAGGATTAGATGGAGGTGTAGGGGTGGTGACACATGCTTGGAGGCACTTCCAGTCACACACATCCAAAAGAAAATTCACAGAGGAGCCACCTAAAGCAGAGCAGTCACTGCAAATGCCACCTCCCTGCCCTCATGGAGCATGTTCAAAGCATGGGAGTTTCCACAGGTCAGGGACACAGCAGCAAAAACAAGGCAAAGATAATCTGCTGGGTATTAGTGGAAGGATATGGGTAATAAAAGGTCAGCTAGTTCAGGAGAAGCCCCTTTGATGTTTCAGATCTGCCTGACATCTGAGAAGTCCACTGCCTTCCAGAGCTGGCAGCAGGAGCTACTGTTTTTCTCAGGCTCTTTTCTCCGTGCCTGTGGCAAGCAAAGCAAGGACATATTCAGCACTGCCTGGATTGGAAATGCTGTTTTTTGGGATGAGGGAAGTCCAAGTCCTTACAGGATTAGTGCTAGGGACACATGTTTTAAACAGAAAACGCCCAGAGTTCATTTCCATTCCTGTTCCCACATTGCCCAACCACTATGTCCCCTTCCTTAGGTTTGGCCTAGGGCTGGCATGCAAGAACATGGATTCAAAACAGGCTTCTACTGCCCTGCCTCCCTAGTTCTTCTTCCACCACACAGCAACTACCACATCCCCAGCCTTGCTAAGGGGGTGAAATGGCAGAGGGCTTTTGCTGGAGGCTGCATGTGCCTTCCCACTGACAGAAGAGGTTTAGATTGGATATCAGGAGGAAATTGTTCCCTGTGAGGGTGCTGAGGCTCTGGCACAGGTTGCCCAAAGAAGCTGTGGCTGCCCCATCCCTGGAAGTGTTCCAGGCCAGGCTGGATGGGGCTCTGAGCAACCTGGGATAGTGGAAGGTGTCCCTGCCCATGGCATGGGGTTGGAATGAGATGATCTTCAAGATCCCTTCCAAACCAGGCCATTCTAGGATTCCATGATGATTCTCTGTGGATCATAACTGAGAAACAAAGGGTGCCAGACATCTCAGGAGCTGTGTCCTTCAGATTGGAGGTCAGGAGCAAAACCTTTCCAGTCCTGCTTTTTGGACCTGTAGCACAGCTTTACTGCTGCTAAGCAAGTTAAAACTCTAGCTTCAAGAAGTCAGGGCCACAGCTGAGCCAGCAGCCTGAAAACTGGCCTGGATTTATTCCATGAGCATGTTTTCCTATGCCCAGGGTATGACTGTGCTTGGATATGGGGATGGCACAAGGAGCACAGATCTGACTGCACTGTTAATCCTTCATTACAAAGGTACCTGCTGGCTTCTCAGCTGGCAGGAGGGAGGGAGACACACAGATGAAGCTCTGACATTTTGTCTGCATGGAACTAGAGACCTGGACTTCCCCAGAGAAGAAATGCTGCTAGATACTGCTAAAAAAGGGCTTTGCTGTGCTCAGGTTTCCCTGACTTAGATCTGTTTGGAGATATCTGTTTTTGGATTCCAACAGAGATGGAAATGCTGCTACAACGTCTCCTACCCACAGAGCTCTTAGTAACATTTTCCTCATGGTTCCCAAGCTCTTCTGTCTCCACAGAGAACAAAAGAACATTCCCACTGCCTTTGCAAGACAAATACATCCTCACCTCAGCCAGCTGCAGCAATCCCGAGCCTTTTGTAAAGCAAATCCTTTTTGAGGAGCTCCACTCGGAGCTCCACTGCCTCGTTCCTGCAGGCTGAGCTCTCCAGGGCTGGGACTGCATCGTGGCTCGGCTCAGCTCAGGTCACTCCATGCGCAGCACCAGCATCTGCAAAGTCATCGAGACTTGGCTGCAGTGACTTGGAGCAGAGCTCCGCGGGCACTGCGCATTCCTGCCGGCAGGAACAGGCACCGGGAGCACGGACAGCCTCGCCGTGACCTTACAAAGTCCTGCAGAGAAGCGAGGGGGAGAGGAGCCCAGGCCCTCTCGGAGTGGGGCACAACTTGTCACAGCACCCATTTTAAATTCCTCACTCACTCTGCCGTCTCTTCCTCCTCGTCTGTGGTGGAGGACAGGAGAGGTTACTGGATCACCTGGTCATGTCCAGCTGTCATGCCCCTGACGACTGAGGTTTAATTATAGGAAATGGGCTTGGCCCATCTCCAGAAGCCAAGGACTCAGGTCTGGTATCCAATCATTTCTTTTCCCCACAACTCAGGAACACTAAGCCTCTGCAACTCCAAACAGCTTGAGGTTGCTCAGACTACTGGACCAGTTCTTTAGAGATGACTGTTCTTGGTTTATAAGAAACAACTTCACCTTCTAGGACATTTCAGGTAGAAACCTCTGAGCAGAGCCACTCACTGTAAAATAATGAGCACACAATCCTGAAAAATGAGTTGCAGTGATGTCTTATACAACCAAAAAGGAAGGGAGGAGAAGAAGAAAACACTAACCACGTCTGGATGCACCCACAGTGTCACTATTGCACTGGTAACTAACTATGCCAAGCCTGTACATTTTTTAGAAAGCAAAAAGAGGATAAGTTCTCTAATCCCACACCTCTTCTAACTCAAACCAGGCTGAAAGGGATGTCTGTCTAGCTGTGTGAAGCCATTTCACACACCTGTGACCCACACCTCTTGTGTCTATGATGCTCTCATGCTTGCATAAGAGAGAGGGATGAAAATCTCTGAAGTGACAGCTGCGAGAGAAGAGATTCCCCCCTTATTCCAATACAAAGGAATCTGTGTTGGAATCTGCTAAACTGGAAACAGCTTCCACTTGAGCAATGCTGCTCTTTCAGGCATTGGTCAGGTCAGGGCTGATTCCTTGCTCTGAGAAGGAGACAGAAGGCTCCACATCAGCAAGCTGCACACTCCCCACAGCTGGCAAAGGATCGAGGAGCTCAGGGGGTCCATGACAGCATTTGACTAAAGAGCTGGAGAAAGCCATCCCTGCTGTGAGCACAGACACCATTCCTGCTGCAGGAAGTGGAACACTAGGGCAGGCTTTCTAGGGACACAAGGATTACCTAGGACAGATAAAAATGGCAGTAACAGAAAATGAAATATAAGGCATTCCTTGCAAATTTAATTCTCCTCTTAGTGATGCATCTCCTTTTCATTTGCCAGGCTGGCACTGTCACCAAGGTCAATGCAAATGTGCTGTCAGCTGCAGGAAATTGGTGGGAAACTGAGCATTTCTGAATGTCCTCAGGATTTCTGATGACCTCTGCAAAATCACACTGGGCTTCATTCTCTTGTCACAAGTCCCAGTTGTACAGTTAAATCATTTTTTTTTCCATTTAGGGAAGAGAAGACATCTCCATTAATCTGACCTGCCCCAACTCCCAACCAACAGAAGCTCTCCCATACTGTGCTAAGATAGGGTTTTCTGGAATTCACGAAGGGATAAGAACATCACTTCACTGGTTCTCCTCTCCTAAAGGCACCTCAGCAGCTGAGATTATTTCTTCTCTACAGTGCAACTCTCACCCTAAATGGCAGAGCTGGTCCAGCCCGAGCAGTACCCATTCTCCATTAGTGCTGTGCCAAAAGCTGTGCAGGCAGCTGTGAAACAACAACAAAACAAAAAGGTTCCAGAAGAGAACACTGGTAAAGCATCACTTCTGAGACCAGTCAGTTCTGTGAAATGTAAGAACATTGCTATTGCCTCGTCTGCCAGCACCATGGCACTGCAGAAATCCTCCTCTCTGTAGAGAATGGGTGGGCTCCACCATCTGTCTCCCGAGCACTGCAGAGCACAACAACTCCCTCTGCACATGCTCTGGCACGCAGCAGCAGGAGTGATGTCCCCAGCTCTGGCTCCGAGTGGGCAGATGCGAGCAAATAGGATTTATCAATTCATCACTGTGCTGCCTTTAGTTTGCCTTGGTACAACTGCACTGAATTTGAGCTAAGCTGGAGTAATACCTCAGGGAACCCGCCACTCCTTCCCTCACCCACACTCACACACGCCCCACTCCAACCACAGCTTTCACCCCACGGACAGGGAAGTTTGAACCTTTGAACCAGGGAAGTTTTTGGGAACCAAACTCTTTTAAGAATGAAGCACTGGCAGAGCAGTTTGAGGGAAGTTTCTTTCTCAGCGAAGACACCTCAGAAATGGACTGGGGAACCGGAGCATCAAAGACCAGTGATAACACTCAGTACCTAGAGAATGATTTTTATTCCCAGAACTCATTTCATCTCCTAGCAGAGGGCAGGAAGTGTAACTTGTAGTTATTGAACGGGGCAAGGATGGCAAACAACAGGATCCATGTTCCCCATCTCCCAGACAGGCTGTTCCATTGCCTTAGGGACACTGTAATTATTTCTGAAAAGCAGCTTTCAGCCAGGTCAAAGGAGATGAGAGTTGGCCACCAGGTCATCTTCTCTCCATCAAACCCATCCCAATGTAATGTGAGTGGAGGATGTCAAAGATGTCACATCTACCAAAGCTGCTGGCTTTTCTCTTAGCAACCCTGACAGTTGCCAGGGAACGACGCCTTGCTGTTACTACGGTGACACAGGGGACCAAAGCCACACGCCATACAACACCCACCTGCCAGGGAAGGGGAGAAATGCTCACCCTGGCTCTCCCCACCACTTCACAGGTGATGAAAGCCTCCACTCAAGCCACAGAAATTCCAGCAGTGTAAATGAGGAGCAGGGTTCCTGCCACCTCTGGTCTAGAAAGGGCTTTGGCCACCTGTCCAGGTCACCAACAGGTTTGGCATTGCACTGCTTCCTGCCAGCACCCAGAGGGTGTTGCTGCAGAGTAACATGAATCCTAAGGGAAGGTCTCAAAGGTGGCAGAGATGTGTCAAGTGATACAGAAACACCACCACCAAAACCCACCACACAGAAAAGGGAAGAAAAGCCCCATTCTTTGTCTCACTGGATGACACCACCACCTATTCTACAAGGAGCAAGAACAGGGAGAGGACAAGGCATTTTTTTTCTTTTTTGCTGTTTACTTGTCACACTTCAGGTCTCAAATAGTGCCACATAAAGCAGCAGGCCTGTGTAAGTACCAACTCCTTTTGAGGGATCCAGTCAGGCTTTGGAAGATGATGAGGGCTACAGTGAAAGGCCTGGAGATGAAGACACAAAAGGAGTGGCTGATGTCACTTGGTCTATTCAGCTGAGGTCAGAGCTCACAGCAGTTCTGCAGCTTCCTCACAAGGAGGAGGGGCAGGCCCTGAGCTCTGCTCTGTGTGACAGGGACAGGACCCAGGGAACAGCTGGAGCTGTGTCAGGGGAGGGTTAGGGTGGATGTCAGGGAAAGGTTCTTCCCCCAGGGCCTGTTGGCACTTCCCAGTCTCCCCAGGGAATGGTCACAGCCCCAAGGCTGCCAGAGCTCCAGGAGCATTCGGACAGTGCTCTCAGGGATGCACAGGGTGGGATTGTTGGGGTGTCTGTGCAGGGCCAGGAGCTGGACCCAATGGTCCTTGTAAGTCCCTTCCAGCTCAGTGGATTCTATGATTCTGTGCCTGCAAGAACCAAGACCCCACAGAATCAGAGACAGAAACACAGCCTGCTGCAGGATCACACGGGGGATTGTCTGCCCAGCCCAGGGGATGCAGTTTTCCACTGTGCCACCACATCAGCACAGAAAGTGGACAGGATTCCAGCTCCTTGCAAAGAATGGGAAAGTGGTTTCCTGGACCTCCCCCAGCCTGTTCCTGACCCCTGACACTGCAAACCTACAGCCTTATACAGAACAGATACAGGATTCCAGCTCTGACTTTGCCAATGTGTTAACTCTGCCTTTTCCTGCCTCAGGAGACACCAAGTGTCAGCCCAGATGGAGCCTTTTGGAAGAACAAACCACCTGTGCCACCTAAATGGGAGCCTTGACACCAACACAGATTTCTGTCCCCTCTTAATAGAAGCTGGGTTTCCTTTCCTTGCTACAGAGGAAGAAAAAAGGCCTTAGATTTTTATCTCCTGCCCTAAAATTGGTTGAGTGTACTTCGCACTCCAAAGAGGAAGTAGGTGGAATTGAAGAAGGATGGGAAGACTGACGTATTCCCTCTCCCCCACCCCCAGCCTGTGTGGAGGTAAGCCAAGAGGAGCAGGGTGTTCCAGCTGAAGGGGTGGTACAAAGTCCTTCCCTCCTGCAGAGGGAACAGCAGGGAATATTCTGCTCTCCCTCCACGCAAAACAGCACAGCTCCTCACCACATCCCACCCAGCAAGTGAGGGCAGGAGATACCAAAGTCTTTCAGACTTTGCTGCCACTTTGCCACACGTTGTAGCCAAGAGGATTAGTTCATTAAGAGCAGATACTAAGCTCTAATCATTGTGTTCCAAGGATACAGATTACTGTAATATGAGCCATGGGGAAAAAAAAAAACAAAAAAACCCCAAAAAATACCTCAACAAAATAAACCAACTTGAAAACCAGCTGACAAAAAAATCAAGCCAAAATGTCATTCTCAGAATGGGTAATGATAGAAAAAAAAGGAAATTATCACTTTTCTTTTTTTCACCAGTTCAGAAGCTGATTAGATATATTTTGCTCCAAACTCTTAGCAGAAAATCCAGGCAAAAGATTTTTCTGAAAGATGTAAGCACAAAGGAGCCATCTAATCTCTTGGTGCCATCCCTTTGTGTTCCACAGACTCCAAGTTCATCCATTCGCTTCTTCATTAAACACAATGAGAGCTATTGAGCTAAAGCTTCTACTTTCTGAAAGCCATCCAATTTTGAGAACATCAAGAGGTGGTGATGCTTCCCTTGATCGTGTCCTCCAGGGAGTAGCCACTGGATTCACAACAGGCCCTCATTTTCTGTTCTGACACACCAGTGCCAAACTCTAGATCACCCAGAAGGCACAGACATGCATCCATACCATCCAGCACATTCTAACAAAATTATTAGCACATTTCAGAGACAACCATCTCTGGAGCCATTTATTATTTATCCAGCTCTGGAAGGCTATCAGCTCCCAGCTGAGGTCATCAGAGACATTCTTCCTCCATCCTATCTGATTGAAGAGCAGTGGAAATCCTGTCTGGGCTTTCTGACTGAGGAATCATGCCAGTTTGACCTCCCTTGGTGCTTCCAACAACCCTGTTTATGTAACCACAGAGCCACCCCCTGCCCTGGGGCAGTTGGCCAGAAGGCTGATGGGTAGTCTGGAATTACAGTAAATTTAGATATGAGGCATGGCTTCTGTTAGGAATTGGGAGTGTCTTCTTATGGCTGACATAAGCAGGCCTGCATGTGAGGTTTACAGAGCACAATACTGCAGGTCATCAGGGAAATCAAAGGTTGGGACTTTCAGGAGAGACTAGGAGCAAAGATCCAGCGTAAAGTCAATGAGAAAGAATTTGCTGCTGCTCCTTGGTGGGTCCCAACCCAAACAGACAGACCCAACATTTAGCTGGAAGCTTCGAATCCCAACCAGGGAGCAGTGGAACTGGCATTTAGATGATGATTTGAGTTTGCTCTGATACTTAAGGCAGGCTCGGTAAGGAAAAAACCTCTTAGTGAGAAAAATTCTTGAACAGATTCCCTGTGATTCACTGTGTTCCTTGCTCCATCTGTTTCCCTTAATATCCAATGTAGCTGCACATTAACCTCACATTTTAAGAATGAATGATGAAGGCTGTAGCCAGCATTAGAGTCTGCAGTGAAAAGGCTCCATAAGGCTAAGCTAAAAGAATTTAACACTTCTAAGTGGTGTCTTTCAGAGTAAACCTGTCAAACCCTCCCAGCAGTACAACCCTGAAACACTAACCTGCTTTAATATGCAAGAAGCTGTGGCAACTGCTTCTGGTGGGCTGCCTTTTTTTTTTTTTTTAATTTATTTTCCCCAACCTTATTTCCTATTTTTAAGCTGAATCTCAAGCCAGGGTGTCTCAGCTTCTGGGGAGTTCTGTGAAAGCAGTGGTCATCCATTTCTGGTTTGAGTTGAACAGTGCAAGCCAGGGTTGACACAACTTTTAGGGAAGGAGTTGCTGAGGTGCTTTGCAGCACAGCACAGCAGGAGAGGCTTTAGCAAGGGCAGTAACTTGCAGGAGGCATTTTTAATGTCCCCATCTGCTACATGAGAGGGAAATGCTTCCAGCACAGCCTGCCCATCCTGTCTCCTCCAGCCTGCTTCTTTACCTCACACAAGTCCAGAAACTCCCTCAACCTCCAGCTTGGATGGGGGGGAATTCTGTGACATTCAGGAATTTTGCCCAAAAAAAAAAAAAAAACAACAAAAAAAAGCCACCCCAAAACAAAACCCCTGCATTTTTAGGTGGTTAAATCAGTCTTAATTTTCACAGGAAATATCCTGTCCACAATACTGTTTGCTTCCCACCAATCCACGGCAATGGAGCAAATTGGAAAATCATATAGAGAAATCATATTGGGATCTTCACGTATTGGCAGTGAAAGGTAACAGATGGCCTACAAGAAGGATGGAGAGTGACTTTTTACATGGGCCTGGAGTGACAAGACAAGAGGGAATGGCTTCCCACTGACAGAGAGGAGGTTTAGATTGGATATTGCAAAGAAATTGTTCCCTGTGAGGGTGCTGTGGCCCTGGCACAGGTTTCCCAGAGAATCTGAGGCTGCCCCATCCCTGGAAGTGTTCCAGGTTGGATGAGGCTCTGGGCAACCTGGGATAGTGGAAGGTGTCCCTGCCCATGGCAGGGGCTGGAATGAGATGATCTTAAATGTCCATTCTATGGCCAAATTGTGCTCTCCCTTTTCTATCTCCAAGATATATTTGAAATAAGCTGAATTTTACAAAACAAAGTTCCAGCTTTGTATTATTAAGCAAAGCATCACCGTGCCATTAGATCTGCCACACAGACTCCCTCCAGGCAAGTTGTTATTCTCATCGACATCTGTGGTGCTGTTAATCACAGTGAGGTTCATCTCTCTGCACTTCAGGCATTTGATGTGGCTGTCCTTGCTTCCAGAGGTACTGAACAGAACCAGAGGCTTCCAGGATGCACCACACCTCCATCAGAATGTGGACAGCTCCCTACACCAGACAATTCCTGCTCCTTGTTTCTGGATATCATTGAGAGAGTTATCTTGCTCAGAATTATGTCTCTTTGCTGTTGATGTCTACACATAAATTAAGTAAATCCTGTTCCAGTTGCCTCTGAGATTGTGAAGGAGCTGTCCAATCAGCTTTGCATGCATGAAGTTATAATTAAATGGTTAATGTAACATGGACAGATATCCCTGTCTCTTTAGAGATTTAGGAATTTAAGGTTCTACTCAGGGCATTTCATATCTACCCTGTCTAATGCCCATGTCAAGAAAAACCTCAAATTGCCAGGATCAACTACTTCATAATGATTTGTGTAGGAGAAAGGATTTCTACATATTCAGTTTAAATTAATGTCACTAAGGCTGCTGTTCCTTTATCCCAACTCTTGTCACACAATGCAATTATTATTGTTTTGGCAGCATCTTCCCTGAAACTTGAACCAACAAAGTACCCAGAGCCTGGAGCACCCCCTGATATCTGCCTGCCATCTCGTCACAGCTGCTGGATATTGATTATCAGCTAATTACCCAATTGACATCCTCCTAGTTTTATTGTCTTGTTAAGGAGTTTATCATAAGATCTGTCAGACAATCCAAAAAGACTTCATTAGCATAGCACTAATAATTGAAGGCTTCGGATGAGTAATAAAATACAAGACATAAATTTCTTATCACTCCTTCTTCCCACTTCCCTCCTGGCATGACAAAGCACAGCAGATGATGATAATGCCTCGCAAATCTGTTTCCCTTCTCCACCCCAGAGACTCTATCTGATTGTGTCTCATTTTGGTAAGGAAAAAACTGCTCAAAATAAGGGTGGAAATCAGAAGAGACAGCCTGGTTTACTGGTGCCCTGGAAGTCAACCCAAACCAGTCTTTCTGTAGTCTTGGAATGTATCAGCCAGAAGGAATAACCTCTTTGCAGAACTTTTGTGCAAGTACAGGTGCTTTGTCTCCTCCTCGTCCACAGGAAGGGATGGTATCACACAAATCCTATTGAGCTATTTCAAATTAAGTTTGAACCCTTCATGTTTGGGGAAGATCACCTTCCACAGCTCCAGAAGAGCATTTCACTTGTTGGAGTCAATATTCCATACTGAACACTCTGGTTCAGCTTTGTGGAATAACCTCAGCCAAGTGTGATTCAGTTCAATTTATAGAGTAAAAAACTTGAATCTACCCACTCAGAGCACAACAGGGCACAAACTTTTGATGAGAGTCACCAAGAAATCTTTGCAAAGTTTCCCCTTTGATTTCTTTGAACAGAACAAAATAAAATCAGCAATGTACTTGGAGCAACCTTGAGCTAGAAGGGAGGAAAAGATTTCCAGAGCCCTCAGGGTACAAATGAAACACCAGCAAGCTCTGATTCTCTAAAGCAAGACAAAAATCACATGACAAGATGCTCTACACAGTGAGACAAAGGCATAAAGATTTATCACTGTAAAGATGATGCCAGATATAGAGTAGCATGCTAATAAAAGTCAGACAATGCAGATTTGATTGTGTCCCTTGGAATAAAACTAATTTTTTTTAAATTACTACCCCTGAATGTGGTGTAAGACATAGGTATGTCCATATAAAAACCCCTATATATAAGCATCTAATAATTTAAGGAAGATTTAGCATATAAATACACCCTTCACTAACAAAAGCAGAGGGTTTCAAAAACAGAGCAAGTCTTCATCCCACTCCTCCTGAAAATGAAGCAGATTTTTCCCAGGTGAACTGTTGCTTCTTCAAAAAACTTCTGACTGGACAGTAATACACCAAGAAAAAATATAGTAGCTGAACTGGTACAACTTTAATTTTTTTATCAGTTATAGGAAATGAACAAGAAATAAACTGTCTTTGAAGGCATCCTTGCTTTTATTAGGACATGTGGCACCTGGCTTTGTTATTTTCTGTTTGAATTCCATCTAGTGAAGACCAAAATGGCTTTACATGCAAGTGTCAATTCAGAATATAGGGTCTTAAATATGGTCAAGGTACTTTCAGATTCTCAAAGGCACCTAACTTTCAACCAATTAGCTCCAAGCAATCTTTAAGCAACCTGAGAGACTTTGGAGTCTTCATACAGCACTTCGGTAGTTTGAAATTTAAACCATTTTGTCTTGCCCTGGATTTTATGCTCTTGGATGCTTGAAACACTTTTGAAGACCAATCCTACTGATGGAATTGATGCCTTTAAAGACTCAAAGGGCAATAGAGCCACTGGACTTTCAGAAATGCATATTTTCTTTACTCTGTACAAGAGTTGCCTACCTACAGACTGAGGGTAGCAGCAATAAATTCCTGTTCCCACAGACTGGGATAAGAACAGGAATGATTATTAGACACAGAGATTATCCCACTATATAGGAACACTGGATTTGACTAAAATAAACCCTGATTCTTCCTGATGCTTTTAGTCCAAGGTAAAGAGCTCTGACCTAACCCTGAAAGGGAATGGGCAAGACTAAAGAACCTAATTTTGGCCTTTCAGTGCCTCAAGGGGGGCAGGAAAAATGGAGAGACTATTTACAACAAATAACACTCCCAGCCCATCTCCTGCAAGGCAGAGAAATTCTGGTGCAGAAGTAAAGGGAGTCACAGCCTTCCAAACCAACAAGAGAAGCTGCAAGCAGAGCATACCTTGTTTTCTTTCCTAGCCTCCAGAAGCCTTCCCTAGAAGGGAAAGAAGACTGATCCCTTCTGACCCCCTTCTGCAATGTGGCTTCGAAAGCTGGATGTCAAATCCTCCCCCTTCCTGCCAAACAGAGACATTTTTCAGAACTCAAATTCAGTCTCCTGACTCTTGTAGGTCTTTATCCTGCTCACAGGATGATATTTAGCTCCCCATTTTTCTTCCCCTCCAGCTGGCCTGTCATCCAAGGGTGTGATTAGTTCATCAAAAGAATGAAGGGCAGCCCAACCTGCCTGAAGGGAGGTGATGGAAAATAGAGACCTTGCTAACAAGAGCAGCAGGACAAGGGTCACATTGGTAGAGGTGATGAAAGCTCCTGCAGGTCTGTTTAGTGTGGCTGTTGCTATGAGAGGGAAGAGATTTGCTGGCCCCGAAGCAGGGAGAGGACACAGATGCTGTTTTGTTCCGTATCAGTTACAGATTCTGGTCATTTGTGTAAGTTAATACTCTCCCAACTTCTTTTAGGCTCATTACAGCTCTTCTTCTGTTACAGCTTGGCAACACAGTTCTGCCTTGCTTTCCACAGGGGGAACACACTGCCTTCTGGGCTTAACAGGCACATGTTGGCAAAGGGCAGATTTAAACCTCTGAATCTGCACTGGTGGTTCTAACTCATGTGTATTATTTGTGTGGAAGAGAAAGACAACAATCTCACGAGTGCTGTCCCATTCAGAGCCAGTCTAAGGCTCTGTTTGTGCTGTTGAGAAAATATCTTTGCACCACTATTCTCAACAGGCTTGTGCTGGGCCATCTCCAGCCATTTTCTGCTGAAAACAATAATGTGTAAATAGGGAAGGAGATAAGGACTTGATTCTCTCTATCCAGGTGAAATGAAAAGATTGTAACTGTATAAAACAGGTGAGTTCCCAGTGCTTTTGAGCTCTCTTTTAAAAGTTTATTCCTAGCACAATTAGACTTTGGCTGTTGTTTTTCAGGGCGACAGCACCAGAGTCATTGCCCAGAGCATTGCTTCAAAAATTATTTCTGTTTCAGGGATGATGACAGGTTTGGAGATAGCCAAGCAAACAACACACTGAAGTTTTGCCCATGCTGTGCAGTGCTGTGAGTGCCATATTGAACACATTTAATCAGTCGTAATGAAGGGGAAAGGGTAGAAAAACATGTTCTGCCTCCCTCTTCAGCTCTTGTAGCACTCAAGGGCTACATCCAGAGTTGAACCTCCAGTATAAGACAGAAGCCACCACTCCAAGGACATATGGAAGGTGAGGATCTCTGCTTCATTATCCACTCAAGAACCCTTTCCCTTCCAATATTAAATGAAGGAGGAATTTGTAAACAAGAACCTGTGGAGGCCCAAGCCAGGTGCACAGGAGAGACACAGAGAGGGGCACTGGCAAAGAACAGAAGTCTTCAGCCACTCGTTGATGGGATCACCAAGGATCGTCAGGCACAGCTTTGGAGGGGAATTTGTAACTGATAAGGAGGAGGAAACAAGAGGAACAGGACAACTGAGGATATTTGAGGTGGGCCTGAGGGACTGAACTTAAGGAACGTTTACTGGGTCATGGTAAAACAAGAGGGAAGGGAAAAATGGGACATAAAAGGGTATAAAGAAGGGTCAGTCAAATGTGACCTCTCACTGATCAGAGTATCTGGCTGAGCAAACATGCACCCAGTCATTACAGTCCATCCTATGTTTTTATTAAAGCCTCTTAAAAAGATATTTTTAAGTATTTTAAAGCTTTTTGCTGTCTTTCTGTGCAATTTCAGAGTCTTCCCCCTGTGTGGGAATGCTCTAAGGACAAGGTGCCAGCTACTGGGGACAGGAACTGACAAACCAAATACAAAGCCTTCTGGAAAGGTTAAGTAGGGTGAAATGTCTCTTTGTTTTCTAACCTCAAACTGACTTTTTCACAACTCGAATTTCCCCTCAAAAATTTTATTTTTCAAATGCTCTTATGTGACAATTGCTGAAGCAAGTCTCAACAAATTTAGGTGCGTAAATACAAAATGTTTCAAGTTGTAAAGACTGTTTTTAAGGATAAAATAGATGGTCTTTTGGGTCAACCCTAGGCAGCAGGTGTTGTTTTCTATAAGGTGGTCTATAGGTATTCTATAGATATAAGTACAGACACACTAATGTAGCATTTAAAAAAAACTCCAAACAAAACAGAAAATGATAATAAAGGTAATATCACATTCTAAATTTTTTCAGAGTCCTTATTACAAGGCAAATCATCTCTCCTGAGCACTAGGGGGAAAAGCAATTAATTTCTCCTATGAACACATTACAGCAGGAAAGGTTTAGCAGCAGTCTCTCTATTCCTGGGTCTCTGTTGAGAGGTTCCTGATTTAAACACCTTTCAGCCAAGAAAGAAAAAAATATCTCTCCACAGATATGGCTTTATCGAGGCACAATCCCTAATAAAATAACAGCCTTGATTTCACAAGGGAAGCAGATAAGGAAACAATGCCCAGAAAGGGTTTAAACAGAGAGGCTTTAATAGATTCCCCAATTCCCTTTTATACTGTGCATTTCTGGCCAGAGAAACAGGAGCAGGAGTTCCTGAACACTGGGGTCCATAAGTGTTCTAACTCCACCCCAGCCCTATTTTCTAGTTCTTTCATGAAGCCAATCCTTTAGCTTGTCTAAAATTTGCTGCCATAATTTTCTGTTCTGAGATCTTGTGGAGACAGGAAACCTTCAGAGGCAATCATACACTAATGCCAGCATCAATCAGCAACCACATTAGACAACAAAACCTTTTCCAATATGTCAATACAATAAACAGTGATCAAATTCCACTCAGTGCAGGCCACGAATCCTTGCCTGTACTTCCTCATGATTTTTACATGGCAACTGCTTCAATTTACAGGAACTGTCCTGCCCTGTTTCTAAAGAAAGGAGCCGAAGAACTGTGGTACTCAATTAAATAAGCACAAAAGACAACTCACTCCCTTCCCAGGGACAAACACACAGGCGTATCATGTACAAAATGGATAAATGTTGTTTCTGGGTTGCTTGAATTTTAACCCAAATCCAGCAGCAGGCTGGCTCAGTTGTGGTAGAACAATGCCTATGCTTTGCTGTGACCAAGATCTCCCAGATTCATTTCAGACACGGCTGAAATGGAGTTTTTTGGAGGGAAGAAAGGCTGCTTGCAAGTGAAAAAGCACATTCTAGGAGCTGCACACCCAGTGCTCTCTGCAAGTACCCTAGTGCATGGCATGATCCAATCCACCACAACTTCTGGAGCTACACATTGCCTTCAGGAGCCCCTCTTGCTCTGTCCTTCAGAAATCCAGCATCCCCTGAATCCCGGGGAGGGAGGTTGAACTTGATGATGGAACAGTGTGCCATTTTGGCTGCTTAAATACAAATCTCATTTATTATGAAGGCAGGTTTTCCACAGAGATAACAGCTGTGCTGAAACTAAGATTATAATACCTGCAACCCATTCCCGTCAGAAACTTTTACCAGTGGCCCTATTGGAATCTGACCTACACAGATGTCTGTGGCTCTGTGGTAAGTTGCTAACCTTTTCTCAGCCTGTTTTTTTTTTTTAAATCTGTTTACCAGTATATCCCTCAATTCCAGTTTCCTCCAGTGACATGAGGAAGTTTCTCCAGGATGCCATCAGCATTCCCTAGTCTACAGAACCCAGGAACTGCACTGGTAGCATATTTCTTGCATAAAAGAAAAATGAGAGCTCAGAAAGCTAAATTCTCTAAAGCTATCTCCACAGATTCAGCACAGCATTTTTTATTTCAGAAGTAAATACTCTAAAATCCAATTTTGTCTCCTACCAAGATTTCTATGCAATATTAATATGCATAACAGATTTTCCTAGTATTGCTTCCAGTTCTTATCTTCCCTACCACTGCACTTTTTCTTTATAGAGTTATTGCTTATAGTGGAGAAACTTCTGCCACATAGGGCCTAAAAAAATAATATTTTGATTCCCAAATGGCTTTTGGTAATACAGTAATGCAAACAATAAATGCAAAATTTCCCTGTGGAGCTTTTCAATACAGTATTCCCCACCTACTCCAAGAACTTACAATATAACTGTCTTTTTCCTAATGCTAGCATTCAGGAGAAAACACAGAAATGACAGAATTGAAAGCAAAACACAGATGATGCAGGCATTTGTCATGCAGCCCTTCTATATGTTTGTTACACCTTCTCATCCTACTTTTCTTCTTCCCAGCCTAACTCATTTTCTTTGAAATTCTTCCTTCTGCTGGAATCTGTAGCACAAATTCTTGATTGTTTCTAGAACAAACCACTCTCAGTTAATTTTAAAAATAACAGTTTCTGTCCCACAAGAGCTTAGAACCCATCTCCACTGTCTGCAGTCTGCAATCTGCAGGAAAACTTCACTTTCCACTTCACTGTTTCTTCCAACATTCCCATTCTGTGTTACTGCAGCATTTTTTGTGGGATCTCTCAGAAATTCCTGCCCCACCACCACATACACAGCTCTGCAGTGCCTGCACATTCCTTGAGCATTCCCATTGTACTTCATGGCACCTCCCAGTCACTCCCCAGCATTCCCTCAGCCCACCTCCTCTGGAGACAATAAAACACTCACTGCCAGGCACTGAGCTCCTTCATCTTGCCAGAGAACGTGGGAAAGAGGACAGGGATGGTGCAGGAGCTAAAATGGAACTGACCACTGAAAAAGCCAATGTCACATTTCAAAAACTGACACTTTCTCCCAACACAATTTCTGCTGTGTATGTAAAAGTTATTAAATACGTCAAAGAGCTTGATCTCAGCCCCCATCAATGGGCTGAAGCCCCAATCCAACAAAGCTGTACTGAACTCTGAGGTTTCTACACCAAAGTTCCTCTCAGTTCCTTCTCCAGGGGATGATGTCAGTGCTGTTGGACAGGTGGATTTCATGCAAAGGCTGCAGGCCAGGGTTTGCTCATCCTCTGATTTTGTCTCAGCATTCTGCACTGAAACAATGTCAGCTGGCTCAGGGCTTGCAGGTGCCACGGGGGGCAGGCAGGCCAGCCCAACTCACCTTAACTCACCCACCCTCCTCCCAAAATCCTGAGCTTTATGCTGAGTTGGAAATTAAACCAGCTCACAGAATCACAAGATAGGTCAGGTTAGAAGGGACCTCAGTGGTTGGTTTGTTTTTTAAACAGCTAATTCAGGAGATCTCTAAAGCTTATGATAAGGATATACTGAGAGTTACTGGATAAATTTTGTTTACAGCAATATTATTGGCTGGACTAGAATTGGACTCCTGTGCATTTCTACCCCTACTTTTAGCAACGTTTTTGGATTTTCTTATGAAGGACTCCACTATTTTGGATTGGAAATGTAGGAGTCCATAGCCTTTAAGGAAGAAGGATACATGAATTATAGCAGAACTCACAAAAGTTCAGTGTCCAAATGCTGAGTGACTTAAAAATGGGGAGGAAGGGGGTACAGGTGGAGCAGTGACACTTTTAAAGACTCAGAGAAAACACGGTACATTTTTCCTGTTAATGGCTAGCACTTATCCATGGTATTTAGAGCATAAATAGGATCTAAAGAGTAGCCCATAGCTGTTTTCTAAGCACTGCTAGAATCAGTTAAATTCATGGTGCAAAACAGACCAGTGGAAGGACATTCATCACTGTACAGGCAAATTTAACATATGAGGATGCCTATCCTAAACCCTAGGACAGTACCTGGGTACCTGGCCTGGCCTTCCAGAGATCTGGAATTTGATGCTGCCCTTTAAGTTGACAGGACTCCTGTGATTTTCAGGTTCAGGATACCGGAGTGACACCACCAGGGTGCTTTTAGTTCAGAATACTGAGAATTGTATGGAATCCTCCTCCCTCTTGCCATTTTCCAGTCCTTCCCACTTCAGAGGGAAGCTTTGATCCAACAAGGATCACAAGCAAAAGGCTGGTGAAATCCCAGATGGAAGAAGGCCAGGGCAATTAGACACAATCCCTCTTTGTAACTCACGATGTTTTCCCTAAGTAAATTGTTGCTAATTTGATATACCAGGAAACACAGCTGATGCTTTTGAAGAAAAAAAAAAAACAACCCTCTGTTCATGAAGACACAGCACTACAGGCCACAGAAACACCAAGCCATGCTTAAGGACCAGCAATATTAATGGATTGTTGGAGCAGCTGAATTTGCCCCCAGACCACATCTTCCTTGAAAGGTGCACAAGTCAGGCAGGCATCACAAGGGAGGTGAATGGACAGACAGAAAAAGTAGTAGAGAAGGAAATTTCTGTTTGAAGACTAAGATAAATGAGTGATATGACTGTTGGCAGTATATTTTCTTAAGGCTACCCATCAAAAAATTATGAAGGAATAGCAGCCATGTCACCATCATAGACAAATATCACAGAATAGGTAAATTTGGAAGGGACCACAGTGACTCATCTGGTCCCACCTCTGTGCTCAAGCAGGGTCGAAATATACAGCCTAGATGGCAAGAACAAGAGAAGCTTGAACAAAGACCATGTCTCAAACAGTCCTTCAAACTCTTCAAATGTTGCTTTTAAGATTCTGTGCTTTTGGGCACGAACCTCACAGCTTCAAAATAAAAAAAATGCACATATACACTTCCAGCCTTGGGATAACTTCTCACAACCCAGCATTCCACTTAGTTGGAGTTTGTGGAAGATCATTTCTGAAGAGGCAGCTTGTGTCCCCCTCACTACAGACCAAATGTTCCACTCTTTCCTCGTCCAAATTTGAGCTAGAGATGAATTCATCTTCCTTACTCCCTGTTGTGTAGAACAGGTTGTTCACTAAGTGGAAAAGCCTTCTGGAGTCTTTATTAGGGAAAAATAAGGCACAGAAGCTGACAATTAATAACAGTAAACTCCTGGAGTGACAATGACTGTGGCTTGTCCTCCAAGTTATTACTTTCCCACCCCCCATACAGATCTAAAATTCATGATTTTCTGTTTGTGCCTGCGCTTTCCATCTGTTGCAAAGACAGCAAGAAGGAATATTCCACATGCATTTCTCCCACCATGGAAAGGACATGATAGGAGCTGATATGCCTATATTGCTGTGCAGCAGCATCCAAAGGCTTGCCTTCAGATCAATATTTGCTGGGCTGGGCTGTCTGTCAGCACAGAGGACTTCATGCTGTTTACATCTTCAGGCAAAAGCAAAGTGTAAATGTCTGTACAAAACACCCTTGGACTTAAAATATAAGCATCAAGACTCTTAAGACTTCAGAGTGATGCAGGAGCGGGGACAACTGAACAGAAGGAGAGTCTTGGGCTCTTTCTCAGATAAAACATTCCAACCAACCATCAGTCCTTCTCCTTCCACGCTCATTTCCTACCTCTGTGCATCAGTGGGGGACAACAGCATTCCTTGCTAGGTAAAAAAGCCCCTTTTATTTATTCCATTGCACAGAGTCCTCCTTTTCCTTAGGGCAGAGAGAACAAAAACAAAACAAAACAAAACAAAACAAAAAAACTACTCAAGCAGCTTCACAGCAGTTATTGATACACCTTGAGCAGTGTGAGCTTAAAGGATAAACATCAAGTTTATTTTCTCTGATCACATAAGAAGGAAAACCTTGAACAATCCAATAGGGAAAACAGTGGAAATCCAGTGATGCAAGTATGCGAGAAGTACATGAAGAACAGAGCCTGGGAATCTGCTGGGACCCCCCCTGCAGGGCTGCATCCAGCCCTGGGCCCAGCACAGGAGGGACAGGGAGCTGCTGGAGCCAGGCCAGAGCAGGGACACCAAGGGCATCAGAGGGATGGAGCAGCTCTGCTGGGAGGAAAGGCTGAGGGAACTGGGATTGTTCAGGCTGGAGAGGAGAAGGCTTTGGGGTGACCTCATTGTGGCCTTGCAGTGCCTGAAGGGAGCCCACAGGAAAGATGGAGAGAGACTCTTGAAAAAGGCCTGGAGTGACAGGACAAGGGCCAATGGCTTCACACTGACAGAGAGGAGGTTTAGATTGGATATCAGGAAGAATTTCTTCCTTGTGAGGATGGTGAGGCCCTGGCACAGGTTTCCCAGAGCAGCTGTGGCTGCCCCATCCCATGGCAGGGGAATGAGATGGTCTTTAAGGTCCCTTCCAACCCAGGCCATTTTGTGATTCTGTGAAGGTTAAAGAAATACTGATTTTCTGTAGGGACACTGAAAATATTGGGGAAGTAGGTGCCTGCATACATGTGTTGTTCCTGGTTTAAGAGATAGGGACTGACTACACATATATCTACTTGCTGTGAACTGCTTTTACAACACTAGAAAGCCCAGTTGGTTTTGTTTGTCACATAGAGGGATGTCCCTCTGGTTGCCCAATCACATCCAGCTCGTACACAACAAGAACTTCAGATTAACCTTTGTGGCTGTGATGGTGCAAATGGACTACACTTCCCCAAACACATTTTCTTAATGCCCTCCCAATCCTTTGTTACAAGATTAGTTCAAGCAATTATTCTAATGCCTTCATCTGTGTGAGGCCACCTCACACATAGAAGCCACGAGCAGAACTTGGTCATTACCAGGCTTGGTGCTCCATAGGGCAAGAGAAAAAAATTACCCTACAGAAGGCTAGAAATCCAAATTGCTCATTAATAGGCAGCAGAACAACCTCTTCCATCCAACTGCTCAAAGATACCACCCCTCCATTCCATACACAAGCTAGCCCACATCTACACTAACACATTCATTCTTCCTCAGGCACACAGATATATTTTGCTCCTGTGGGTGCTTGTTACTACTAAGTTGCAAAGCATTAGTGGACTTTCCTCCCACCTCCCTATCTTTGACAAAAATACCCTTTTTATTTTTTTTGAAAGAAGTGCTCTCTTCCACCTCAATCTGGTGTATTTTTGATAAAGCATGTAGCTCAGCCTTCTTATTTTTTAACTTGGTAGACTCATTTCCATGGAGATCTCTGGAAGGCCAGAGAACAGAACCATCACACTCCCCCCTTCTGCCATCCCCACTTGAGCCTACAGTGCTTTTTTCCACATTTTCTTTTCATCCTCTCTCTTGTTGCACTTGTGCTTGACTAGAAACTCATGTTTACCACTACAGCACTCCTGACTCATGCAAAATGTGAGATCCAACATTAACACAATTCATGAGAAGGGAATTAGAGAACAGACAAAATGATGTTTTCACCCTCTCCATCTCACCACCCACTCCATTCCAGGTCCTTCTGTGACCCCAGCTGAAGCAGTAGCTGAGCACTTCAGTGCCCAGCATTTGGTGGATCTATCCCTAAAAAACTCCATACAGCAATGCATTCATTTATCTATTTAAGTTAGCAATGAACCATCAAGCACCAGAGCCAAACAGAACTCTGATATTTATACAGATACTAAAAAAATTAAAAATATATTTAAAACCCGAAAGATGATTCTGAGGTACCACTACAGCAATCGAGTCACAGGCTCTTCTGCAGATGTTTCAAATATTGTGCTCTAGAGCTTCCCAGGTACTTCATGGGTCATCTGGGCCTGCTCAAAGGCACTCACAAGGCTGAAAATCTGCATCAGACCTGTACCTAATCTCTCACAGATTTTAGAAATTAGGGGTTGGATTTACCCTGGTTATCTCCAGTGGTTTATAGACTCACTGAACAACTCAGCCAGTGATCTGAACTCCCATCACAGCCACTGGGGTCAAACTGGTATTTCTGCAGCACAATCCACTTACTGTCTGGTCAACATTTAAAGCTGTCCATGAATCACACCCAGCAATTCTTTTTCCTCTCAGCTGGCTGTAAAAAATCAGAGTGAGCCAAATGCAGTGCTCATAGTCTAGGGAGGAGATCATCCCTGAGCAACCTGGCCCAGTGGAAGGTGTCCCTGCTCATGGCAGGGGAACGGGGTGATCTTTAAGGTCCCTTCCAAACCAGGCCATTCCAGGATTCTATTATGAAGTAATGTTAATTGCTGTAATATCTAATTCGTAGCCTGGCCCTCCATTACCATTCACAGTAATGCACAAGTGACATTCACAGGGCACACAAAAATGGAACTCCCAAAACCGGAACCCCCAAAACCCAAGCAGTACAGTGAAGGGATACAAAAATTACTTCAGAGACTCTTTGAGAGAAATATAAACTAGATGAATGCTTTCTCTGTTATTTGTTCTCCCAAGAACAGAGTCAACGTGACTCTGTTTCTCTGGCCAATTCAGATCCTCAGGTATTGTATATTAGCCAGATAAATACAAATATATCTGCAAATAATTTCCTACCCACATTGCAGCTCTGACTGCTTCTCTAACTCTGAATTTTCTTTTTTTCTTTTTTTTTTGGCAGACTTCAAGAAGCCAGTGAATGTCACCAAATGCCTTCACAAATTGTTTTAACAAGCTGGATTCTGATCTGTTAAAGGCTTAAAAAGGTGGATAGGCAGGAGGAAGGAGAAGTGGATCGTGGTGCTGCTGAAGAACAGTACTAAAAGCCAAAAAGGGAAATACACAGAGCAAACAGTTTGATGATGCAGCCACCAAATGAATCTTCAGCCAGGTTGTGTAGGAGGGTATAACAACCTAAGCAGCTCTGAAAATTGGAAACACTAGAAAGATCCTAAACCATACCCACCACTATCTACATCATGCAGCATTACACAGGCAGACTCTCAAGTGAGGAAGAATAATGACTATCTCCAGGAATTTGGGATTCTTGCAGGACAGACACAGGATGAAGAATTAAAATGGGAATCTACAACTAAAACTGATGAATTTAGGTGCAAAAAATGGCACAAGCATCAACAAAAATGTCCCAATAGCAAGATGTGGAAAACAGCCTCTTGAGAGGTATGAAATAATATAAAAAGCATTCTACAAAGCAGTCTTTTCTTAAAAGGAAGAAAAAAGGTTTAAAGAGATATCTAATGCAGGGATATAGGTCATGTTGTTATTTATAAAATGGTGATTCCTGTCATTTTTTCCAGTATATTCCTGAACTTTATCTTTCATCAGTGACAACAGCAGAGTGAGTGGTACAGGAGTCCCTGCAGGCTTCTGTTCTGCAGAACTGTACAGAGAAATTAGGAAGAAATTCAATAGTTAAATGCAGTTACCATCAGCAGAAACTTTTCCCAAATCAGACCTTGTGTCAGTACACCAAGAAAAACTCAGGGGTTGTTTCCACTATTGATCACAGAGAGGCTGAAGTTATCAGAGACCTCTGGAGGTCACCAGGTCCAACCCCCTGCTCAGGTAGGGCCAGCCACAGCTGCCTGCCCAGAACCATGACCAGTCAGCTTTGGAATATCTCCAAGGATGGAAACTCCAAAACCTCCCTGGGCAACCTGTGCCAGTGTTCAGCCACTTGAAAAAAACCCCAAACAAACAAAAACCCAACCAAGCAACAACCAAAGAACCAGTTTATGTTCTAGTTTGTGCCTGTTGCCTTTGGTCCTGTGGCTGGGCACCATGGAAAAAAGCCTGGCTTCACCTTATTTATCTGCTCCCATCAGATAATTCTACACCTTGGTAAGGTCCCCTTGAGATCTCTCAAGGGTTACAGCACTCAGCTTTTCCTCACAGCAGAAATGCTCCAGTCCCTCCATCAGACTCTCTGCAACACACCCATGTCTTTCTTTTACTGGGCTCCCAGCACTTAAGACAATACTCCAGGTGTGGCCTCCACAGTGCTAAACAGAGGGGAAGGATCATCTCCCTGAGTCACTGACAATGATCCTCCTAACACAGCTCAGGATACTTTTAACTTTCTTTGGTGCCAGAGCACGCTTGGCTCTCACCCATCCTGGTGCCTGCCAGGTCCTTTCCTGCCAAGCTGCTTCCCACTCAGTCCCCAGAAAACACTGGTGCCTCTTCCTCCCCAGGTCCACAGGACTTTGCACTCCTCATTCCTGAGCTCCAGGAGGTCCCTGCCACCCATTGCTCCAGCCTGCCCAGGCTTCCCTGGATGGCAGTGCTGCCCCCAAGGACACCAGCCACTACTCCCAGGTCTCTGTCTGCTGTGGGAATACTCTGGCCCAGCATCCAGATCATTAATGAACTTGTTGGACAGGATTGGACCCAGTCACTGCCAGTTACAGGCCTCCATTTAGACTTTGTGCCACTGATCACCCCCTTCAGCCTGTTCTCTGTCTTCTTATTTCCCCCACCTCCCATCTGCTCTGCTGTGAGTAACACAGTATCAAAAGCCTTACTGAAGTCCAGGTAGACAATGTCCACTGCTGTCCCCCCTCATCCACCAACCCAGTCATTTCATCACAGAAGGTTGTCTGGCTTGGTCAAGCACAACATCTCTTTGGTAAACCTATGCAGTCTCCTTTTGGTCACCTTCCTCTGCCTGGAAATACCTGGGAAATACCTCCCAGGGCGAGTTGTTCCATCACTTTCTCCACAGATCGAGGTGAGCGTGACCAGCCTGTGGTTTCCTGGGCCCCTCCTTCTTGCCTGCTCATGGAAGGGAGTGGGAAGAGTATGAGGGTATTTCATTTCAAGAAAAGAAAGCTGACAAGTGTGTGGCATCTACCCTGTGTTCCACAGAAGGGATGTTAGATCCAGCCATATCCTCAGCAACATTCTACTGGTAATTTGAGGACTTCAATGCCATCTAAATAATCTACTTCAGTTTGAACTTCCCCAAAAGTCACTATTTTTCCCTCCACAAGAGCAAAAAAGTCTGACACAGGCATCCAGCAGCCCTCAGGAAAACAAGGAACTTTACATGGTGATAAGAACACATTATGGTAGGGCAACATACAAACAGAAAAAGTACCTAGAAAGTTAATTAATTAAGAAAAGGTATCTTCCATTAAAAGCAATGTCTTTTTTGAAAGCAAATGGCCTGGAGTCTGAAATAAAATCAGACTTCCCCCGACTGCCTTCATCCCCCATTACTTAATTAATTTTCCTCAAAGCATTTGGATGTAACTGAACTCCAACCGTTGAATCAACTACAAAATAAACATGGCTTGTTGTCCTTAGGCTGAGCTGCTGCATCTTGAAATAGTATTCCTGTTGAAGTCTATTCAGTGCAAGAATTATTAATAACTCCTTTTATTAACACTCCTTTGCCTGAACTGTTTGGGGTCAGTCAAAAATGTTTTCTTTGGTAAGAAGATATTCTGAAAGAAGCAGTGTTCTATCAGTTGAGGAGGCAAACCCAGATAAAACAAAGAAAAATAAGCTATCATCAGTTGGTGTTTTACTTGCTGCTATTAACAAGCCAGAATTACAGAATATGACAGGTTTGGGGTTTGGTTGGTTTTTGGGGAGGTGTTCTTTTTACTTGTCAGTCCACACCAAAAATATGCTTTTATTATTTTTCTTAGGTACCTGAATTAGCAGATGGTATCAGCTTAAATGATGCATTTCTTCAAATCTACCTGGAAATGTGCACACGATCAGTTGCTGCTGGGCAAATATTCATTATCTGCAAGGTGCAGCTATAACCAACGGCACAGAAATTTCTGCAGCATTATTGATCACCAGCAGAGATGACAGCTTCATGCAGCAGGGTATGAAGAGTGAAGTGCTGCCCTGTTTTCTGTCTGCACCAGAACAACGCCACTCAGCATCATCTAACTGCGACTATCACCTGACTGGCAGCAAGAAAAGCTGGTTAATCATTTTTGTTCCAATGCACATTAAAATGGGAAAGGGCACTGCATCAAGTCCTTCCGGTGAAAAACCTTACTTCTTCATGGAAGAACCTTCATCAGTATCAAGTTTCACCTTTCACATAACTCACTGCAAATCTATCTTGCGTACCAGAACAACTTTCATCTTTACTGGTAAGGACCTAAAGCTTCATTCACCTGTTCAGGACAGAAGTTACTCTCAAAAGTAGTTGGAACTTGCACAAAAGCTCAATTACCTCTGAGGGGCTCATACTACTCCTGGGATTCAGCAGATTCCCACTAACTTATGTGTGGAAAAGACACATGCCATCAACAGAACAGAGAGGAGCATCCTACTCATTAAACACATCCCTGCAGCTGCACAGAAAGCAAGCAGCAAACCAAAAATTGCCTCTGAAATGCATTCACACTGACTGCAAACCCAACATTTCCAAGAAAGCCTTGATTAAGTCCTGGAGACAAGCCAGATAGAAAATGAAGCACTTCTATGAAAATTATAGTCACTGATTCATTTCTATTGGCTGCAAAGTTGTTTGTTTAAAAATGTTTAATTCCCACCACACGTTTCAAGTAAACAGGTACACAGAAAGCTTAGGGACTTCATCTTTTCCCCCCTCTCCCTATTTCCTTCCCACCTCCCCTAGTCCTTCATAATTCATCCTAACTGATGATACAATGAGTCTGTCTAAGCAAGTGCATGTTAGTGAAAAAGTAAAATGACCACAATTAATCATTTAACACATGTGAAGTGGGGAAAGCATTCCTAGGATAATTATTCCTCTTTTATTAAAGCAAAGTGAGCCCAAGCCCTATCCTAGCACATACACACCCTGTCAAGATCTCAGTCACTTTTAGAATCACAGAATAGAACAGGATCACTATTAGAAAAGATGCCCAAAGTCACTGAGTACAACCTTTGAACAATCTCCACCTTGTCAACTAAAGCATTAAGTGGCACATCCACTTGTTTCCTGGACACCTCCAGTGATGGAGGCTCCACTGCTTCCTTGGGAAGCCCCTTCCAAAGCCTGACCACCCTTCCAGTGAAGAAATTCCTCCTGATGTCCAACCTGAACCTCCCCTGGCACAGCTTGAGGCCGTTCCCTCTCATCCTGTCCCTTGTTCCCTGGGAGCAGAGCCCGACTCTCCCTGGTTGTCCCCTCCTGTCAGGGAGTTGTGCAGAGCCACAAGGTCCCCCCCTGAGCCTCCTTTTCTCCAGGCTGAGTCCTCACAGCTCCCTCAGCCCCTCCTGGTGCTCCAAACCCTCAATATCCATCTTGTAGTGACAGGCCCAGAACTGCCCCAGGATGTGAGGTGTGGCCCCAGCAGTGCCCAGCACAGGAGCACTCACTGTCCTGATCCTGCTGGCCACAGCATTCCTGACCCAAGCCAGGTGCCACTGGCCTCCTGCCCACCTGGGCACAGCTGGCTCATGTTCAGCCACTGTCACAGGAGAATGCAGTGGGACACACCTGTGAGACTCTGTTACCACTTAAAGGACTGGGCCTCCCTTTCTGCCCAGCCCATAACTTTGGACACCCCGTTCTTCTCCCACTCCTCCATCTTCCACCAGCACCACCAATCTTCCAGCTCCATGGTGACTGCATCCACAGGCGGATGAAGCTGAAAGCTGAGTTTTGAGCCAAGCTCAGGGAGCTGATGTGAGTCACAGCACAGCTTCCAGAACACCCAAGTAGATTTGGGCCTGTTGGGAGCATTAGCTGAGCACAGGCAGAGGAGCTGCTCCTTTTGGCAGCACATCACACACAATTCAGTCAGGGTGAGCTGGCTGTGAAGCCACATTCCCAGTCAAACACTTCGTTTACCTCAGCTCCAACAGCTGCAGCCACAGAGCAAAATCCACAGAGCCAACGGGTTGCAAAGCTCCCTGGCCTAAGGACTGAGTTTTCATTTATCTTTGTACAGCCCCCAGAACCAAAAGGCACCCCAGCTTAAGTGACATTCTTGAGCTAGCTCAGCTTTCAAACTTCAAACAATTGCAATCACTTCTCCTGGATTCACGCTGATCGTGCCACATCGGAGTCCAGCTCCTGCTTCCCTGCAGAAAACAGACATATGTTTTATGAGCTTTTTTCACTCCTAAGCATACCCTGTCCCCAATAACCAAGATCTTGGTTCTTTTCCCTCTGAACCCTATCAGGGCTTTCTGCCATCTGCTCTGTCTGTGACAGATGCTTGTATAACTGACAGATCAAGCTAAATATAAGATATCAACACCCCCGTATGCTCCAAACATTCCAAGTTTAGTACTCCTATTGTAAGTGAGGCCTAAATATAGCAAGGTAAACCAAAAACATCTTTTATGTTGAAGCATTCCCAAGATTGATGACACCTCAGCACGAGTCCTCCAAAACTTAGCAGGGAAGGGAGGGGACAACATCTGCTGAGGGTGTTATTTGAAGATTTAAAGCATCATTGCCAAGGCTGTAGCAAACCCTTTCCCCACGTGAGGATACCCTGCTCTGAAGCAGCACAGCTTAGCATTTGCCATCATGGCTACAAACCCAGAGTGCCATGGCAGCTCCCTGAAGGAGAGCAGCACTCTGCAGGCAACACCAGCCCAGCCTGGGAGGGGACTGACACATTTTTTACTCCTCATCTTGCTCAGCAGAGGAAAACTGCCCTGTCTTCCAGGGCTCCAGGGACCAAGATGGGGAGAAAAGCTGTTCTCATCCCCCCCACCAAAGCCACAAGGCTCTCATGTCTTAAGGGATGCTGAAATCAAGGAAGAGGGACCCTTTGCAGGATGGACAACACCCAGCAGCACAGGAACTGCTGTCTCTGGAGAGCTTTTCACCTTGAAGTAACTCACAGGACTTCATGCACTCCATTTCACTGCCATTTCACCCACCCCAGAAACCCAGGTACCCACAGCATAAGCTGGCAGCTGCTGAGGCAGGCTACTGGGGGAAAAAACACTTTAAATGTGGAAGTAGAACACACCACTGAGCAAACAGCATCAGAGAGGAAGGAGAGGCACATTTAAATAAGGAAATACACAGTGCCCACCCTGACTTCAGCCAGTTACTCTGTCTGGAGAGATCTGTTGACCACACAGAGCCAAAACTTTCTGGTTTTTGTCTCAAAACCACATTGATAAATATTACACTGTTGCACCACTGCAGTGCCCAGATGCAGTCACAGTGCATCTGATGAACCAGAGCTACAAATAACACTTCTTCCTTCCAAGTTTCACTTAGGAATCTCCTGTCCAGGCACTGTTTATGTGACAATATAAATTGTTTTGTGAATTAAAGTGCAGCCTGAACTCCTCACACAGTTTGTGAAGTCCTGCTTACTGCAAACATCCTGTCTCTTCTGACTTGGCATTTCATTTCCACTGAAGACAGCGACTGAGCTTTGGGTGACTTTAGAGCAGAGCCCAAAGGGTTGAGCACCTCTCTCCAACAACAGAGAGCTGGCTAAAAACCTAAATGCTGTGCACCATCAATGAGAAAATCCTCCCTTACCTACCAGTTCCTAAAATATAAAGAACTGGCTGAATAAAGCAGGGAGGACATTGTTATCTCTTATTTTATGACCAGTCCCCCTTCTGCATTTTGATATAAGTGCTGTTTCTCAAGCACTTTTCTTAAGCACCCCATTTCTAGAAGTACCTGTGTGATCAAAACAGTCAAAGACAGTGACAGCACAAATCCAAAATCCACTCAGGAGAGCAAAATACAAGATTAGGCACAAGCATACCTGCAATATAAATCAGACTGAGCCTGGTGCCTCCATCCAGAGGGGACAGGGAACTATCAGTCTGTATCATGTCATGGGAGCCTCATGTGATCAGGTTAATTAAGTCCCATTAGTGCCCTCAGGATCATGACACCAAGAGCAGGAGGGCAGCTGCAAATTGTAAATGAAGACACAGAGAAATTTCTACATAGGTGGGCAAAATTCCTGCCTCATGCTCACACATCCCAACCTTCAGAGGGCTGAGAGCCATGGAATACAAACCCTGGGCTGAAGCAGTTGGCAGGAGCAAGACACAGCCTCTCTCCTTGGCGTGACTGGAAGATGTACAGCCCTGAAGTCCTCAGCATTCCCCTGCCCCTGGCAGATCCCACAGTGTGACCTTTCTCCTGCTTCATTCCTGACACAGAAAGGACAGGAAAGGTGATTTCTGAGCTCCAGCCTGTAGCTCTCAGAACAATCTGTGATGTCTTGCTCTCTCCCCTGTCCCTTTTCACTCATGGAACCCCTATTCTCAACACAGGAGTGCTGGCTGGAATTGAAGGAGTTTGGGCTGGGATAATTTTCTTCACAGGGCCTGGTACAGGGCTATGTCTCAGATTTTTGCTGGAAACAGTGTGGACAACACTGGGATGGTTTAGTTCTTACTGAGCAGGGCTTGTACAGAGCAAGGATCTTCTCTGCTTCTCACCAGCCAAGGAGCTGGGGGGTGCACCAGGAGTTGGGAGGGGACACAGCTGGGACAGCTGATCCCCACTGACCAAAGGGACTTCTCATACCACAGCACACGTGAGGAGGAGGAGGAAGTGGGGATGTTGGCAGTGATGGTGTTTGTTTTCCCAAGTCAGAGTTACAAGTGATGGAGCCCTGCTTTCCTGCAGGGAGCTGAACCATGGGCAGTGGTGAATGAATTCCACGTTTTGCTTCCCTTGCAGCCCATGAGTTTTCTCATTTCACCTTCCGATTCTCTCCCCCATCACACTGCAGGGCAGTGAGTGGCTGTGTGGGGCTCAGCTGCCAGCTGAGGCTAAACCATGGCAACAGGTCATCTAGACCAACCTCCTCCTCAGAGCAGCCCCATCACCAATGCTGGACCAGGTCACCTGCAGCTGCATCCAGCCAAATCCTGGACATTTCAAAGGCTGGGGTTGCCAGCTCTCCAGATGACTCATTCCACTGCTAAACTACCGACATGGTGACTTTTTTTTTTTTTTCTCATGTCCATTCTGAACCTCAGTAATCTCACTGGAGACCTCACATGGGGATTTCTCTCCAATTTAATGTCTTTTTCCCCTTTCAGATAACTCCCAGCCTTATTCACTGAACTCCCACACTAACACATGCTGCCTTGCCCTTACATTTTCAAAAGGTTATATAGGACATACAGCTGTAAAGCTCCTGTTAAATATGACCTAATTTAGTTCCAAGTTTAGCATTACCAGGACATGATCAGGGGTGGGAATTTCACGGGCTTGTGACTGTGCAGCCGTGTGATTTTATGAAATAGCATTCAAGTGCAACGATTTCAGTAAGGCACTCCAGAAGAGGATATTTGCAGGGGATCACTGTTTTCTGGGGTTTCTAGGGTCCTGAAAGTTACTGAGCACCATTTGGCTGTCTCACACCAACACAAATTTGTGATTCTATTTCAGGCCTGCCTGCATCACAGAAGGCCCACGGAGCTGTCAGACACCTCGAGAGCTATTTCAAAAGCATCACAGAGAGACCACTACAAAGGTCAGGAGATCTGAGTCCCAGGAGCACCAAGTGCAATGCCAGGCCTTCCAAATATGAAAGAAGCAAGCTGGGCAAATCCTGCCTCTACATTCTCAATGGAAGACAAAAAATCAAAGGCAGCCTGCAAACTGAGGCTCTGCCTGCCTTTGGTCTCACTGTGCAGCTCCCTTTGAAGCCAGCAGGATCACAGGAGAAAACACCTCTGAGATATTGCAGTGGTTCTTGAAGCATTGTTTTGCTTTAGAGGGAAAAAAAAAACCCCAAACCATAAAATCCATGTTAGATTGTGGATTCTGACTGAAGAACAAAATTAATGGGCCTAAGGATGCAGGAGATGCAGTGCAGGCAATGCTCAGCACAGCCCTTAACAGCACTTCGAAAATTACGCTTGAAATATTCTTTGGACATAATAAACAGAATTGTATCAGAGAGCACCAACACCTTGGAGGTGACAAGAGCTCCTTAATTACATCCGAGTAAACACCTGGATTTCAAAGGAGGGAAGCAAGAGAAATCAGAATGGGAAGGAGCAGCCTGGAAAACCCAGAGAGTAATGACAAAATCGGATTCTTCACTGAGCAGGACATCAATGCTCAAGGAGAGCCCCACTTTTCAGAACAATCTGGCATAATCAGACTATGAAAAACTGGATGAACCCTCTTACCTGACACGGCCAAGCTGCCCAAATCCTGTGCAGGGTTTCTCTGTGTGGGAAAATGAGAGAGTGGGCAGAGAACCCCACTTAGCCAGGGAGCCACAGAAACAGCTTTACAACCACATCACAAATGAAGAGCTCAGAAGTCAATGAAGTAATTTAAGCTAAAGCTCCTCTGTAGACATAAGGTCCATGTCTACACAGTGCCTTAAATAGCACACAGTATGGATTCCCCAGCTGTCCCCGTGTAGAGAAACTGCACACAGAGAGAGAGAGACCATGCCTCAAATTATTGCACTGATTTCTGAGATCATCTCTGTTGCTAATGTACAAGGAACCTGGAACAATTCCATTCAAGTGTGACAAAAAAGGACTTCAAGGGCTCTGTTTATGAAGAAATTATTTCTGCCCTAATTTTACTCCCCTTTTCCTTTCAGAGATCTGCCCAGTCTCTCCCAGACAAAATGTTACATCGAGTCGAGGTAAAAAAGCCAAGGGGAATGACACCTGCCATGCACTTGGGAAGAACCAAGGAGAAGAGTGGGGAATTAACTGTCACTACAGGGAAAAGTCACAGGAAAAAAAAATGTAGGATGTCACATTTTCCATTGATTAAGCCCTTTCTGAAGACGTTTGAATGGCAACATGGATTGTTGAGGATTTTTGCCTCTCATATAAAACTTGGAACTCAGAGGTCCCACGCTCAAAGGACTGGATTTGTATCTTTCAGATGTATTAATCAAGAGTTACTCTGAGATAAGACTAAAATGCTCTCTAGAATGGGCAAGCAGGAGTTCATTGAGCAGCAAATTTCTTTATGCCTAATCACTATGATGATGGGATTCCCATTACTAGAAACTTATGGTTACAATCCATGTAAGCCCTGAAAAGGATCAAAATATTAATCATTTTGTCAGGCTGAAAATTACCCATCAGAGCCTTGTTCAGCCAAAAAATGGGATAAAAATTGAGTTATCTTGTCTATAAAACATTGTTGTTCAGAGACTCTGGGGTTTCTGTTGACTCCCCAGTGATCTCTCTACATGATAAGTTCTGCTCTCTCCCGCACAGCAAGCAGAGAAAGATGCAGCTGAACTGGAGCTGTGGGAGGTGGTACCCTCTGGAAAAACCAAGCCTGTGCTGCAGCAGCAGCTCTACACAACCCCCTTTTTGGCAGGAAAAGAGTCAGTTTCATGTCGTTGTAGGACACGAAAAAAGATGACAGATTCCAAATATTTCAGAAGGCAAAGAGCATAGAAAAAACTTTATTGTCTAATTCTTACTACTTTTATAAGGTGTTCTGATACAGACTTAACACGATTGGTGAATAGGAACAACACCTCTCTAATCCCACTGGTTAAACTATAGAAACAGCTAAAATGTTTTGAGAACTAGAAAAGCAAAACACCACCTAGAGAAAGATTGTTTTGAGAAAGGATAGTTGGTTGCTAAGATTTTTTTGAGAAGAAGCTTTCTTGAGAACTTTTTCCTTGGGAAAAAGTTAGCAGCTGCTAACAGGCTAAAATCTCTCAGACCCAGAAATATCAGGCCTACAGTTTCACAGGTAAGGATTTAATAAATCAAGGAGCTCACTAGAATGAAGTCTGCTAAATGTGTGAACAGTTTTTTTCAGTTCCCTTTTGTCCTCCCCAAAACAATGAGGTATTTGTCCATAGACTAGAAGACAAAATAGTTTTTTGTTTGGGGATTTTTTTTCTTCTTTTTTGACAGCTAAATGTTTTCTTTTGCAACAAGAGAAGTCTTGGATGTGTTGCTGAAAAATTATGGAGAAAATATGACTTCAAATCATGTTTTTGCTTGTTTGAAAAATCTTTTCAGCTCATTTTTTCTAGCTGAGAGATTTTTATATTGTTGAAAGTAATTAAACTCAGGAAAGTGAAAGTTCCTCTCTCTTCTATTTCAGCTGGTGGTTCGTGAAAACATCACTATTTCCAGAATGTTCTTTAGGCCAAAGCTTCATGTCTCTTCCGTCTGACAAGCAGGGAAGTCAGCTCTGTTCTGTGACACACCTGCTTTGCGTGGCTCCAGACCTCTTTATTTTCCCTGACTCTTACCCCAAAATTCTGGACAAAACCCAACACCCCTCCTTCCACTCCTCAGAAAATCAGACTTCAGGTCAGCAGGTTCCCTAAACCAGAAGAATCTAAGCATCCTTTTCTTGCCCCTGATTCTGCAGAAACTGGTAGTGCCAGGTGAGGACCCCCAGCCTGAAACTTTGTCCATGTTCTTTTTCATAGACCATGACTGACTACAAGGGGGATGTGAGTGATTTATAACAGTGCATTCCAGCGCAGCGTTTGTCCTTTGTGCCTGGATTGTTACAGTGGCAGCATCTGTTTCATGCTGCCATCAAATCACAGTGATGTTTCCACTCTCTCCTCAGGCTATGATGAATGTAATTTTCCAATGTTTGCCTGAATCCCACACAGCACTAATCAGCAATTATCAAAAGCAGCAAACACAAATAATTAAGATATTTCCACGGCATGCAGGCACAGTCTTCTCTGGGATCTGTGCCTCACACTACCATGGCTAGAAATGTTGTCTGTACCACCCGGGAGAAACCCTGAGGGGAAGGGCAGTTCATCTCCATGTCTTGACCCCAACTCAAACAAAACAGTGTGGATGAGGCATCCAAGTGATTCTCTGTTTTCAGAGGAAACAAGGGGCTTAAAAGTGACACCCTCTCTTCCATAATCATCCCTGTAAACATGGGGAAACCCAGCCAGGGGGTGTAACAGCATCAAGTACCTTTAGGATCTGACATGATTATAGGTGCTATGGCAGATCAACCAGTGCCCTTCAACCCCTCACTCCCAATTTCTCCCAAATACAGCCCAAACCCAAGAGATCTCAATCTTCCTTGTACTGACATCTTGTTTCTCAGTCACATCTCCCAGCCTGCCCCAGTCTGGGCTCCTCAGCCAGCCTCCACTTCTGTAATGCACTGCAGCCAGGGGCTCCTACCAAACTTTGATGTGGAGGATTTATTTTTGCTGATGTGTAATATTTTCTCCCGCTACAGTTAGAGGGATACTAAATAAACACACTTACATATTCAAGTGTACTGATCTCAAATTCCCAGGAATAATCAGTGGATCTATGTGAGCATGCTGAATGGATGGGAATGCTTGCTGAAAAGCCTACACACCCAGCTCCACTTTCCTCTCTCCAGCTTAGTTTGGCTGCTGAAATCACCATTCCAATTTGGACCTTCTATAAAGTGGATGAGCTTAGAGGAAATCAGTGGACCTACAGCAGTTCCCATGACCCAAGATCTTTTAATCATACCCCATTATAAACCAAGCAGGTTTGATTTGACCACTGGTCTACCAGAAGTCCAGACCTGAGAACCTCTCTTCCCAGAATGTGCATCTTATTTAAATCTCTGCTTTAATCTTTCCCTGTGTAAAAATATTGCACAGAACTGACTCCATTCAAGTGAATTGAATCAGCAGCAGCTCAAACAGGTGTCCTCCATGTGAATAATTCTTAAGGCACAAGAAACATGAAAAATTTTGCCTCTACATTCTGCATTTTGGTTCTTGCCTTGACCAAAGCCTTTTAACCATAAGAGAGAGAGAAAGAGAGAGAGAGAGAGAAAGAGAGAATCTTGTGTATTTATATATAGATATCAAGAGTATTTCTCATTTCTATAACTGCCTGTTTAACTTTTGAAAGAAATGCTGACCATCACATTTTAGGTTTTAAAGCAAACTCTATGTACCAGAAACCAGGATGTTCAGGAGAATAAATCTCTAAGGTGATTGAGATGACCATACATATAAATTCTCCAGGGTTTCTATGCCTTCTGCAGCATCCAGTGCTAGAGGACAGCCAAGAGGGCTGCCAGTCACACAGCCTGGGACAAACTCCAAGTTCCTTATCTGGCATGGATGTGCAGGGATGGGCCTCCAAATGCCTCTGTCTGGATTCACAGTTCCTCGTGATCACACTGCCCCACTTGTGATCACACATCCCACAGAGATGATCAAAGGACTGAGAACATCTACCATATGCTCCAGGAGAGGCTGGGAGAGCTGGGACTGTTCCTGGAGAAGGGAAGGCTCAGGAGGGCCCCACCAATGTGATTAAATCCGTGATGGGGCAGGGTGTAAAGACAACAGAGCCAGACTCTTGTCAGTAGTACCCAGTGACAGGCCAAGAGTCAATGGGCACCAACTGAACAAGGAGTTCCACAGAAACATAAGAAAAACACTGGTTTTGAGTGTGAAGGTGATTGAAGAGTGGAACACATTTCTCAGAGAGGTTGTGAAATCTCCATCCTTGGAGCTATTCAAAACATGACTGCACATAGTCCTTTGCAGCTGGCTCCAGGAGACCCTGCTGGGGGCACAGAGGTTGGACTAGAAAATCACCAGAGATTTCCTCCACACTCAGCATTTCTGTGATTCTGTGCTGCCGCTGAGCACGAAAATAACAATTTTCAATATCTGGCCCAACACAAACTAAAACATCACCTGACAACTACAATTATTTGTTAAAGAGTGCAAAGATGAAGTATTTACAGATACCATCCATTCTGCAATTGGGAACACAAGGAATGACAAGGGAAAGGGTGGGGAGGGAGGCAAGGGGACAGGAGGGCAAGGACCAGGATGCCCTGCACATTAACTACTCTTTAAACTGTAACATTTCTTCACCCTCCTTAGAGGACAAAAGTGACTCCGTGAGCCACAGACCAAGAGGTCCATGTGGCCCAGGGCTGCAGGACAAGTACCATATTCCTTGAAGAACTGTGGAGAAGGGGAGCAGTGGGAGGGGTCTCCATCTTACCCCTCATGGTGATTCTGCTCCAAAGGCCAAAGTTCGGGCAACCACACAGACCCCAAGGAACTCCCATGTGCCTTGGAGTCTGGGACAACAGGAATTCTCTCTGCCTCCATGCCCAGGGACTTGGCAGAGTCAGGTAGTGATGGAGGCAGCATTGGTACTCAAACTTTCTCAGAGCAAATTGTCATGTGTCTTGGACAGTGAATATGTAGATGTAGCTTTTTTTTATGTAGCTATTTATCCTGAAGACTGGGAAGGCTCAAACCATTACTTGGAAGGCTGGAACTTGCTCACAGTATCAATGGATTATAATGTCCCTTCACCACATTTATGAGCAAAGAGACATTCACCAAACCCATTTCCTAGCAGACCCATAAACTTGCTGCTTCTACTGAGCTTCACATCATGTGACTCAACAGACTGTAAAGGAAAGAGTGCAGCAAAGGGAGAATCAGTCTTCTATTCATGCAATAAAAAATATTGCCTGGAAAAGTTCAAACAAATGGAAATAACAAGACCTTTTTATGTCTCAGTTTCCCCATCAGTCACAATCTCATGTTCCACAGAGAGGCTGCTCACACAGGTTGTAAATAAAATGAGTCAGAGAGCTTTTCTCCCATTTATCCACAAAACACCTGCCTCACTCCAGATGTTACTGAATAAAAATAATCAGAGAGGGCTTTGTTTTAAACACTAATCACCAAGATTATATTAAAAAAATAAAAATGCTCGGTTTTACTCATATTTTTGGTGTAGTCACACTCTGGGACCAAGGGCTCCATTTTACTTGGTGCTTTACACCAGCAGTTCCTGTCTCGATTGGGTGACAAAGCATGGGAATTTCATCTGGACTAACCACAGAGCATCATTCAAACAACAGCATCTTCTGCCTTCCCACATGTCATTGTTAATGTAATTCCTGCTCAGTAACATATTAGGAGGTGCTGAACTCCACAGGAATTTAGGGCACTTGGAAAGATCAGCCCGGAAATGCACGGGGACTCACAGACAAATGCCCTCAATTGCTCCCTGCTGCCATAAGCAGCTTTTGTACTACAATTTCATGGCTGTTTCATGCTCATTCACTTCACGCTGGTAATCTCACTGGCTTCCCCAGAACCCAGCCCATTCAAACCAGCTGAGCATCTAAGTGGTCCTTACTTTCCTTTTCTGCTACAGAGACATTCTGAAGGGGCTTCATTCCCTCCCATGGCACCATCCTGTAAGGAGTAACAGGGGAATGGCTTCACACTGACAGAGAGCAGGTTTAGATTGGATACGAGGAACAAATTCTTCCCCGTGAGGGTGGGGAGGCCCTGGCACAGGTTGCCCAGAGCAGCTGTGGCTGCCCCATCCCTGGCAGTGTCCAAGGCCAGGTTGGATGGGGCTTGGAGCAACCTGGGATAGTGGAAGGTGTCCCTGACCAAGGCAGGGAGATGATCTTTAAGGTCCCTTCCCTCAAACCATTGCACAATTCTATGATCCTCCCCTGTCCTGAAACAACAACAACAACAAATCCCCTGGGATGTATCTAATAACTCCCTGTGTGATGTAGAGGAGTCGGTCACATCGTACCAGCCACGATGCTCTGAAAAGATCCAGCTGTTTTAATTGCTTGGTCATCATCACTGCTCACCAGTGTTTCACCATGGAGAGTAAGAAGTCCTGAAGCTGGGTATAAGTTTTGGTGCAATTCACACTTAAATTGAGGAGACTCACCTCCAAAGTGCACGCAGATTATGTTTGTAGGAAAAAAATTCTGGTGTGTGTTTTTAAACGTGTTCTGCACAAAGTGAGATAGAAAGCAGACCAAGTATCACAGCAGAGATTTACTGTGAAAGAAATAAAGGCTTCATTCTCCTACACTTCCAGATAGTATTTATCTGCAGGAGGTTTTAGGTTCCCTTGTAAAAGCAAATAAATCTTGGAGCATATTAACTTCCAGTACAGTAAATCATATTTTCTGATACTGCTACAGTAGCTTTATCACAGGATTTTCAAAAAGTTCTGGAGAAGAGTAGGAATTAGCAAGTTTGCTTGCTCTGTAGATGTCTGCATGAAAGCTGACCTTTACCATGTATCCTAAATAGTATAAAATTAATTCTCCATCTTTCACTCATGTTTTTCATGAACTGTTTCATATTAAGTTCAAATCTATGCACAATAAAAGAGAACAATTTAAGTCTCACTAAAACAGCGAAATGGGAAAAATAGAGGATGTTCATGTCCTTATTTCATTGCCTTAATTTTTATTAACTTAAAGTATAAACCCTGTGTGATCACAGAACACTTTCCAGCCACAGAACGCCAACAGATGAAAATATATTTAGTGTCACTTTAACATATCTCTCCTTTAAAAGAGGTGGTTTTTTCCCTATTTATTGTACTACAGTGGAACCTGATAGGCAAGATTCTTTCCTTCTGGCCAAACTGAAGCTCTTATTTATGTAAAACTTTATCAGATGTGAATAGGAAAGGAAGACCCTGAGCTGGCTAGTTCAGTAGAAATGAGTTATGTTGACTTGGACCAGGGCATTTTTCATTTTGTATAGGAGCAATGAGCTGCACAAATGCAGCCAGTGGAATCTCTGTTCCCACATTCTTCACATTCATTTTGGTACCCAAGTCACAGGAATAAGAACTGCCTTAAGTATTACCAGAAAGAGACACAGAAATCAAAAGACCAACACTGTCCCACTCTGCTACCTGTCTGCCAGTCCCAAATTCTCCAGCTAGGACTGGGGTTGTGTGGACACACACTGATCTGCTCCGAGCTGCTCTCTCTGTTGGGGGATTTCAGCAGCCTTTGGAAGGTGCCACAAACAGGTGAGACCACAGACACCTGCAGGCCAGGAGAAGCACATCCCAGTCCTGTCAGACAGAATGCAGGCTTTGAATATTCATTAGCAGGGGTGGCTCTATACCCTGCTGTGATCCCCAGCTTCCATTTGCTACCTTTAATTAATAATTGAAGGTATTGACTCCCATCACTTCCGACTGTTGTTCAGGATCCTCAATAAATAGATTGATACCCTGGATTAACACAGCACAGCCTGAGCATCCCCAGACCCTTGACTGGTCTAAGGGACCGACACAAAAGCTCCCTTTCCATTTCTAAACTCCTGAGACAGAACATGGTTTTTCTCCAACGCTGAAATGCTACCAAAGGATGAGAGCAGCACATGAAATATTCACAGGGCAAACAGACACAGAGCCAAAGCAGACCAGAGCAGAACTCCAGGCCTGCCCACACACCAGGAAGGCTTCACAGTTTGCAATGACACTGAGATCTTATTGCATTCCTCATCCCAAGTGCCAAGGTGCTGTGCTGGAGATCAATCCAACATTACCCCGGGAGGAACATAGTAGTGGAATCAAAATCTCCACCCCAAATGTACAGACTTGCTGGAGACTCAGCAAAGACTTCACACAAACTATGTGTTTTTGACAGACTGGCCACAGGACAAAAAAAGGCAGTGGTCTGGTTCGTGCCACTTCTATGTCTCAAACAGAGGAGGATAAATAAAAGCATAAAAGAAAAAGGTGCAAAATGTTAAGAGCCAAAATGCCAGAAGGCAAGGTGACCTGAAGTCCACAGGAAGACATTAACCCATCATGATTTATTACACAAATTTGTTCAAGACAAGGATGTTTGTGTCAGAGCAGTGTTTTCCTCACAGGAAAAAGACTTCCCATTTGGTGTTTGGAGCCTTAAAGTTAATCCATCCTTCTGTTGAACTAAAGCAACCACCCAGGGTGACTTTGGGGTCTCATCTCAGTGGGCAACACCCAGTTCCAGCTGCATCCCTACCCTCCAGTGACCAGTTGTGGATGTTACCCCAGAAATGCACAGCCCTCTGAACACCACCCTGTCACTGTGCAAATCCAACAGCTGCTCCTGCAGTGCTCACGTCTTACCCTCTTCAGGATTTAAATATTAAATACCGCTAGAGTTTAAAGCCTCATGAGCAGTAAATATTCTTCTATTGGAATGCCAGCCATTTTTTGTCATCTAAATAATCCTAACAAGGGTATGTGCCCCAAGTAGCAAGATCTTTTTTTATTTCTCCTTCTAACTTTCCAAATTCCGTGAAAAAAAAAAGTGCAAATGAAACAACCGAACAATGATACTAGTCAGGGCAGAGGGAAATAAGCATATCCATGAGTATTTCATTTGCAAGTGATTTATTTGCATTAAAAGCCACAGCAACAGCCAAAGTCCAGCAAATCAGGTTTGTTTGGCTAAATAGGAAAGCACCAAAGGAAAGCTGCACCCCTGAAAGATGGAATTGGCTTTTTGGAGGCTGAAGATGAATACTGGAACACACTGAAAACAAAACAGAAGACTCAAAGAAGAAGGCAAAGATACATCTAAACACCTACCATCACCTGAGTGATTCCACTTGAAGGCAGGACCCTATTGCCAGTCTCAGCTCCCACCATCAATCCAGAATGTGTCATGACTCAACTGCCACAGGAAACTAGAAAATCATTCAGAGTTTAATGCAGAATTCTGCATGCAGGTTTGTGTTCAGAATGGCCAAACAGCAATGAGCTAAACATTCCATAAATTAAAAAACTTTTTTTTGTCCTCAACCTGAAAAAAAAAAAGTAGTTAAAATCTATTGTATGTTCTCAGTATTCATGACAAAAGAGCTGGAGGATCCACCTGGGTATCAGCCTAGGAGATGTGGGACTCTAAATGCCACTTCCCCTGCACCTGGTTTCCCCTCAGCAAAATTCTTATGTGAGCTGAAAAGAGGTGAGGGAGGATTAAAAGGGTGAGCCATGAAATGCACCTGTCCTTGACCTGTCCTCCTCCTAAGGATCAACCAGTGCTTTTCCTGCAGCTCTCCCTGTCACAACTGCAAGCTCCCCTGCTCCAAGCCAAATGTGCTGCTGCTCCTACCTAGTGAGAGGAGGCCACCAAATATACCATCTACAATTACAGTTTCTTCTGCTAGCTGTAAAAGGTTTCTATTCAAGAGTCGCAATTGTCTCCTTGTTGGAATAAAATGTGAGGTATTTTAGGAAGCTCTTAGAGAAGCTGAGTGGATTGAAGCATTGTTGTGCTAATTAAAGCTGCTTTGATTTTCCAACGCTTAATCTAACACTCTGTGAAGTGAGCATTTTTATAGCAAGGCCAGCCATGGGAGGTAACTGCAACTCCAAAAGTATCTGGTAGAGGCCTTGAGCACAGAATGTTTCTCATCTTTTCTCCGCAGACTGAAAAAGAGCACGAAATCGTGGTGTTTTACATCCTTCTGAGGGGAAGAGACACAACCCTGCTTACTCCTGCGGGCTGTGGGTTACTTCAAGAGCCTGTGTTTGGGTGTGGCAGGCCAGAGCAGCTGCTCTTGGGGACAGCCCTGAATCAGATGTCAGATCTGCTTTGGCAGTCAGACCACTGGATTTCAACTGCCAGCCCTGAAGGCACCCGCCCCAGATGTTGCAGAGGATGGGAAACACTTCAACACTGGGGAAAGGTGCACTCATCAGAAAAGTTTGGTTTTCCTTTCAGAGCTAAAGGTTGTTTTATGGTTTGGAGGAGTTTTAGGATTCTTATTTATTGAAGAATAAAGACCTGTCTCCTGCGTGGCACGAGAGTGTATATTCACACCTGAGTTCCACAGGATTCCATAAAGCAATTGTTTTGTAGCCATTAAACAAGCAGTACATGAAAACTGACCAAATTCCAAGATTAAGCACCAGATAAATCAAATTTATGTTGAAATCATCAATATTATACAAAGATGGTAACAGGAAAATAGCACCTTGTTACTGAATGGACTCAGTCCCTCTCTGTATTGAAAGTCTGCTGAATTATTGCTCCTCTTATAACACCCTTGCCAGAGCAGCTGAAGAAGAAAGGAGCTTATTCCATGAATCTTCATGTCTGTTACCTAAACTATACCTGCAGAGACACATTTTTTTCCCTCAGTGTAGGATGCTTTAGAGAGAACCTACACCGGAGGCAGCTTGGTGTAACCAAAGGAAGGACTCAACATACAACCTTTTTGTAAATTATGAAGTATAGAGTACAGCCTGGGAGGATTTGCATTTTGGGGTAAAACCCCCACACATTTACTTTTGAGATTAAGTAAGGAATTAACACAGAGATTCAACTAACCCAGTACACAGTGTTGGTTGGTTGGTTGGTTGGATTTGTGTTGCTTTGTTTTTGTTTTGGGTCTTTTTTTTTTATGGATTAATTTTAGAGGGCAAAATCATGTCCTAGGACCTGGTCCTGAATGAACAAAGTTTCAACAGGAAATAACAGGAGCTTTGCTAAGAGCAAATGGGAGAAGATTGCTACTGCAGAGATGATTAACAAGTTTGGGTGGTTTTTTTTGGTTTGGGTTGGGTTTTTTTAAACACAAGAAAGAGAAAAGAAAGAAGCAATGAGACTTTAGACACACCTAGAGCCAGCAAAACTCAACGACAGACCCCCCTGACTACCACAAAACAGCCAACAACAAACAAACAGCTCAGACCAGACCCGTTTAAGATCACTGCAAATCCTTACTGACAACTCAAGAAAACAGTTTCAGACAGTTTGTGATATTCAATCAACTAACTAAACACTCAAAACTATCAATAGATGAGGCTTTCATTGACAAAAGCTTTTCTCACCAAGAAGGCAAAACAAGTCAGGTAAGAAAATCACAGAATGTTCTTCCTCGTGTAAAGTCAGGATATTTTCACTCCATTTCACCAACGTGTGGTTAGGCTCTGTGTGCATCCCACTGCTGGAAACTGCCCCTATCTCCTGAAAAACCCATCTCTAGGTGGACTCCCAACACACAACAGCTTTGGCACAAAATAATGAGCATTTATGTCATTGCCTTCTTTTTGTACAACACAACACTGGGACACAGCACGCGTGGCTCTGCAAGAAACACGCCTTGATAAAGCAATTTTTCCACAGAAAACAACATCAAGTCACTTGGATTTGCTGACATCCAACCCAACCCAAAGCCCATGGTCTGTCACACAGCGGTTTGAAACCTGGTTGCAAGTCTGCACTCAGGTCATAATGTTAATTAACAGCCACAAACCTTTGGAGGGTGCAATCAGTGTTTATGGCAGGTTAAACCTGATTTTGAGTTTTGGTGGGACTGAATGATGTTTCAGAAGTGAGGGCAGCACAGTTGGGCCCCAGAACATTATTCAGGGCTAGGTACAAAGCCTGCAGAAGCCAAACCTTTGGATTAATTGCACTGTAAACCTTGAGTTGACACTTACAAGCCTCTCAAAGCCCACAGCCACATTTCCCACTCACTACATTGCCACTTCTTATACCACTCAGTAGGAAAACTGTCAATAAAGCAACCATTCATTTCAGACAGAACTGGCCAATAGCGACAGCAGAGAAACCAGACTCCAGAAAATAACCAGACAGAATAAACCTGGGTAAGATCCTTAAAAATTATCTTTAATTGATGCCAAGTATGAACAGATGAACGAGTACAGAAGCAGGTAAAACTGCATAGATGAAAACTATGCATTTCAAACAGTTCAAGAACTCATAACATCAGATGTTCTAAAAATGGTAAGTCAAACAATTTCACTACTTGGAAATAAAATGAGCTGTGATGTGACAGTGAAGTACATACTTGACCCAAAATATAAGCGATTGGTAAATGGTGGAAATAAGTACAGCTGTGTCAGCTTAAATGGTTTGTTGCCCTGATGGTGCACTTTCATATAGAGACTATTCAGTTTATATATTTCACATCGGCAATATTTGATCTTTAAAGTCAGAGGTATGTCTGAGAGGCCATTTACAGTTCTATTGACAGCTGTTATTTATTCATTTCAAACCGACATACTGCAAAAACCCAATGTTTTACATGTAAAGGAAAGGAAAAGAAAAGATTTCATCATTGCAGGTTATAGGTAAGGGTTTGCTGAATTTAGTCATAAAAATATCATTTTTACTTTTGTACAAAAGTAAAATATACATTTGATCCCAATTACATTATAGAAATGTCACTGAAACAATAACATGAATCAAAGACTGATGCACCTAAAGGAACTGAATGCAGCGTCTTCATTTTATTATAGAAACTAGAAATGGAAGATGATTTTTTTATATATATATAACTTGTAGTGACACTTGCTAGAGCCTTTGAACAGGTGAAATATACAGAATTACATAGATATTAACAGAAACCTTGAGACAAATTTCAGTTAAGACCTCAGTTTCATTTTATTTCCTTTGAAAATATCAAAGCATGCTATGCCTTGACAGCATAAATTGTTGACCTCACTGGTGGCAAGTTCACTTGTACTGAGTGAAACTGTAGAACACCCTGAAGTTTCTTTTTTTTTTTT